>VYXH01002443.1:15579-87867 GCA_013397275.1 Burhinus bistriatus | reverse complement strand
CAATAAAGATATTAAACAAGGCTGGCCCCAAAACTGAGCCCTGAGGAACACAGCTTGAGACCTGCCGCCAGCTGGATTTAACGCCATTCACCACATCTCTCTCTGGGCTCGGCCATCCAGCCAGTTTTTAATCCAGCAAAGGTACACCTGGCTAAACCATGGGCTGCCAGCTTCTCTAGCAGAATGCTGTGGGAGACTGTGTCAAAGGCCTTACTAAAGTCCAAGTAGACAACATCCACAGCCTTTCCTTCATCCACCAGGCGGGTCACCTGATCGTAAAAGGAGATCAGGTTGGTCAAACAGGACCTGCCTTTCATGAACCCATGCTGGCTGGGCCTGATCCCCTGATTATCCTTCGGATGCCGCGTGAGTGCGCTCAGAATGAACCATTCCATGATCTTTCCAGGCACTGAGGTCAGGCTGACAGGCCTATAGTTGCCTGGATCCTTCTTCTGGCCCTTCTTGTAGATGGGTGTCACATTGGCAAGCCTCCAGTCATCTGGGACTTCCCCTGTTGACCAAGACTGCTGATAAATGGCAAGCTCCTCCGCCAGCTCCCTCAGCACTCTCGGGTGGATCCCATCTGGGCCCATAGACTTGTGGCTGTCCAGCTGGTGTAGCAGGTCACCAAGTGCTTCCTCACACTGTGCCGGCGTTGTACATTGTGTCTGCATTCATAGGTGAGCCAGAGACATCTTTGTTGAGAAAGGTCCCATTTGACGTGTTTAGTAGTGCTCAGGTTTTTGCTATGACTTGAATCAGAATTCCTAGCCAGCAAGGCAGAAATGTGGTAGAAAAGGCATAGGTACACTTCCATTAACAGCATACATAAAACCATATGATGTGGACAAGTACATAACATTGTGTGTAGTTTTATACAGGTTATTTCTGTTATCATTATTCATTATTCAAATACTTCACCATGAAGGTTTGTCCTAGAGACTCTTTACCTCCGTTTCTCATTTTACATAAGAAAGCATTACTAGTGTTGAAATCCAGCAAAATGCAAATAAGTTTAATATTCCTCACAAACAACTTCAGCATATCAGCATTTGGGAAGGAAAATTTAAAGCCACTCCTCTTAAAAGAAGCAATTTTTTCAGTTGGAAGGTCAAAGTTAAAAGAAAAAAAAAAATCCACTTTGCTTAAACTTAGGAAATTGTGATAAAAGATCCTCTCTATAGGAGAAGGCAGGGTGTCCATCACTCAGTGTGATGGCAGCTCTCCTTCCCTGTCACTGTTTTTCGTTTGGAGGCTTAGACTTGCCCCACAACCATGCAGGAGGATTCCTGCATCTGAGATATAACAGGAACCCCGGGATGGCGCAAGGCGCTGCCAGTAACATCTAGTAGCCCTTGACCTTTACCACTAGCTTCAGACCAGAGACCTCCTGTTGACCTCAGTCACGATGAAAGTCGTCCCCGTTGGTGCTACTGCCGCTCTTTGATGTAGCTACTTGGTTGTCATGAATCAAAGACTCTTCCTCTCAAGTCAGCTCAGCTGGCAGAAACTGCCACTTGCAGAAAAGCAAACAAAAAACCAGAATGAGACGAACAGGCACAGTGGTACTGCAGAGCTGTGCCAGCATGGCTCCCACAGGCTGAGAATCCAACCTGAAATCCCTGCAGGATTTCACTGATGTTGCTCACTGCCTGGAGCACATGGACAGGACAGAAGAATAGGTAATATCCCATTAAATAGTTTCAACTTCCTAGTGATGCTCAGGCTGTTGTGTTTTGCAAGTTTCTAGCAACCATCAGTCTGAGCAGGGTGGATGTACTGCTGTCTGTGAGAAAGCTGTTCCTCATAAATATTTGTGCTATGCAAAAAGGAAAAAGGTGCTAATATTTTTTCAAATCAGTTTAGGTTTGGGCAGCTTTGTGGGAACTGAAATAGACATACAGATATAAGAAGGTCTTTAGATTTCTTCGGAATCAGTTTAAAGTCTTACTATAATTATGAGAAAAACGCTAGGCACACAGCAAGTTGTCTTGATAGATTTGAGCGGGGGGGGGGAGGCAGGGGGAAGAGAGAAAGAAACAAAAAAAGAAAATCAGAGAAACAAAGAAGGAAACAGAAGGAAAGAAAAGTAGTAGCATTTAAAGTAAAATTTCAAAATCTAGTTTTGGGGAATCTTAGTGTTAGGGACTTTTACAAACCAATACTAATAAAAAAGCACTCCGAGTCCATTTTGCCTGTGGTTCTGGCCTTTCTTAATTAGTTTTGATTAAAAAATCTTCCCTGATTTTTGGATCCCTTTTGTCCATACTGATGACTTTTTGAGGTAATGGAATATTTGCTAAAAAAGAAAATTCCATTTTCCTCTCAATCTCACTGAAAAGCAACCACTTGGAGTTTCAGCAACATTTTCTCTGCCTGAGATTGAAACCTTCTGTTTTCTACAATTGTTTGGAGTGCTCCTTTTTTTTTTTTATTTATTTTTTCTTCTTTTGGTATAAACCTGTTAAAGATGTAAGTATTGTGGTGAAACCATAGAGGGAAAGAGGAAGGCCAGGAGCAGGACATTTCCCAGGTAACTCCAACATTTTCTTAGTAAGAAACAGCTGACAGATATCTATGGCTTGGACGTGTGGCAGTAATAAATGCATGTTGCTGCCCAAAGGCTGTATGGTGGGACTGCAGCATAGGCAAGTGATGGCCCCATCCCCCCTGGCCACCACGAGGGACCTGCGTGGGGTCTGTGTGGTGCACAGCAGCATGGATTTGTTTGCGTGAGATGCCCTCATCAGCACTGTGCTGCCAGGTACCTGCTCGCATGGCACCTCCCTGTTTCTGGTCTCTCAGTGCAGAACATCTGAGAGTCCCCAGCACAGCTTCAATCACATAAAGGCAGAAGCTTGCCTTCCCATCTGTATCCCTATAGATCTAATAAGGGCTTTGGGATTTCTTGGCAGGAAACATCAAGACAGCAGTTCTGGGAGCAGCCACTGCTTCTGTCTCATCAGGCCTACTAGTTTAGTCTGAGCAAGCACAGATTTTAGCTTTTTTCCTGATCTTTTTGCACAGGCTAACAATTACTTTGGCTGATATATTTTTAATAAATGCCCAGAAGAAGCCCTCAGACTTTCCTTTTTTTCCATGTTTTTTCTCATTTATTGGCCATTTTCATAGTGCAGAGTATGCCATGCTCTTCAGTGAAAAAAGAGCCTATATGAAAACAGCCACGTCATGACAGAGTGAAATGTCAGTTCCTCTGATGCATTTTATCTTTCGTGGAAACTCTTATCTTGCAAGAAGTTGGCCGTTTTCACTGAGAGTGATTTCTCTGCCTCAGAAAGTAAAGGAAATATTTTCCTTTCAAAGAATTATATCAAGCCCAACAAACCTGAAGCATGTCATAAAATCATAGAATCGTCTAGGTTGGAAGGGACCTTTAAGATCATCGAGTCCAACCATCAACCTAACAAACACTGCCAAAACCACCACTAAACCATGTCCCTCAGCACCACATCTACCCATCTTGTAGATACCTCCAGGGATGGCAACTCCACCACTTTTCTGGGCAGCCTGTTCCAATGTTTGATAACACTTTCCATGAAGAAATTTTTCCTAATATTCATCCTAAACCTCCCCTGGTGTAACTTGAGGCCATTTCCTCTTGTCCTATCACTTGTTTTGTCGCTTCCTTTTGTCAAAGGAAAAAAAACCCAAACAACCCAAAAAACCAATAGAGAGAACAAATCTAAGGAGGCGCTCACTGCAGAAACAGATAGAACCGCTGGCTGGATGTGGGTGTCCTGTGTGCATTCATTGCAGGGTGCAGGACAACCCCACTGCTCCAGTGGTATCCTTCATATGCTCCACCTAATATGCAGGGGCCGCAGCCTCCTCCTTCACAGGATGAGAAAAAAGTCACTATTTTGAAATAACATTCAGTACATTGCATCTCTGTCCACTGAGACTACTGTGAGTATTCACTGCAAATTCCTCCAGGAGGATAGTATAGGTTTGTGCTGCTCCTGTCCACCTTCTTGCTCACCACAAGATAAAAGAGCTTCAGATTAAAACCTGCCATTCAGGACTACCTGCGCATTATCTGAAGTCATTGCAACGTACTGGATGTTATTTCAAAATAGTTACTTTTTTCCTCATGCAGTCACTTCTCCCCACCCCCCACCAGTTCTCATTTTCAGTTTTGAAATACTAAGACAGTTTTGTTATGTTAAAAACTTTGCTGTTTCCTTCTGAGAGCAGCCAGAGGTGGAGTACGCAGCCACTAATTTGCATAGGCTCCTCAGCTTTAGCAAAGCTTCCAGTTGCTGACTGGTTATCTAGGGATGTAATAACCAGCTCCAGTCAAAACAACTCTGCGGTTTCATTTACATATTAGGGGAAATAAAACAATACAATGAGTCAGAAGTGGAGGTCTCTTTATTATGTAATAAAATAGTAAGCCTTTCAAAGAAGACGTAAGTCTGTATTTGCTGTAGTACTTCCCCGAGAACTGTAAGACTTAACTTGAGCTCAAAACCCAGAAGCCTGAAACTGGCTCCTTATTGTCACAGGAGAGTGAGCTGTCGTAGCAGTCATATGAATATCAAGAGCGTCACAGTCGTTACACTTATCAGCAAAGTGGTGGGTTCACACATACACACATACACACAGAGACACGCGCGTGCACGTGCACACGCAAATTTTCCTCTCCCCTCCAACATCTCCAATGAAGTTCATGCAATGCAAACTCCCAAACTAAAGGAAGAGCTCAAAAAAACTTGGAAATTCTTACCCTGAACTGTTCCTCCTCTGATATACCTGCCTTGTCTCTCTCACAGATAGGAATTTTGTTGTATGGGAAAAGGTATGAGAAATTTGCCAGGTTTCCTTACTTGAGTCAACGGTGTTTCTACTTCCAAATCATCTCCAGAGCTGAAAGTAACAGGTCTGTAGACGATCATATCCCAAGAGCATGAAACCCGAGCCATGGATACTGCTGTCACAGTGGGCCAGCTGATGGAGTGAAGGGTATCTCCACGTACACAGCTACCAGCTGGAGGATGGAGAGAAAGTAAGTTATTTCAAGACCTTCAGACCCAATGAATACAGGGAAGAAAACACATTTGCTGGGGACAGGAGGGTAATTTCATCCAGTAAAATATAAAGACCAGAAAACCTGTGATTTCAGTGATTAGTACCTTCAAAAGTCATTTGGCAGGGGAAGTGTGCCTGCCCGCAAGTTGGTGCAGAAGGGTTTTACCTGCCTGTGTAAGCACAGCTCTGCGAACTTCATTTCTCTGTACATCAGGGAAAGAACCTGTAAGCTCTGATGCAAACTCACGTGCTGAAACTCAGCCGTGCTACCGTGTTGTCATTATCTCCTGCCAGTGCAATAGGGTTGTGTGGACTCTGATTTGTGTCTTTTTAACAGGGCTGAAGACCAAACTCAAAATTCAGCAGAAAAACTAAACACTGCACAGGAAAAAGACCTTATGTATTATTTAAAAACAACACTGAAACTCAAATACCTGCTGACAATGTAACTGGATTTAAAGAGATAGCATCCTTAAAGCACAGAACATGCGCTAATTCTCTTTAACTATACCAATATTTTGTACATATCTTGTCCTGCTGACCAGTTGGTCAGTTGCTCTTTAGAGTTTTAATTACCATATTCTACATAGAAAAATCTCTCACACTGTGAAAAACCAGTGTCATCATTAAAAATAATGATAAAGAAGCTGATTTTCTTCATTTTTTTGAAGAGAACTTTTAAAATATCAATTTCTAATGCTTTTCTTTGACATAAAATCCTACCACAATCAATTCTTGTGTCACGTATTTTTCATGTCAATACACAGTCCTGTAACTACGAATGGTGACTTTATACGGACATTTTTGGAGTTGAGATTTGGCTGATGGTTTCTAGGTGCTTAAGAACTGAAGTTATATCTCTGCTCCATTTAAATAACAGAATATTTAACTCAGCATGAAAAAAACTTGTGTTCATTGCACTGGGTCAGGATTTCACTCCTGGTATTTACAGATATGACTTGTCAAATGGCAGTAGGAATTAAAGAATTTCTGATTGCTTAGTGGAGATTAAATACAAACAAGGAGGATTTTAATTTCATACTCCAGGTGCTGCCAAATAATAAGAAAAGCTAAATGGACACATCTCAAAAATACTAATCAGTGCGTAGCTGTTGGCAAAATAAAACATTGGAATGAACTATGAAGATTATTTTTTCAATAGAATTTCTGATTTGACAGAAGAGCACAGACGCCCTAATACAAGTTTCTTATGCAGCACTTATATCAGCTGTAGAGGTGTTTGATTTTCATCCCCTCCCATATCCACACCACCACCCTTCTAATGGAAGTTATTCTTTTGGGCTTTTACACATATCTTTGTAATTGACTTGCAATTTCAGTAATTTTTTTGTGGCTATTCTGTCAGTACTTTTCAGTACTTACAAAAACCAAAACCAAACTGGAAATACAGAAGTCCCACCATGTCATGTCACGTTGCCACTGTATAGGTCATCAGGCGCCTTTGGACACCCACAAACAAGATAAAGACAGTTGTGAGAGCTCCCTAGAGGGCCATCATCTGTGCAAGTAGGATGAGACGCAACACATAATTTGAGTAGTAGGTTTTGTCCCTGTTTGCTGGCAGTGGAGTCACGTTGGCCACCAGAAGCCCCAAGAATCTGCTCTAACAACTGTGAACCATGGTTGGCATCATTCCTTCTCGGTCTTCTGCCCCACACTCTCCACTCTGTCCCCATCCTTTCTCCTCCACAGTGTCCCTGCTGCCTTCCTTACCTGCTAGTTCCTATTACTCACTGTCCTTCACACCCTTCTCATCACAGACAAGCTGAGTTTCATTCTCCAGACTTACTGCGGAATTTCTGAAATTCCCAGCCACACCAAATCTCTTATCCCTTTCCATTCCCATCATGCTCACTTCCCTCGAGTGTATTTCAACAGAACCTTTTCTGCTTTGAAGGTAATAAAAATAAAGTTGCATGAAATGCTTGACTTGAATCTAGTCTGTTGAGTAGACTTTATACATTCCAGTTTGCATTTTATACTCAACTTTAACCTTTCCATGTGTATAATTCTAGGCTTTGGTTCATGCCCTTTTTTATCGAGGAGTCATCTGTAGTGTTTAAACCAGATCCTGAATTCTCAAAACTCAGGAATTTTCAAAAAAGCCCAACAGAAACTGCAGTTTATTTGAATTTTGTGAACATTTTCACTAAACTCAGACCTCATTAACATTTTTGAGACCACTGCTGGCATCAGACTTCTGGAATCAGAAACTTCAGATGTATTTGTGGCATTCAAATTGGGCAACTAATGTATTTTCCAATGTGACTACAAGTCTCACTTCTGGTGTGCCAACAAAGTCCATATGACCACTGCAAGTATGCAATGACATAAGATGGTATCAAAACCAAATCTTGCAAATGTTTTTTACAAAAAGATCTGATTATGGGAAATGAAAAATTGTTCAAGCTGAAAGCTTGGCCAGCTTCAGAACAAGACAGCTAACGCAAATTGAACTGGTATAACAAAAATCAGGAACCTATCCTGAACAAGTGAGTTTGCTTTGGACAACCCTGCAAAGGGCACACAGGAGTCTATACTAAGTTATACTGGTCTCTGCATCACACTGCTTTTTCTCCTACTACTCAGTGACATAATGCTACCTGTTAGTGTATTGAGTTTGCGTGACAAGGTTTTGGTAGCAAGGGAGCTACAACGGCTTCTGTGAGAAGCTTCCAGAAGCTTCCCCCATGTCTGATAGAGCCAATGCCTGCTGGCTCCACGAGGGACCCACCGCTGGCCAAGCCTGAGCCCATCAGCGATGGTGGTAGCACCTCTGGGATAACATAGTTAAGAGGGGGGAAAAAAACCTGCTGCGGAACAGCAGCAAGAGAGAGACAGTGAGATCATGTGAGAGAAACAACTCTGCAGACACCAAGGTCAGGGAAGAAGGAGGGTGAGGAGGTGCTCCAGGCACCGGAGCAGAGATTCCCCTGCAGCCTGTGGTGACCATGGAGAGGCAGGCTGTCCCCCTGCAGCCCATGGACATTAATGGTGAAACATAGCCACCTGCAGCCCATGGAGGACCCCACACTGGAGCAGGGGCATGCCTGAAGGAGGCTGTGACCCTGTAGGAAGCCCATACTGGAGCAGGCTCCTGGCAGGATCTGTGACCTCGTGGGGGACCCACGCTGGAGCATAGAATCATAGAATCATTTACGTTGGAAAAGACCTTTAAGATCATCCAGTCCAACTATTGACCCTACTATACCAGGTCTGCCACTAAACCATGTCTCTAAGCACCACATCTACACAACTTTTAAACACATCTAGGGATGGTGACTCAACCACTTCCCCGGGCAGCCTGTTCCAATGCTTGATAACTCTTTCAGTGAAAATTTTTTTTCTAATGTCCAGCCTAAACCTCCCCTGGCACAACTGGAACCCTTTTCCTTTGTTCCTGACGGACTGCACCCCGTGGAAGGGACCCACACTGGAGCAGCTCATGAAGAACTGCACCCTGCGGGAAAGACTCAGATCGGAGATGTTCATGGAGGACTGTCTCCCGTGGGAGGGACCCCAGGCTGGAGCAGGGGAAGAGTGTGAGGAGTCCTTCAGCTGAGGAGGAAGGAGCGGCAGAGACAACGTGTGATGGACTGACCGCAACCTCCATTCCTCATCCCCCTACACCGCTCAGGGGCAGGGGGAGGTAGAGAAAATCAGGAGTGAAGTTAAGCCTGGGAAGAAGGTGTTTTAAGATTTAGTTTTTATTTCTCATTACCCTCCTCTGATTTGACTGGTAATAAACTAAACTAGTTTCCCCAAGTCGAGTCTGGTTTTGCCTGTGACAGTAGTTGGGGAGTGACGTCTCTGCCCTTATCTTGACCCACGAGCCTTTTGTTAGATTTTCTCTCCCCTGTCCAGCTGAGGATGGGAATGACAGAGCAGCTTTGGTGGGCACCTGGTGTCCAGCCAGGGTCAACCCGCTAGTTAGGCAAATTAAATATGAAGAATGGAGTCTATGATTAGTGAATGTTATTTTCCTGAAAACTGGAAACCACCATCACATTGTAAAAACACAATTAAGAGTTTGTCTCACTGTTGCACTTGTGTTTTTTTGGAAGAAAAGGCAAAAGTGATGAGAGTCATGGAAAGGAGAGGAGAAGCGAAAGGAGAGAAGGAAAAGAAAAGGAAAAGGTAAGGAAAAGAAGGATCTTACACAAGAACCAAGTGGCAGGTATTTTAAGTAGAAAAAAATACAAGGTAATGTGATTTTGAGCTGTATTAGGTAATGTGAAAGCAAATGACAGTATGAAAGTAATTTTTTTTAAGTGAAATATAGTGCTGTAATCCACATTCTTTAAAAGTGGAGTATGACATTCAGGTATGCCCAAAGCAACTGGACTGTCAAAGTTCAATCCGCCAAGAACTAGTTCACGGTAGAAAACATTACCTGATGCAACATGCCCTTCCAACTTAGTATTTTGCAACTACCTTCATTATTTTAATATTATTATTTAAGCATTTGTACCTTCCCTCCAATAACTTCACATTGATAGTCTGGACTGTTCCTATGGAACTTACAAAGTCTCAGTGTGGATTATCACGGCACTTGATATTGAGAAATTAGTATACTGAAAGATTAAGTTACCAGACTAAAGTAACACAAATGCACCTGATTTGCTTCTGCCATGTGTTTCAATTACAAGGTCAGTCCTTTTCTCCGTTTTGGCAAATGACTTAAAAATGGGAAAGAAATTGCAGAAAGAATTTCCAACATTGAGGAGGACAATGAGTCTTTTACCTATGAATCAGACATTCACTTCCAACCTTAATCTACAGTGACTGAAAGCCAGTGATCTTTAATGGGCAGCTTCATAGAAAGTTTGAGTAGTTTCAGTCCACTTTCTGATAGATAAATCCCCGTTAAAGACTCATATCAAGGGTGATCTCACTTGCAAGACTAATGCTCACAATTCATCTCAGAATTAGTGAACTCCAAAAAGATTCCTAAAAAAAATGTACAGTCAATTCTTTTCTTCGGTCTACTTCCCTTTTGTTATTTCTCCCTATACCCAGTTCATGTTTTTGGCTGAATCAGACATCTCTGGTCAACTGTGCGCATTCCACAGCACACGTCCCCAAGGCAGTGCTGTGCTACCACCCTGGGGCTCCTCCATGGTCCAGGCAATTGCCCAGAGTCAACGGGCTTCCAGAACCCAGAGCCAAAACATGAGACTTTGCTTTTCTCCAGCTGTGCTTACAAGTCCTAGCTGCTGGAAATATTGCTCCTCCTTGCTCATCAGCCAGGTCTTTTACTTTCAGCAGGGGCTGATGAGCTCCATGGCCCAGCACCAAGAGCATGTGGTTGGGAACCAGTGTCAAACACGGAAAGAAGCAGAACTGCTCCATTTTGCAGCAGTGTGCTGCTAGGTGAGCAGAAGCAATCTTACAAATTTACTCTAAGGTTGCAGGAGGAGGCAATGAGGCTCTCCAGCAGAGCCTGGATTAGAAACAGCTTGCAGCCATCCAAGTTCCTCACAGCCATTCTGCTACAGAGGTGGCTCCCACTCCACAGTGGCGGAGACCCTCCACTCCAAGTCTTAGGGCCTCTCTGGTCCTCTTCAGCCTATTACTGTGTCTCAGCAAACAGAATTTGCAAGGATTAAGCTGATGCCAGAATAACTACGGATGTGAGCTCCCCTCCTCATAGGCATGGGGAAAGCACAATGTCTGGGGACACACAGTGGTGTGAAATGCCATAGCCTCTTCAGTGTCTGTGACCATTTATTCTGTGCTGGTTGTCTGTCTTCATAAGCATTCAAACCTCTTGCTTCAATAAGAAGAAAATCATAAAGTAATTAAAGAATGGAGTATTTAAGAAAGCAATGTAGTTCTTATACACTAGACTTACAATCTCATGGGTGGGTGGAAAATGTCCATTCCCATGACATCAAGAGATCTCTTGCAAGACTAATAGGGGTATGAAATGGGGAAACTCACTGGGGCAATTCTCTTTTCTTCCTCTTTCATTTTCCACGTGTGTGAATATAAGGCTCTAAATTGGTAGATTCAAGTTTAAAAAAAAGTAGCTGACACTGAAAAGAAAGACCACATGTTTCAGTAATGGTCAAAGAGTTCATATGTCCATATTTTTTGCCCTGAGGAAGAATGAAAAAAATCAAAGCAATTTATCCCCTTTGAGACATCTCTTTATGAGACATCTTTTCTTTAAAAAGAAATGCCTATTGAAAAAAAAGAAATTGGAAGAGTCACGTACATCACCAAGATCAGTTCCCCATCATCAAACTACACAAGAGATGTTTACTCCCAAGCATCCCCTGAACATCCCCTTCCCAAACCATTAAATTCTCCTTTAAATACCTTTAAAATTGAAGGTTACAAAACCAGCATCTCACAGTAACACAGCAGGAAAGGCCAAGGACATTATATTGAGTATAATGACCATAACGAGCCCCTCCACTTCCAGGGAACTTCTGAGACGAAACATCTGAAAAAAGGACCACATCTCTTGCTGCCAGAAAAAGGCAAAAGAAACTCCCAAAGTCCTTTACTGAATCTCACTGAAAAGTCCTCTCTGATCATTACTCCATTAATTGGCTTAACACCAAATATGTGAGCAAAATGTATTCTTAATTTAGTTTCTCCAAGCTGTGCTTTACAGGGAACAAATCAAAAAGTTAGGCAAAACCAGCATCTTCTCTTTCTTCCAGAGATTTTCCTCATTAACTGGGGTGGTACATGGACAGAACAAGTACTCTATTCTCTCCCCAAAACAGAGGCCTTGGGGGTGGGGTGGTTGAAAGCAGGACGGACATTTTTGAGCTCAGGAGTAAACTGGTTGGGACCCTCTGCGTGCTCGTTCCTGTGTGTGGCTAGCCCCACTGAGGCTGTGAGCAGCCGGATGGGTTGGCTGGAAGACTACTTCTACAGCTGATCAGACATGCCCCCATGCAGCTCAGGTCCTGGATGAAAAAATTGCAGCCTCAGACCTTTGAGTTACATCTCAGTGGTGGCAGTCCTGACATTAAGCTGTGTCCCACGAATTCAAAGTCTTCCCATAATATTTGATTTTGTTATTTTTTCATCTGCAAGGGCTTGTTCTGAAAACGCTGAAGTACTGCACAGCAAGGGAGGTCTCCCTACATCTCTGTTACCAGTTCACAGGCAATGTATGCCTTTAGTTAAAAAAAAAAAATCCAAAAGGAAAAATCCGCCCTTACTTGCTTTCCAAACTGCTATGTTGCACTGTGTTAGAAGTTATTTGATTTTTTTTAATCACCAAAGGAACAAGAGCACTGTGTCACAAACATACCACAAGCATATTACAAACTCTACAATCTTCTTACCATGAATTTCAACCTTCATCTCTCATCTCGGCAAACACATACCCACAAGTTTCCCTAGAGGTTTCATTGCTGCTAGAAAAGAGCTGTTTTGTGGATCCCCTTGTTTAAACACTGTCAGAACACCACTGACATAGTATTCCCAAATCAGATTCTCAGTTCTGCAATGTTTTCTCTGTAGTCTTTGAATGTTAGACAGTTTTGACAACATCAGTGTGGTCTGAGGAAAAAAAAAAACCAAACCACAAACATACACATGCAAACCCGTATTTAGAATTGAGGAATAGTATCGTCTTCTTGAGGTGAACAAAAATTCCATATTTTCTTTTGCATGTTATGAGAAAGGTACCCTTTTCATTGAAAAAGGCTTCTTCATTTTTGTGGAGATTTGTTTCAAATATAGATAGTGAAATAAGCTCTCCGCTTCTTAGCCCTCAGAAGTCAGATTTTGTGCCATAAAATTTCCCACCTTAGAGGTGATTCTCCAACGCATAGTGTGTCCTGAACCACAGTCTTCAGTCTCAATATTGCTTTCTTTGTGGGTCCCACAGGGTTCAGACACTGGCATTATGCATCCTCCCTGCCCCCAGCATCTTTTGATTAGTAGATATAATGGCTCAAAAGAGCTTTAGAATATCACAATTGTTTATTTAACAGGGTATTTTGTTAAAGCCTAATTTACTTCACATTTTTGCCATTACTGTCTTGCCATGAAGTGGATAAGGAAAGCAAGAGAGCATTGCCAATGTGTAAATCTGCTCCCTTAAATCTTCTTGTGCTTCTTACCATGTTTAAATTCAGCCAGGCTTAGCCGTTTGCACATACCCAGTTTGAAAGTAGAGCCTAAAAATCAAACTGGTACACTTTCCAAGGGCTGAACAAAACCATGAAGGAAACAAGCCCTACTATTGCCTCCGTTTCATAAGGATTTCCCAAAGAGTTGAAGGAGATCCCATCTTTAGGCAATACCTTTCTTTCCTGTATTTTTCACAGTAGTTTTAAAAGTGTAGTCCAAGACCGTCTTAAGCAGACATCAATTATGTTCAACATTATTATAGGTAACTCCAAATCTGCCCAACCATCAACTGAGCTAAAAGGTTTGAAATTTTTTCTAACTTACTAAAATGTTGTTAAGGGCTCAGCTCTAGAAGGATTTGTACCGTGGTTATACTTCATTAGGCACTCAGATACAGCAGCTGGCACAGGAGAATCTCTCTGCAGCTTGTACAAGCACTGAATTTTGATCAAGGTGTCAGGCAGGCATGGGTGCTTGAATCTGACTTTCTGATTCTCTTCAGACACTGTTGTTGCTTCTGAAGCTACTAAGAAGCAACAAAAAAATCATCCACATTCTGTCAGGTAAATGCGTTTGTGCCCAAAAACTAAAAAAAAAAAAATAAAATTACTCATACAGTACCCTCCTTTCTGAAATTCAGGCCCTGTCTTTCCTGTGTGATAAATAATATCTTGTTCCACCATTCCATGGTTACATTTTAATGAGTTTTAGAATTCATATCAATACATGAGTGTCAGAAAGCCCGAACTTTCCATTCCTGACCACGTTCCAGGTTATCTTTCTTGGCTGGCTTAACATCCACCATCAATTTCTATGTTTTATTTACCAAAGCAGAAGACCTGCAGAACCAACATCCTGTTTTGTGAATAGATCGTGTTGCGGATAGCTGCCCACAGAAATAAGTGCTAAGCAAGATGGTGTCAGAACGAGACCCTTGTCAGCAGAAGCAGCTGTAGGGCTGGCACAATCACAGCCTCTCTAGTACGGATACAGTTATACCAATGTAAGTATGCTGCACCAATATAAACTCCTTTCTGCATGGAAACAGCTGAGCTGTCAGCTACCCCAGGGGTTCCCTAGATTATTTTCTTAATACATTTTGTGGCCAAGCAATTAATGATGAAACATTCATTTCAGCAATGTAGCCCATTTTTTTGAGAAATAAAAAGTTTCCCTTTTTACCATACAGGTAGATTCTAAGAAATGTAGGGTGGTGGTCAAACAGGGGGCTTTCTTCAGGAAAATAACCAAGATTAGGTCCAAGAGGAAGACTTAGTTACACGCTCAGTTGTAAACAGATCCACTCTTTTCTGGTGCTATCTTAATGGACGTGAACAACCGGTCCACACAGCGTTGTAAGGACGCAGCAGCCTAGAAACAGTGTTTCCAAAACAGCCCCCCTCTTGCTCCTTACCAGCTAAGGGAAAACACCCAGAAATAAAGTGAATTCTATTTGACATGAGAGATGAAGGGTAAAGAAGACTATTACCATTTTGATGGCGAAAGAAGAGCTGCAGTTTTACCTTGCTTTCTGATACTCTCCCTATGAGCCCAGAAAGCATATCCTTCTTAATTTCTACTTTTTCTTTCAACAGTCTGATTTTTTTTGTTTTGAAGGAGGGATACCACTCCAATGTCATTAAACTTGCTGCATTCATATTAAAAAGGGAAAAGAGCAGAGCTGATGTGATGGGTCTCCCTCACTCAGCACGATAGTGCTTCAGCTGCCCACCACCTCACCGCTACCTGACACACGGGATGCTGGAGCGTGACACTGTTCCAAGCTGGAAGAACATGCCACTTGAAGAAATACTCACCTGCAGATCTTTCCCTTGAAGTGATTCCATGGGCTGGACCCTCAGGCTGTCACAGTTGAGGTTTCCAGCAACATGGAATTAGGCCACTGTATCCATTTAAACAAGTCTAAATCAACATCATATGAACACACAGACACAAGATGAGTACCAGCTGACAAATTCTGCTTCCAGCTCCACTGCTGTATAATTTGAGAAAACTCCATTGAAGTCCAGGCAGTTTACATCAGCACAGTCCAGTTCTCGGCCTCTAAAAAGGCAACTCAACCCACAACAGAGCAACCTCTTCTGCTTTTCTCTAGGATCGTGGTGGTCAGAAGTGACCCAAAGTCATTGTCAAGAGTCCATCAGAAGCTCGCACACAAGAAGTGCCTTGCAACAGCAGGGCTCCTGATCACCCCACACACATAGGCAAATAGCTAAGGAAACATCTTCAGCTCTGCATTCAGCCCACAGCCTGGCAGGCTGAAATAACCAGTTGCAGTCTTACTCTGACATATTAAATATATACACCGGAACAGCCATATTCACAACTGGCACAAAACATGCGTTGATTGCCATTCTTTTTTCAAAGCATCTTGAATCACTCATTTTTACCACTCTCCATTCTTTAGCTTTTTAGAGGCTGGATAAGGACAGCAATTACTCTACACATTCACAGCGGCGGACCATGGTACCCTGTCTGGGATTCCTGAGATAGTGCCTTTCATAAATGAAGCACTCAAATTTAGAAAGAAAAACATCGCTTCTGTTAATATGCCCAAATCTGGCTGCAGCTGACAGGCCATTAAAGCAGAAACCTAATTGCATTTTAAGAGTTTTGATTAAAGATACCTGCGAGACCTCATTAGCTTTGCTCCATGTTTGGCTAATCAAGGTGGTCAAAAGGCCACAGGTCCACAAAGCACCATTCAAGTGTTTCTGAAATCTCATCTGAAAGATGCTTTGCCACACTCAATCGAGTGCTGGGACCCAAAACCGTGAATTTGGGTCTTAATGACACAGTAACATCTCAGGAAACAGACTACAACATCCACATGATTCTCCTTAGGATCCCGAAGGATTCCCCTCCCCTTAACTTTGACTAAATTCTGCAGTTTCTAATTATTGAAATTTTGCCTTTGAAATCCATGGGAGTTTGTAATTAAAGATTACAGAATTTGGGACCCTGTAAGAGCATTTTCAAGGAAGCAGAAACTTCCTAACTCTAATTATTTCTAGGATCAAGTAGCAATCTTTTCCTTATGAATTTTTAATTTGGTAAAGTGACAAAGAGTTATATATGAATATACACACTAGAGGTTGCAAAAGAAGGTAGGTTGCCAAGAAACAAACATCTATTTCTTTAATTATCTTAGAAAATTAAAGGGAAGTATAATGACTTCACACTATGAAAACATGGTGTGTTGAGGAATAATATTCTGTGAGAACAAGGAAATTTTCTGTAAAGATGTAGGAACTACTACCACTACCTCAGCCAGAGCCAAATTCAGGTGGACATTACTGAGGTCTATACAACATTTGTTAAATTCACTTTAAATAATTAGTCCTCCACTTCCCTCATCTCCTAATCCATGAGCCACTTGCAAAAGCAAGGCAGCAACATACCGAAAGAAAGGTAATTCGCTCTGTATGTCAAATATGACTTTAACTTCAGAGTTGAAAGAACCATGAGAAAGCACTTCCTCCAAGAATTTCTATCCCAAGAAACTACAGCTTTTTTCAGATCTGATACTTCAGCTTATTTAATTTCTGTGTTTTTGGAGGTTCCTACTGCATAAGCGCTCACAGAGTACAAAGAGAACCAAGCAGAAAGCTCTGGTTAGAAAGGGGTAGATTTGAACATGAATCAAAGGAACTCCTCATATTCCTGTCTCACCAGAGAGCAAAACCATACATGGGTCTGTGCACATCTGAGAGTCCCAGTAGAGCCCTACAACCAATACAACCTCTTTTCATCCCCCTCAAGTTTTCCTTTGCCCTTCAAAGCTGGGCACCAGAGTAATTTATACCTTCTAACCAGAAGAGTGTGTTTAGGAAGGTGTTTCAACTAGGAATTAGCTGTGAGCGTCTGTGTTCTGTTATCTCTGAACCTTGGAAGGAGGCTAGCAAAGCAGAGTCTTCATACAAGACAAAGCAAGACAAGATAGGATACAATGAGATTAAAAAAGAATTATTTTACTAAAAAAATAATTCCGTTTCTAAGAAATTCTAATTTTCACTGAAGCTGCATGAAGAGGATGAAAATGGTCTCATAATCAGAATCTAAACTCAGTGGTCATTAGGGCACCAGACTGTATAGTTCTAGAGAAAAGGGATAGTAAAAACAGAGTTCAGGCCTCTTCTATACCAGCACTGTCTGGCCTTACCATGGGTGAAAAAGTTTGAACCTTATGGTGATATTCTCAGCAGTTCCATATTCTCAACAGCCCTGGAAGTTTGCTGCCTTTAGCGTATAAAAAGGCTTCGGATATTCCTGTATTCAAAATGTAATGTGATCATTCTTTGCAATGAGAAATTGAGACACACTGTTTTCACACAAGCTATCACCTTGAGCGAAACACCATAGAAAACTTTGTCTTAAGACCCTAGGGAGGATGTCACTTTATCTGTTCTTAACTCAGGAGAATTAATTATTGTCTCATGACATACTGGGAAAGCTAGGATGTAAGATAAAGAGATATGTGAGAAGCTCTATCATTTATTAGAATTCTGTACTTAATTTGGTCAGGCACCTGGTTAGGCATGAGGAAGGAGGGGGGGATACAGACAGGGAGTGTTTCATGACTATGTAAATGGCATTTGCCTGGGAAGGGTCAAATAAAGCCAGAGACCTTTTTATTCTGTTGCTTTGGTTATTCCACGCAAGCAACAAAATAAAACTACCTAAAATGTAAGAAAGCTGAGATTTGAATCCCTGACGTGCAGTGCGTCTCAGGAACTTTGAACTGTGAATCTTGTCTTCAATGGCTAGACTTATAGTGCACATTTCAGTTTTGGAAGATTAATCCTTGCATGTGTGCCACAGCATAGGATGTGCCATCCCACACATGTTATAAGAGACAGTCTCTGTTTCGTCCCAGACCAAGCACGGCACAGCCAGGCTCACCCTAATTTCTCAGCACTGTAACTTAGAATGGTTTAGGTTGGAAGGGACCTTAAAGATCATCTAGTACAACCCCCCTCCCATGGGCTGTGAACCTGGGAGGTTTTTTCCCAGTTCCAACTGACCTTGGGCCTCTCTCTAAGTGTAAGAAGTATAAACTGAGGCCGGCGTGATGCCTCGCTTGCTTTCCTCATGTTCAGGTCTTTTCAAGCTGATATTAAAAACAGCCTCATTTTGCCTACACTAACACTTCTGCTATCAGCATCATGTCCTGCTGACAAAGGACTTAAAAAGTACTGCCAAAAACAGGACACTTGAAAATGGAAGTAGAAGAACTGCTGTTGTATAACAGAGGGTACTGGAAATTCCCCTTCTGGTTCCAGACCACTGCATTCTGCAATAAATTGTTGTCCAGGGCAGGTTGCACGGGTTCCTTGTAGTAGCTCCAGAAACACCTTAGCAAAAGTACTGTCTTTTGGGGGAGTGGGCAGCAACACAACAACCTCCCGCAGACTGGTCTCTGTCGAGGGGGGGATGAACAAGAGAAGTTCCTCCTTAATAGCTACATGGCCCTGAATATCACCATGGTTAACGCAAGTGATGCTAGCAGTGTTGCTGTCAGGTTCAACTCACCTAGAAGTGCTATATTGCTACCTAGGATTGCTCAGATGGTAAAAAAGAGGACACAGTGTAGCACTTACTTATTCTTTGAATCTGGATAAATATCCAGAATTCTGATGTTTGACTAGAAAAATGTGTAGGTAGGTAAAGATAATATGTCTGGGGAAACCCAAAGAGTGCATTACCACTACATGAATGCATTTGCAGGTGGGAAGAAACAGAATCACAGAATCACAGGGGTTGGAAGGGACCTCTGGAGATCATCTAGTCCAACCCCCCTGCCAGAGCAGGGTCACCTACAGCAGGTTGCACAGGATGGCGTCCAGGCGGGTTTTGAGTGTCTCCAGAGTGAGAGACTCCACCACCTCTCTGGGCAGCCTGTTCCAGTGCTCTGCCACCCTCAAAGTAAAGAACTTCCTCCTCATGTTTAGATGGAACTTCCTATGTTCAAGTTTGTGCCTGTTACCTCTTGTCCTATCACTGAACACCACTGCGAAAAGACTGGTCCCATCTTCCTGGCACCCTCCCTTTAAGTATTTATAAGCATTGATAAGACCCCCCTCAGTCTTCTCTTCTCCAGACTAAAAAGACCCAAGACCCGCAGCCTTTCCTCAGAGCATAGTTCTTGCATGAGCAAAGTGTCTTGCGCCTGGTTCTCTTCAGGTAAGTGGCCATGCAGACGTCTGCAGTGTGTGTTCCTGACACATCCGCACCAGACGACATGCAGCAGCCCAGTCCAGAGGGAAGAGGAGAGGCGGCACTGCAGTGTGAATGCAGGGAAACCCCATGCCTCCATCACGGCGGAAGCCTGTGGCACAGAATAAAAATGCTTTTTCCGTGCTTAGGGCATAGGATGCAACTGGTCCGATGTCTGCAGATGGCAAACCCACCGGGGCAAAAAACCCCAAGAAACTGTGCACAGTACATTTGTGCTGTGCTGATATTTGGGCATGATCTCTTTTCTGAAGGTTCGCAGTACCAGCTCTTTGGGACTGCAAGACATAAACCATCCCCAACAATACCTGAGTTTTACTACAGTGAAGTTCCATGGACAGAGATGATGCCCTTTTGGGCAGCTGCCCTCATTTTGAGAGCAGCAAAAATAAAAAATCCAACAACTTAGTCTTTAGGACCGTTGCATATACTAGGCCTGAGTGATGGGGGGAAACATTCTGTACATTTTGTTCCAGTTACAAACAAACGTTGATCCGATCATATTTTGGGGACTGTTCTCTGATTCATAAATATTCATATCCCTGGAGGTCCGAGCTCCACTATATCCTGAATGAATTTCTAATAACATTATACATTTATTTGAAAAGTCTTCATCAAGAATGCCTGCTGAGTTTGCTTTGCTATGTAATTCTTATGGAAAGATTTGCTAGATGAAAATAGTGCCATTAAATATATCACATAAAATGTCTAACTGTTGGCCAGTTATGCAAATTCAATTGAATTGTTTCTGTTAGTTATAATAAACACTAGAATCACACTGAAACCATGTAATTTCAAATTGAATGTTCTGTTCTCATATTCATAACTAGAATCACGTTGGTTATTTACGTAAATCATCCTGCCAGAACAGAGCTAGTATCACATAACTCATTACCATGACAGTGCAAACAGCACATCATGAGTACTCACTGAACATTTCTAATGTAACCAGTCAGAGAAATATGAAATTTAATGTAATTATTCTGAAGAAAATACGCATCTGAATCTCTCTATTCCTTTGTAAATAATAAAAGTATGAAAAGTTACCTGATTGCCCTGAGATTTATTTTATTGCTTTCACAGGAATTAAGAGAATGAGAATCTGTTAATTTGTTAATAATAATAGACACACTCTTCTGACTCGTCGATAAATTTAGAATCATAATGGAGCACGAACAAACTGAACAATGCAAGACATTTTAGTGATTATATTGGCAAATCCCTTCAGATAAACATATTGACCAATTTACACTATATAAATCCCTCCAAACCCTTAAAAGAATTTGAAATTAGAAATAGAAGCTGAAATTTAAAACAGTTTTATTCCCTAGGAATCTTGAATGATTGTTCCTCCATGACAACCACAAGTAAAAATGGAAGTTTTTAATATAATCCTCCTTTCCTAAGGATTTAATATTTAAACTCATTGCCTCTTTGCCTTTCAGATTCCTTACCTAGTCTGGAAAGATGTCACGGAAGATAAAAATAGACCTTTATCCATTTTTAGGGCCTGTTTTTATCTTCCTACTGTGGTTCTCTATTGTTCAGTGTGGAAGACCGTTTTTTGTGCTTTGGCAAGGAGATAGTTTCTCACATTCATTTCCTTCAAAGATAAACTGATTGGGATCATTTTTGCAAGTTTTCTGTTATTTTGAAGAAAGTTTTTTTAAAAAAGGCAAAACATATTGGAAATTTAGAGGTCATGTGTGGTCAGTTAAAGAACAATGCACGAAAGCCTTCACTTCTTGTCTTTACTTCTTTACTTCAACTGCTGATGCTCAAGGACTCAGCCACTAGAGGGTAATACACGATAAGGAAAAAGGGAACTTAACGCCCTCCAACTTGGGCTATGGCTTGTTTCCACAACTTAGAAATAAGTTTAGATTTTAGTGACAGTTTTTTCAGTTATTTTCTAAGACTGCTTGGTCACGGTAAAGACCTGTTGCTGCCTACCCTAAGGTGACATGGAGGAGCCACAGCTAAGGACAAAGACACACTTGTACAAAAGTGTGTACTTGGGAGAAGGAGTGTGACCTGGCAGTTTCTCTACTTAAAAAGCTACATTGACGAAGAAAATGCTTTGTAAACTCTAATGAATGTGGAAGCCTTGAAGACAACTGCTGAAAGTTAATTTCAATGTTGCTCTCAGGCAGGTGAGCCCAAATCCCCCTGAAGCTGCTATTTTTCCAAAGGGAAAGTGAAATTTGGCCTAATGGAAATTTTACCTTATGAATGAGAAAGGCTTTCTAATGGAATCACCAAAAGTAAAGTTAGAAAAAAACACCCTATTTGGGCCTAAACAAATGCAACCAAAAGCCCTGGGAACTTTTCAGTGACCTTTATAGGCTGGATGGAAGGGCCAGTGAATGCTTCCCAGACACCAAAGGCTAGGTCAGGGCTACAGACCACACTAGGGATCTTTTACTTACAGAGTTTATAATCTGAAGTGCATCGTCCTCTCTACTTTCAAGTGACTTAACAATGAAGGTTTCTGCAAGTTCCTTGGGAATAAATACCTCTGCACTGACTCATACCAGCAATTGCTGAATGACACGCAATAGCTGTTACATTCTCAATTCTTTATGCACCAGACCAATACAAAATGTTCTAGTCACTATACTATGCAAGCTGTTTGATTTTGCTGGGATTTAATTTCCACAACTTTTCCTTCTTTTCATTTTTTCAGTGCAAATGAATTTACAAATATGGCTTATGTCAATAGGGTCAGTACTGAAAGCTGTGAGCTGATCAAGAATGTCTATGAATAACACACCTGACTGACCTGTACTGGATTCAGATCACAGGCAAAGGCAAAAAAAGAGACCCATAAATTGTAGCAATACTTTAAGACATTATGAAAACAAATGCTGTGATCAAAATTACAGATAAGTTACCTTTGCTTTTTTCAGAAAGGAAGTAATTGAGATAGCATGTACAGTGAACTTTGCTGCCTGTACAGGAAGGCTTGGGTCTGGAGTAAGCAGACCTATTCACAAACCTAAGCTTCTCGTCAACAGATTTGCTTTTTGTCCCTGGGAGTCCATGAACTACTTCTCATACCCGAGAAAGGTCTGTGGACTGTTGGGTAATGGTTTTGTGATGAGGACGGGAAGAGGTGTGAACACAGGGAGAGGAAGAAGATATTTCCTATTGCCTGTCTCTAGGACTCTAACAGCCTAATCTCTGTTTGGGGTGTACACAGGCAGTGCAGTGAGAGTGGGAGAGTCTGCTCCCGGTGCAGCCAAATCTGATGCTTGCTTTGAACCTTCCCTTATATCCTATCTCCATCTGTACTCTGAAATTTGGCATGCATTTTTTTATTCCAGACTGGAAGGCACGCACCAGATCCCCATAATGGTCTCCACGCCTCAAGCTGTACGCATGCTGCCTTACCTTGTCATCCCCTGAGATCCCAGGAAAATTCCACAGTTTGGGCCTCCAGAGTCTGATATGTGAAAGGTGTCCAAGATTTTGCAGTAAAGCTGCTATATACAGCCAGTGTTATTTTGTCTAACAGCTCCTGACACTTTACTCCATCGATCATATGGCTCCTTCCGTGGTAAAATCCTAAAAGATTTCCTGTGAGGAAATAGACACAAATTAGTAACAAGCTGTTCCTCTTTTGGGAGAATTATGGGCCGATAGACCATATGTAAGAGATACTCTGAAGAAGTGTGGAATCACACATCATGTAAGAAATACATGCTCAAAGCACATAGATTCTGTTCTGCTACACTTGTTTAAAGAAGTTTGATCAAGTCAAATCACTCTCAAATGTAGATTTTAGCATGTAAGGACAAGAGATGCCTTCATCATATTAAAAAATGCCTAGAAGTGTACTCAGAGCTGGTAAATTTTGTAAGTATGTGTTCTCCTGCGGTAGTCACAGCTTACACACTTCAGCATTGTTCCACCACATACGAACACTTCAATAAAACTAATCAAAAAAAAGAAATGAGAATTTGAAATACACCAGAAGATCAATATCTACTGGGATTTTCAAAGGCACTTAATTGTAAAACTCCCCCTGACCACATTATCTGTCTCTATACCACTCTAATTACTACTGAAAATCTCTTTACAACTGGAAAGGAAAACTTTTTTTTATTAGTCAAGCTAAGAAAAATATGGTCAGCACAAGCAGTAGGGTAAAGCCTTTTTAAGCCTTTGCACAAGCATTATTCAGAATTATTTTATTACAGTATAGTCTATGGCTTATTATTTTTTCAATTTATCCTTTTATTTCATCCCATTTTGGGGTGTTTCAAGTAAAAGGAGAATGTTTTTGTTTTTAACTGAGTTGCTTTGGAGGACAAATTTCTATTGTTGGGTCTTTCAGTATTGGCTGTTTGTTTTTACAGACTCACATAGGATAAATGCTGCTCACTGAACTGCCAACCAAAGCTTTCAAAGTCAAGAATGACAAGTGGCATGCCATTAATAAGGACCATCTGGTGCAGGTATTTTTATATTTATGCTTGTATTTTAATAGCCCTTAGGATTTGTGAATGTGTTCACAAAGGAAGCAGGCACGTCCTGACTATTCAAATAGTTTTTCCTTCATAAATAATAGCAGAGCAGGTTTGTTATGTCCTCTTTTGGGAACTGTGAACCTTTTTAGTATTAGATGGACAAGGAACTTTGCACCCTGCCTTTGGGAATGCAAAACCTTAAAATCCTGATAAACTAGTCAGGGACAGGGTGACGGCTGTAAAGATCTGAAAACACTGTAGAGCCATAAGGCTGTAGTCTTTGTGAGGAGTGGAGAGTGAGAAGTGACAAGCCAACTACTGTATCAAGCTCTTGTAAATATTCATTTTAACTCATTTGAACTTTCTCACCCGCAAACTTTTCAAAAAAGGCAAGACATTTCTAAATCAAAAACCCCCAAACTGAAAACCAGGCAACAAAATCCTCCCTCCCCCCAGTTTTTTAAGATTAAGGAAAAAACTTCTCATGCTTAAGGGGCGTGTGAATTATGAAACTGGTGTTTTCTGTTCCAGAGAGCCATCAAACCCAGAGACAGGCAAAGAAGTAAATCTTTCAAGGCCTTATCTAACTCCCATTAAAGTCACTCTTAGATATCATGTTTATTAAGTGGGCAGCACTGGAGCAACCCCCTGCTATGATTTCTTAGCAGAAGTGTGGAACCCTGTGATAGCTTTCCTTCACAAGGAGAACCAGCATGTCTCCTCCATAGTTACATGCTGCTGAAAATTATGTTGCTACAGAAAATGGGTTTCTGTAGAATATCTCAAAGACACTCTACACCCATTACTCTTCAGAAACAATGACCTGGGGCAATATTAAAGAAATTGCATCTTGTCAGCTAAACTCTAATACAATAAAAGGAAACAATCTTAAAGCTTTGGAATATTGGTGGGGTTTTTTAACCAGAAAATGACAACAACAACAGAGCAAAACAAAAAGGCCCTTCCTTGTCAGAAAGTCAACTGCATATCCTCTGATGTTACTTATTGAGAAAGTAGACAGTCATCGAGTCAGTAGAGGGGAAGAGAAATTTATTCTACATTATGGGTCTATTTTGGGATAGGCTCAATATCTCTTGTCACTTGCTACAGGGAAGCTGACATATATGCTCGTAGTTCGTAGTTCAGACTCGTTAGATTGGATGGATCCTCCCAAAATATCTGTTAAAAATAAGCTGCATTTTATCACAGCAGCATCAAGCAGTGCAGGTCAAAAGGATACTTTTTAAAATAGCTTCTCCTGATTCCACTCTGCTTTGTCCACTAAACATCAAAGTCATTGTGGGGAAAACATCCTGAAAGGTAATGGAGTTGAAGTAGGAGTTAACTTGTCCTCAAGCAGCCAGCTAGAAAACTTCTTGTAAAAGGTTGTTGCTGTCTGTCTGGGATGATTTAGGAAATGTAATAAACATACTGCTGATCTCATTTTCAGTGCAAGCAAGAAGCGAAACAGATGTATTAACTCTTCCGGGCCTACCTATTCTTCTTTCAGAAACACTGCAAATAAACAATTGTCTGCTGCTGTGGACCTTAGAATCCAAATTTAGTTACACAGTTAGCACAAATGTGTCCTTAAATATCCACAAGTTAATATTGCTGAGATTAATCATAGAATAATTTAGAAAGGCTCTGCTGAGGTCATCTACTAAATTATTGAATCAGTTTGCATACCTAAATTTAAGCATATACTTAAGTACCTTGTTAAACTGAGTCCCAGGCAACTGCACTACTTGTCCCTTTTGATTAACTCCTAAGTTGTGAGCCAGATGTGTCACTGAACAGATTTTCCCCCCTTCTTTGTTGTGATTTTCTGTTTCCACTGATTCTCTTCAGCTGATTATTTCCAAATTCTGCAAGAAAATTAACTTATTAGGACCTCCAAAGGGTTTTGCTTTTACCAGTAGAACCATCTTTGCATCTAATTTAAGTCTTACCAGGATTTGACAAGATTAACGTAACACAAGTCCTTTCTCTTTCTCCACCAAAAAAAGCAAAATTTAAAGAGAAATTGTTCTGACTATACTATCTCTTTCCCTCTAGCTTTTCCTTTCTCCCCTATTTCCACTTTTGAACTGGCTTTTCCAAGTCTGTCTTGTCTTAATTTTACTAGTATCTGCAAATCAAAGGGATTGTCTTCCCATTTATTTCACAAATTTAATGGAATTCTCTTACAGCTGTACTGGGTTTTTTTAGGGGAAACCATGATAAAAAAGAAATTAAATACACAATGTGCTCTCAACAGCCAAAACTGCAGACCCTTGCAAGTGCTTAAAGATTAAAAATTAAAAAAAGGAGCAGGATCTTCAGTCATAGGAGAGCTGACATACCAAAACACTTCTACTACATTTAAAAATTAAAGTAATCTTATTTCTTAGTAGACTCAGCAATGTGGAGGTCATACTGGGGAACGGAGGCAGGGCATACAAGGTTGGAGAACCACAAGGACCAGACCAAGCCCTGTGCTTAGCAGGGTCAGCACAGTCAGGCTCAGAGGTGCGGGACAATCCCGTTCCACGGTAACGGCACGTGGATTTCCACTTACGCTTTTATGACTGTAGGGTCCTTTGCATGCACAGAATTACCTACTAGTAACAAGTCTCCTGGGGAACTGCGATACACATCCTGTACCTCCTTTCTGTGTCAGGCATGTTGCAGATTTCCACCTCCTCCCGCCTCTAGACTTAGCAGAAAATATTCAGCCACCTACCTGGCCACTTCACTTGATTGCCTTAGTCTCCCCATCTTTGTGGGGCAGAGGAAGCAACTGGACAATTTTAGGCCCAAATTACACTACTGGTTTGGCTCCCTGAGGATGGCAATGAAATGTAATACCTGTTCTGTATGGCTTTATAATAAGAATAACAAATAGGGTGGCCTTTTCCCAGCTATTCACATGGGAGGGACAACATAAATCAAACTCTAAGGGACTTTTTTCCTCTCTGTGGTATGATTCAATAAATATAATACGTAGTTTTTAATAACTTTTTTTTTAACATCACTAATGATACTAATCTGGGAGCTTCACGTCACTGGTGTTTATTTGTATAACAACCTTCCAGCTGAATTTGGCACAACTGCTATTGCTCAGACAAAAAAAACAAAAAAGCGTATGCTGACTAGGATGCACATTTTTGGAATGCTTTCAGCACGATCTTCTCTCATACTCACCACTGTATCAATAACACTTCATTTGTTCATGGCATAACACAAATCAGCATTCACTGCAGTTGTACTTTGCCAGTACTGTTACAAAACATGTCCTGGTGCCATACATTAGAATATCACAGCTACCACAAAATCAGTGACACAATTAGAAACAGCCTCTGGGGTGTTTCATTTCAGGTGACTTGCTCAGCAGCTATCCCTTCTGTCTCTTCAAGCAAATCACTGGCTCACTCAGTCCATGACTTTCCTTGCCTCCAACAAGAAGGCAGAGTCTTGCACACAACAGTGCTTTGCTATTGAGCTGATTTACCTCACAAAGTTCACCCTGGGCAGTGGTTGAGACAGGTCATCCACCAACATACTATGCAAGCAAGTGATTAAGAATTCTACTGTATTGCATAAACGTAAGATAGCTGATTTAATGTTCATCAGATAATAGTAGCGGTGGTAATGCCTTGCTTTTGACACCTCTGTGAATGATCTGGCAACATCCCTTCCGGTAGTTTCATATAAAATATATGCACCCATCACAAACATTGTGATTCAGGGTTCCTGCAGACCATCTGCAGAGGCTCTCTTCCATCACAGCTGTCTCTCTGAGGGTGCCCCATGATACCAGTTTCAGCCCTGAGATGGTTTCTGATGGATCATTGATGACTGTTTCTCCATCTGTTGCATTTCCACAAATGACAGCATGACATGATGATTCACCAATCCTACACTAAGAGATTGCAAAAGATGTGTTTTAAACAGCACAAAAAATGTTATTTTTATATTTATTCAGGATGATATCTTCTGTATATGCTTATTACAGCTGCCAAGGGGAGGCTATTAGCTATTTCTCCGGCTCCCCTTATTGGAAAACTGGTTTAGGTCTAATTTGGATTCCAGTATGTATCAGCCAGAGCAACATCAATTTTATGCTGGCCACTTGTCATAGATAGAATGATGCACTTCACTTGTAAGAGAGAAGCAGCAATATGTTTATTGATATAAAACAATGATTTAATAAAGTTGATAGTAGATGCGACAGTTTAACAAGATTTGAGATGGCAAGGCACACTTGGTTATTTACGGCATAGAGCACAGGGTCAGACAGAGCTGTCGGGGAGACCCTCCCATTGAGTCAAGGTTTCAGAAAGGAACCCCTTGCTTTCTAAACTCCTTCTCAGAGATGAGTCTAGGTGTGGCTGGATCCAATCCTAGTCCCAGACTTGGTCAACAGTTTAAGTCTAAAGGATTATATGTACACAATCAATCCTTTATATCACTTAGCTAAGATTTGAAAGTTCAGCATGCTATTAGTCACTTACCGAGGATCTGTTGCAGCAAGGAATCTCTCAACCTCGAGGAGTAGTAACCTTAAGCAGCATCCCGACTCAAGGGGAGATCCTGGCATGCAGCCTGCTCTCATTCAGGAGAGCTCCAAGGGCTCTTGGGCTGTTCACTATTTATGGGGGTAAGATGACCGACCTATAGTCATATTTGCATATTGACCACAGAACCAGCATTGCTCAAGTTAGCCCTTGGCTATTGTGTTGTTATCTGTCTCCCTGAAACCACATTGAGCCCTGGATGCCACCATCATGACTACATGCACCCATTATGACCACCACAGGTGGTTATTGCTTGGGCAGGATTACAGGAGATAAAGATCAGGTGGTGCCTGGAGAGGGGGGAAGCACACCATCACACCACTACAGTCCCTAAACGCCATCATTCCAGGACCTTTGAAGTTCCTTGTGGTTTTTCTATTCCCTCCTAGACCTGTCACGTTCATATGCTGGAGCTAATAATATAAAGTGAGCATATGGGGAGCCCCTCCTTCCTGTGTCAGCAACAGCAGTGATTCAGTCTCTTACCATAGCAAGCTGCTTTTGGCAGTGAAGAGTTTGTAAGCAAATGCAGTTGACAGGTTGTCTCATCCAATGATGAGAAGTGAAGTTTTACTGCCTAATTTTGCCCATAAAGTCACATTTTCCCCAAATCACCTCTCTTCTCCTGTGCTGTCATTTCTTTCCCACTTCTCTCTCTCACTTCTGCCACTTAACTGTGTTCATTTTCTTCCTGGGACAGGAGCAACTCCAGCTCCTCGTTCTTGACTGGACAAAGCATAATGGCTTAAGGGGAGGGAAGAAATTCCCTCATGAGTCTGCAATGTTCTTTTGTTGCACCTGGAACAGCTACTCTCAAAGGCCTCTGCCTAGCAGATGGATCATCAGTCTCATTTCCCATAGTTCCAACCTTCATGCCAATTAGCAAAGCAGTATCACTACCTACAGACTAAGAGAGGAAAGAGATACGTTCATTAAATGGGTACCATGTATCTATTTGCAGAATTAGGTATATTCTCTTGCCAGGTGCCCATATTGCTGATCGACTAATATAATCATAAGCAGTGGCTATATTCAGCCTTTTCTGCCTGATCCCTACTATCCTTCAGCTTTTCCCTTCTTGACTGAAAAGCATAGTAATTCCCATAGTAGTACCTCCAAAGATGGCCTGGCAGTGTTCCTCAGACCTGCACAGCCTGGATAGGTACGCATCAAGAATTATTCTTGTAGGCATTCATAAGCACTAACAATCTTGCCATCAAATGGTGACCTCAAACAACGCTGTTCCAGCACTCCGTTTGAGTCCCCTCAGCTGTTCCTTGTGGTGGGTCTGGCCTGACATCAACCGACACAGTATCTCCATGGCTTTACTTTGCAGCGGTCTCTTTGAACATTTGGATTTGTAAGAAATTATATCAAACAGAACTTGCTTAACTCATTCCAGAGGCATCTTCAGCTCCTGAAATTATTTCCCGCTCATACCTCTGTTCAATGAATTTTAACAGAAAAGGGGAGAGCAAAGCCCAGTGGGAGTGGTGGGGCTAGTCCCCCTAGAAAGTTCAGTGGAATTATTCAGGCATCTTGCACTTGTTTTGCTTCAATTTCCTGCTGATAAATGCATTGCTGGACATTCAGTTAAGGAGGAGATAATGCCACCTTATTTAGGTAACACCTCTAACTACGATTAGCAAAGATGTAATTGAAACACATCATGTCCGCGCAGTCAGCACACGCTTCCTTTGGTTTACAACTTTGATGTACACTTCATATAATTTAGAAAAAGCAAAATACAGCTAAGTTAATGGCAGTATCATCAGCGCAATTGAATATTTTGACTGGGAGGTATTCTTTCTTGCAGCAGCTCAGCTTGCTTTTGCTTTGACATTTATTTTGCTCTAGAAGATTGTAAACCAGTGATCGTTCAATTGTGCTGAATTAGATATGTGACATTTTTCACTACCTTGAAAATGTGCAGGTTTCTCAGTTCTCCTTTTTCTCATGATGCAAATCTATGTGCCGTTTCTGCATGACTAAGCCTTATTCAGGTGTAATTCCTGCTATTTTGCTCTCAGGTTGTTAAAATTTGAGGTTGGTGGTTTGTTGTAACTACCAGTAATACTGTTTGCTTCTGAAGTGCCTGCTTCCTACATCACTATCTTTCCAAGCCTTGTTAGAAAAATGATCCCTGAAATTGTGAGTGGTTCTGCACTCAGCGAGGGAGGGCAGAGCTGCTGTCCCCAGTCGCTGCAGCAGTCGCAGGGGCTGAGGAGGACTTTGGGCTTGGGGGGAGCTCTGAAGAAGCTTTTTTCACCCATGGCACTCCCAGGGCTGCTCTCCCTCAGCAACAGATGAGCCAACAGAAATGGCAGGTGTAAGAAATGGACAGCGAGAGGCCAGCTCAGGCTCTTCAAGTTGTCTTTCAGAGGACCTTTGTTCTAGCACAGCCTGTGGAAGGGACACATGGGAGCTGGTCACCATAACTCAGCCATTTAAAGCATTTAACTCCCCAAAGTACCTTCCACATAAAATCAATATAGCAAAGTCCCTACTGAACGGCATAAAGTTTCCAGCTGTTCTTTTTTTTTAGGATAACATTTCTGCTCAGGATTGCATTGTATTGTTGATCAAATTTAGCTTGTCTCCTGGAGGGTTGCAAAAGAAAGTCTGGGGGCAAGTTCTACCCCAGAGAATGTTTGCAGTGATTGCTGAAGAAAGTGCAATGCCAGGATTCTCTGGACAGCAGTATGTGGGCTCACAGGATCTCCTCAGGAAGATTGCTCTAAATGCACCATCCCTAAAATATGCACAAGGAAAATCCCTTCAGCAAATTACAGAATTTCTATTTACCTAATTAGTGTGTGCAACCAAAATGCAATGAAAACCCATCTTTAATACTGTATTAATTAAAACCCTAAAGAGGGACACTCTTGCTGAGCTGGCTCAGCCCTCAACCTTCCCATGTAAGTATTCCAGAAAGGGGTACCCACAATTTCATCTCTCCCTTAGTCTCAGTCCTGATGGAAACTATGATCTTGGTGCTGTGAATGACGCTTAGTACCATACTGAGGCATGCCAGAACTTCAGACCTGGTGAGATCTGATCACAGCCTGCCGCGAAGCCAGCTGCTGCGGCTCGCACCATTGCTAATACAATCAGACGGGGAAGGAAGCTGGTATTTTGAGACTTTTAAACTGACGTAAGCAATTGCCACTTGCTCAGAATAACTGGAAAGTTTTAAAGACATTGAAATGATCAAGGATTCAACATGTGCCAGGAAATGCTCACGTGGTGCCCTTTTACAACAGTTAGTCTCTCACAGGTAGTGACTGGATAGTATGATACTTCGGAGAGTGCTTCTCTCTGGGTGGCACCCATCTCTCTGGATAAGAACATACACTACTACTAAGACAGTAAGAAAGTAGTTCCTTTAAAGCTCTGAACATCCTTGTAGACAGCTGCCTAAGGTCAATATTTCCCTAAGTATCTGCTTTCCAGATAATAAGTTTTAGTGTGCCCATCAATGTGGTTTCATCCCCACAGATCTCTGCCATGTCACATTCTGCATAGTTTAGTCCTCAGCAGGTAAAACTAAATTGTGATTCCCTTGCACATACTCACACTTAATAAAATTTATCCCACTGCCTGCAGATGCTCTGTGCTGTATTCCTGCCCTTAAAAAATCCCTACTAGTCAGGTTTCCTGGCAGGTAGACTCTGTTTATTCAGAGAAAATCATAGCCTGCAGCATAGAAGTTGGGACAAATTAATCGCTCAGAAATGGCTTCAAACAGTAATCTATTTCTAGGATCACTTAATCATTTTAGAAGAAAAACAAGAGAAATGCTGGTGGCATTAAAGCTGTGAATGGGTCATGAAGCTTCACCCCATGGAAATGGCTTCTTCACTAGCGCAGGGCAGGCATAGCCACTGCTGCCCCCATGGCCTTGTCGCAGCCGGCTTCAGTGGCCCCAGATGGCTGTACCCACCAAGGCCAGAGGCTAAAGCCATGCAAGGGGGTCTGAGCGTAGGTAACAATGAGAAGCAGGAACTCCTTCATTAGCTCCAGCCACTTAAATCAGAGCCTGAGCTCTTCCACGAAATGCTTCATTCGCTCCCTAAGGCAGAAGCACCTCAGGTAGCAGTGGCTGTTGGAGTGGGAAGAGGAGCGTGCTGGAGATTAGGTGCTTTTCTAGGAGTCTCTTTTCACTATCACATGCCTAAGGGTGGGAGAAAAGGCTTTAGGACCTATGCGGGAAAAGGATCCCTCTAATCTGCATGAAATACAGCCTTTCCCTGCTTACAGCCTCCTTCCCCTTTGGAATGGCAGTGAAGTGGGAAGGAAGGCACATGGGCCTTCATACAATGATACATCAAGGAAATTATCCTCCTGTGGACCTGGGCTAAGGCTGATATGCACTTGTTGGGACCAGTAGTGCACCTATCTTCTCTAGACATACTACACACGTTCAACAAATAGAACTTTAAGCAGCTATGAACAAAATTGTCCAGACAGCAGCACTGCCTCCATTAGGTCCTTCAGAGCTAACGCCATCAGAAGTGTGTTGAGATAGATAAGAACTCATTTCCATATGTGTGCAATCCAGTCCTATAGTGCTGCTGGCAGAAAATTCAACTTAATAAGCCTAAAAATATGATTTCTTTCCTCAAACAAGTTCAATCAGAAGATGAAATTGGGGACTATAACTGACGACTTTGTTTACTTTAAAAGGGCAGTTTTGAGCTTGTTGCCTCTCTCTGCAAAACCTGACTCAAAGTGCTGCAAGGGGTTTGCAATGAGTGAGATCCCCCAGAACTTCTGCCCCAAAAGCCTCTCTGCCAGCACATAGCTGGAAGCGCTGTTTAATGTATAATCCTGCTTGCCAGTGTCAATTAGGAATTTCTTGACCTCTGGGACAACCTTCATTAAAAGAATTAAAAATATAAATCTTCAGCAAGAAATTTAAGGTCTGGGGAAATGGTCCATGCTGGATTGCTATTAAGACTCTCTTCTGCTCGGTTGTTTCTCAGTAATCCCAGAAGAGAACTGCAATAAGACATGCTACCTCAGTTTTGAGTCTGAGCAATTAACTTCCTGACTAACAGCAAAGACTGTTCCACCTCCAATGGCTGCAACTGGCAAGGTACAAACAAGCCCCTCAAACTCCGCAGACTTCTCCTCATCCCGTAGCTTCGTGAGCGAAACTGTAATAATTTGCACTTTATACAGTAAATTTCTAAAATATCATAAACGCTAGAACTACAAGGGAACCAGCCAGCCGGGGAGAAATTTGGATCATTTGTTTTGAAAACATGATCTCACTAGCCATTTTTTCCCCAATATGTTCAAAACGATCTGTTGGAAGGCTGGGAGTTGGGTTAGGATGTTAAGTAATTCTCACAAAAGGAAAGGTAAGCTTGTCAGTGAACGCAGGCACGTTGAATACAGAGAGGGAGAAATCACAATACTCTGTTCATATGTTTTGGGCCATGCCACCAAGCAGCAAAGGCCACTGCATTATTGAAGAGCCAGGTACGCTTCCACACTGAAGTTTGTACCTTCATCCCCTCTCCATAGGAGATACCTTGCTACTGTGGTTTTATTGGACTTTCCCTGGACTACTGATTGCTTAAGCTAAAGAACACATTCTTGTGGACCTGTTCTTCCTCTGAAGAGAGAGGTCCTTCCTTTTGACTATGACAGCTATGTACCATTTTTACTACAGGTATGGCACCTTTAGCTGATACTCAAAACCCCTTTTCGGCTGAAGATGCGTATAAAGCCTTTGTGCTTGCTTCTTCTTAGAAGGCCAGAATAACATGTGAAACTGGAAGAATTTGTCTCCATTGGTTAAAAGGGAGTAGGGTATAAATCCTGAGCACATTTCCCCCACTGAAGTCAGAAGAAAGGAAAAGTTTCTGCACCAAGCTCAAGATCCTTCAAGCCCATCCTCAGCACTCGATATCACAGGGCTGTAGCTTTGGCTAAATATGTTCTGGAGATAAAGCTGGCTTTGTTTCTCAGTATGCAAAGGAGATGCAACCTCAGCAGAGCCACACCATGCCTCCCTGCTACCCTGCTTTCCTTTGTGCTCTGCAGACCCCATGTCAGGAGGGACTTTTGGGGTGTGAAGGGAATTGGTGCCAGAAGTGCACTTTCTAAAAGAGAAGTCATGTCCAAGAGCAGAGGGACCAGAAGGACTAGCCAGCAGAAGAGAGGCAAAAGAGTATCCAAAATAACACTACTTGCTCCATGACAGTTTCCTCTTTGAAGGAAACCTCTCTTTTGTCAAATTGTAAGTGATCCATGACTTAGCAGAGTGGAATGAATGCCTTGTTTCCTCATGCTCCCCAGATATGCTCTGTTCAAACCAATTTCTGCCAAAATCTCACAGCTATTTGTTTTGTCTGTACATCCATTGCTGTATTTTTGGAAGTCCCAAGAGTGGGGTGGAATGTTACAATTTGAGTTATCTTCAGTGCTGCCACTGGGAATGCCAAGGAAACCTATGGTGCTCCACCTGTCTGAATTTCAGAGGGAATAAATACAAAATCCCCTTGGGTACAATTAAAACCTCAGGCTTCAATAATGCAGAACTGCTTCTCTCACTTAAGGACAGTTTATGTGTTTGCATTGCCCCACAAATTTTTTCAGAGGTAGCTTGTCTCATTTTCTTTTCCATTCTTCTCCAGAAAGGTAGAAATAAAAGCACGATTGTGTTTCTCTGAGTCCTTGTTGCTCTGCTTCACCCAAGAAAGAGATAGGAGCAAGGATGTTTCTTCATGTGGCTGCAAGACAGAGTGTGTTGTGTAAGACAGAGCAGCCTTAAAGCTGTTCTAGTTAGCACAAAGCTGGCCCAGAACAGGCAAAACATGGCCTCAGCCTCTGCACTGAAACATCCTGGGGTAGCAAAAAACACTGCAGGGAAGATTTTCTGGTATTACTGTGATGAGCAGAAAGTTATTCTGTGCTGGGCATTCCCTGGGAGTAATTTCCACCAGGCTAGATGTCTTTTTCATGCAAATGAAGTTGTATAAGGGAATCAGAGTTCTATAATGTTTCCTCATTAGTCTTTTGATAAATGCACAAAGCTATGAAGACGACATCTGAAAGTGTGTGTGTTTTCTCACTTGCTAATAATGCTCAGTGATTAATTCCTCTGTCAGAAAGAAGCAATGGTCCATTTCCCCAGGAAGCATTACAAGCCCCAGAGGAAGTCCTTATCTGGTTAAATAGCTCCCCATAAGTCGTGTACTCTCTTCTCTTTTCCTGAAAATAAAGAAAGAACTAGTTCAGAATTGGTAGCTAGTTCTGTAGGTGAGGGAGGGACCTATAGTAGGAAAGAAGTAGATTCCTTTATCTGGACTAGAGCAATAATCTCAGATAGATTAGTAAAATCCAGCAGTTGCTATCCCCACAGGACAGAACTGCTGAAATGTCTCTCGCCTGCTGGTCCCATGCCAAGGAAGAAAAACAGTTTTCGTGCAGAGCAGTTCAGCAAAACTGACAGTGTAGTGTGAGGGACGGCCTAAGATGAATGATCATATCACAAGAGCTAAAACCCACTTGGAGCTGTTGAATCCCCCCCCCAAGGAAACAGTGAAAAGCCGTTTCTGCTTATTCCAGTTGATTTGGTTCTGTTCTTCATCTTTTTTACTCAAAAGCTTCATTTTTCTTTAAGGCAAAATGCAGGAATTGGATGTGGTGATAAGCAATTCCTATGCGCTCCTTCTTCTTGGGCTCATTTCGCTTGCTTATTTTTATCTCCCTCAGCTTGTGTCAGCCTCAAAAGGAGCAAATGTATTGTCATTTTTTTAATTTCCTCACATGTATACACAGGCATACAGACTCACACTCCTCTTCAAAACCAACAAAAGCAGCTTGGATTTTAGTGACAGAAATTGCAATGAAATTAAAATGGCAGCAACTGGCTTTCTGCTTGGATACAGTTAGGGTGGTTTGGCAGAGCCCTAACACATTGTGGGGTTCTGCTTCTTGTACCATCTCTACGATGACTTATTTCTGATTAGAAGCAGTTATTACATGCTGTAACATTCTCCCTAACAGTTCCCTTATTCTTCACCAGCTCATGCAGACGATTTTTCCTCATCCTATTTTATTGGAAAGTTTTTATACTATTCCTAGTCACTTGAGAAAATAGTTGTCTGTGTCTTTTGGGCATTGGAGTAAAAAGTGATCTACATTTTCCATCTCTTCATTAACCCACACCCCTCATCTTAGGGTCATACAAGGATTGTTGACTCTGTCCTTTCTTCCTATGCTGTTTATGGGGTAGTCTGAAATGGCTATTTCAGTGAAGGCTGGTGATACCACTTGGAAAGCATAACTAATGCATGATGCTTCCCTAGTAGCAGATCTTGAGCTGATCTGCCACGGCCCCAGTGATACTCGTGCAGATCTGCCCTCTTAAAGCCTTTGTACAGTCACGGCTTTGTAAGTGCATACTGAGAGAGTCTTACACGTTTGCAGGAGGAGGATCATGAAACTGAAACCTATCGGGCATTTGTGCATCATAAAGGACAGGAGCAGATTTCTTGTCATGGCCAAGAAATGGCCCAGATACAGGCTTGGGGTGATAAATGAGATTTTATCTACCTTCGCAACTTTGGCCTAGAAAGACTACTTCCACACTATACCCCAGTGAAACAGTTCTAGCAGCATTCTTGTCAACACATGCAACCTGTTACATCTTTCTGTGCAGCCTCACTGCCTCTTTGTTTCATTTCCTCAACATAAACTCCTTATTACCTACAAATCTCCAGAGATGTCACCCTGCAAGGGAAACAAGTTGCATCAAAGCAGCAGATATGAAGTTTTAAAAAATGCAGAATCCTGGGATCCAGGGCAGTACTCATGCTTCTTGGCACAGCTGGACAGAAGCACCAAGGGAAGGTAGAGATGGAAATTGAAACTCTGATCAATGCCTGAAGCTGGAGAAGGAACTGGCAGCAGTTGGCTACACCAGTATAAACTCACAGGAAGGTCATGCAGGGAGGATAGTGTCCATTGAGCATATTTGCCAGCAACAACCATTACTGGAAGCATTCACATACCTATCATCATTTGCCATCCTCTGCAGCAGGGGCAGGGCATACAGCTAGATATCTTCTGGACAGGCATATATAGCTAGATGCAGCCATGGTTTTGAATGATGGCTTTCTTCATAGCTTCAACAAGAATTTGCAGTCACGTTGGTTAAGTCCATTAATAACTCTTCCTCTTTCCCAGGACCTCTCCTCTCCTGCTGTTAGCTAGTATTTTGCTGCAAAGTTTTATGAAGCAAATGCCACTTTGGTCTGATAATATGATTTATTTTCTCCATTCATTCGCAGCAAACACAGGCAGTGCTTGCCTCTCTACAGGAGATGCTTTTTCAAGGTATTTGTTGACTTTCTCACTAATCAACCACAGTTTACTAAATACTTCACATTTGGGGAACTTTCTGCTTGGTGGAATCCCAGTTCCACAAAGCCTTCTTGTGTCATCACCTCCACACACAAAGGACCACAGCTTAGCAAAACCAAAGAAGTGACTTTCTGTCAAGAAATGAGACAGAACTGTAGTTTTTCCAGGCTTACTCAGAACGAAAACATTTTTTTTCTACTAAATAAAATCATGTACAAATTATGTTAGAATAATTTATGTTCATCGTTAATGTGCTATAAATAAAAAGAGCTGTACCCAGGGCTCTGGCCCAAGTGACATGGCCGTGCTAGTGTTATTGCAGTTTCTCCTGCCATCAGACTGGAATGGCTGGGATTGCACCAACTGGGACATAGACCATGGTTCAGTACAAATACAGACCATCTATCTATCTATATCAGAGGGTCGTGACTAGGCCTGCTTAGCAGTTTCTCTTCATTAAATGATTCCTGTGGGCTATGACTCATACTCAGAGACACTCAGAAACTGAGGGGTAATCATCACACTCTAAATTTTTACAAAATAGTAAAGGAAGAAAAAGATTTTGCCTAATGTTTTCCTCACTAAAAGGACTGATTTCTCTACAGGAACTCAAAAATACTGGAATATTTTGATAAAACCTGCAGTGTTTGTTCTTGTTGCCATCCTGTGCAACCTGCTCTAGGTGAACCTGCTCTGGCAGGCGGGTAGGACTAGATGATCTCCAGATGTCCCTTCCAACCCTGGTGATTCTGTGATTCTGTGAAATGTTGCTGGGTACCTCCTCAATGTAGCACACTCCTACACAGCTGCAGAAATCACCTTGCAAAGAAGTGGATCACCCACCTTGGCTCAGCACAGCCTCAGGAAGAGGAGGGATAGCCATATCTCAGAGTGCCTGATCACACTCTAACCTAACTTTCCACACCAGAATTAACTCTGCTTCAACACAGGGAATGTCTTCCTTCACCCCTAAAACCTGCTTTTCTTTTCCTCAAACCAGAATCCAAAGCAACAATCAGACAAACACACATTTAAATAAATATGTATGCACTTAAACCCATGGGAACTAAAATCCTGTTCGTGCTGCCTGAATGCTATTATTGTGACCGCCATGAAACACTGCTCAGATCTGGTAAAACACACTGAGGTCAGAAGCCAGTGTCATTGTTATATATTGTTTTACTCATATGTAAAAGTTGTCTGTGCTCTGGAGCTCTGCTGTCACCGCCCTCTGCTGATCTGAAGGTTTGAGGTGGTGAATAACGTCCTGCCACTGTCAGCTGGCATTATATTGTGTGGGGAATAATCTCACACGTTGTTATTCCGTCCTACATGGGTGCAGTATTGGCAGACTGAAGAACGTGATTAAAAGTGCTGGCTGAGCAATCTGGTGGAGTCTGGCAAGTCCTGCATTCCTCGTTCAGCAGCTAACTAAACTAGCATCTTCACTGGGATCTGGCAAGGCTGGCCTTTACTGTTCTGACAAAGTCAGCTACAGTTATTGACAGAAAGAAAGAAAGAAAGAAAAGTATTTTAAAAACAATGTGTTTTCTTTGCACCCTTAGATGCAAGCCACATAGTTTAGAACAGAATGCTCTGCAAATGTATGTGTTTCTGTAGCTCCAAATACTGTAGTACTTCTTTCTCAGTGACAGTTAGCAAAAGTAAGAAAAACTAAATTGAACTTCTCTGCTACAAATTCACCAACAAATCCTTTTCAGTGGATGCTGTGCTCTTTCTGTGTGTCTAATTGTGGATATTAATTTTCCACTCTGACTGGAATTTATGGAAGTATTCCACTATGGAATATGAGTTTCAAAGTAAAAAGTAGGAAAAGTATCTGCATTTTTTTCCACTGTGAAGTATTTTGTCAAATCTAATGTCATTTTTATGGGATGGAACTTCCTAGAGTGAACATGGCACTTCCCCCTTTCTTTAAATTTTCTTGTTCTGTTTTCCAATGTCTCATGAAATATTCACTTATTCACAAAGTGTGGAGAAGGTGAAAAATGCTTTAAAAACTGAAAGATGCTAAACATTTGGAACCTTTTCTTAAAATCTGCTAAATGCTGAGGTCTCATAGTCCCAATTGAATTAACAGAAAATTAAGATGCTCTGAAAATTATGACATTTATCTTCCATTTGTTTCTTCTAGCCTGTCTTTCAATTCAGAAACAACAACAACAACAACAAAAAGGGTTGAAAACCTGTAATCACCAGTGGAATGGAAATTCCCTATTTTGACCAATTTTAATCATGCTTAACCACGTAAACAATAGTACCAAAATTCAGTGTGTTCATATATCAAGTTCAACAATGTTTGATTTAAGTCTGTGCTTAAATGCTTTGCTAGATCAAGATGTATCTCAGGAGAGTATTTAGCCTTGTGGTTAAACTAGTTGACTCGGTTGCACTCACTGGAACTCACATTCATAATCCCTCCAAAAGCTCACACCATGCACTGAAACTTCAGTGTTCACCTGCTGTTCCTTCTCATTTTTCAAAAACTTCATTTTTGTGAATTAGCCTTTACATATAATTGAATAATTTCTCCTTTCTAGGACAGTATCTTGTATGGAAAAAACAGAAATAAAAATCAGAGAATCTGATATACAAACTTTCAAAGAATATGTGACTCAGTGTGTGATTAAATCATGATGGAATTCCCTCATGTCTACCCACACGACTGTCCCTAAGGGCTGTTTACTGATTGTTAGTGGGACTTTGAAATGAAGAGATGGAAAATGAAGAACACTTTAAGACTGCACAGGACACAGCAGTTCACACAGTGCATGTAATCCTAGGACATCAAATTAATGCCTGGTGGTGAGAAAGCCTATTTTCCCTCAACTTTTTCTCAATGTCAACTTGGAAAACCACTTTCTTAGTCCTGTATATGCTCTGAGTCATGCCTCCATAATCCAGAGTAACCAAGATAAGACAGGCCAACTACTCTCTAGTCTCACAACTGCTTGGCTGGTGCCTGAGGCTCACTGTAAAATGACACTATCAGAGAAGGGTCAAGAGCAAAACATTTTCTCTTACAAAATCAAGAAGTCACTTGGCCTCTATGACAGATTCCTGTTCTCACAATTTGGCAATAGTTCACTTTAGCTAAAAATAACAGTCAAAAAAAGAAAGAAAAATCAATAAGTAAATGCACATGGCTTCTGTGGCAATGATGCACAGTCCTTAAATACAGGTAAGAACTGCATTGCAGTTAGGAGCGTTGTAACTTTTTCCTACTAAAATGAGAAGTGCAAAATGCTAACTTGGGAGGAAGAGCTGCATTGTTTTGCCTATGTTGGGGCATTCGTCCAGTCCTCTACAGCTTACTTTTCACAAAAAGTGAAATTTTTGGAGAAGTGAATGTATTAAAAGAGAGTGTTGATGGCTGACAGACCTGGGGATTTTAGTACCACCAGCATAACTACAAAATGGACATAACAAGCTTGCAAATCTTGCCATGCCCACTTGGAGCAGTCTTGCACGTAGGCAGAGGCTCTTCTTCAGTGTCCATTCCCATTCACCTGGTAACTGTGGTTTTCTGTGCCTCAATGCACGTAGTTCATTTAGAATCATACAAACATGAAACAACTTAGGTTGAATGGACTTTCATGGAGGTCATATGGTCCAACCTTTGCCAAGAGCAGGCCAGCTTCCAAACTAGATCAGGACGATTATGGATTCGTCCAGTTGAGTTTTGAATATTTTCAAGGACAGAGATTACACAGTCTCTCCAGGGAACCTGTTCCAGTGTTTAACCATCCTGTAAAGAATGTTGTCCTTCTATCTATCCGGACTATACCTTGCTGCAACTTGTGTCTGTTGGCTCTTGTTCTTTCACTGTGCACCTTTGAGGAGAGTCTTGCTGTCTTCTCTAATACCCTCCCTTAGGTTAGCAGGGCTGTGGGGACAGTTGGCTAAATAGTTGCTAGAATTGCTCTGAAGATTGAGATGAAATCATGCTCATTAGAGGCATTTTGGATTCTGGAATCCATCCTCTCAAGCAGCCCAAGAGTTGGGACTTCAGTTGCAACACAAAACTTTGTGTCCTCAAGGATTTCACCAGAGAGTTAAGAGTGTGCAGTGATGATTTGCTGGCAAGCTGCCTTTTGTGCCAGCGTGAGGCATGTGCCTGACTGCTGTGATGGAGATCACTTCTGCGAGGGACTTACCATTTCAACAGTGTTTCTGAAAAATACAACCTGTCCTTTCCCCAGGAGCCTGTTCTCAGCATACTTGATAACAAAAAAATGAATTATGAAAATACTGAGCAAGCACCAGACTTATATTTACAGATCTGCCTTGAGGAAAAACCAAGACATTGAGACTTAGAAGATCTGGGTCTATCCACTAGGAATTTTGGGTAACCTGTGGCAGGACTTACCCCCCCCATACGCAGTGCAACACCAACTCATAGACACCTTTGACGTCTGCACAGCACACCATCCATGTAGAGATATCAGCTTGGGTCCCCAAAACAGTGTCACCACATGATGTTACGGCTCGGATAATAACCTGAGAGCACAGCCAAATGCCCTGTCTGGAGAGCTGATCTGCCACAGCTCTGCCACTTCCAGTTCTGGACCTAATCAGTACTGCTATTGAACAAATGCCAGTGTCCTGGTTTGAGGTAAAACAGGACCAATTTTGTTCAGTAACTTTACTTTTTAGCTAGGCCTCTTCTAACTGCTGAAATTAACAGCATGTTGTGCAGAAAACTGTTCACTCTCAGAGTGTTAAGACCCGTGTTTATAGTTGATGCCAAGGAATGGTATGCAGAGAGGCTCTTGCTTATACTTATTGCTATAACAACCAAGGCCAGCCAACTTTGTTACTTGCCCCGTTGGAGGGTCGGAAGCGGAAAAGCATAGAGGGGTCACACCTGCGGGGAGGAGCGGACAGGACAGGTGACCCAAAACTGACCAACAGGGTATTCCATCCCATCTGCCTCATGCTCAGTATAAAAGCTGAGGGATCAAAGGGTCAGCCCTCTTTCTTCAATGGCCGACGTCCGAGGAGGACTCTATCTCTGCGTCTGCCTTTGATCCCGATCCTGAGTCCAGATCCGGAATCCAGTTCCCGTCCGTCACTGAGTCCAGTCTGGGACTTCCCCAGCGCCTGCTGGTGACGTGATTGTCATCCTGGGAGCTTGATACGGTTTTGTATATATTTCATTATTTTCTTTTTATTATTTTATTATTAATATTTCATTAAAGTAGTTTAGTTCCTTCTAAACTCTTAAGTCTCTCTTTCTCTCTCTCTCTTGCCTCCCTTCGGGAGCGGAGCAAGAGGGAGCGAGCATCTGTCGTTTCCACCGGATTGGGACAATCTGGCCCAAACCACGACAGCCAGTAGATGGCAAGCGAAGCTTTGTCATGCCAAATCAACTCACCTATTAAAGAAACCCAAAAATAAAAAATATGACAACATGTAAAACCACAAGGGAACCTTTTCATTACAGGTGAAACATATTTTCACATATAAAAAAAATCAAATTAATCTCTGTTTTGCCTCTTTTTTGACTTGATTGACAGCATTCATAACTTCTGCAAAGAAAACACTTATTGTTTCTTGTTTTAAAATAGATGGTAATTTCACAGAGGTCTGGCTCTGAATAAGATTCCATCTGAAGATCCTTGGAATGGCTTATGCACTAGACTGAAAATTAGAAATAGCTCTGAACTGTTTGTAATGTAAAGTAGGGAACACTGGATCATTAGAAACAGTGGGACTTGAGAAAATGCCAGAGGAATTCTATTCTGCCTTCTCTTCATGCTGTGAGTTAAAGATTTATTTGGTGGCATTGCCCCTTCCATTAGCCTTGCATGTTTGCAGGTAGCAGTTTTGTCAAAGGGGGTCTCCAGAGAGTAACTCAGTCACGTTGTTTTAGCACAGAAAAAAATGTGCTTCAGAGGGAGAGAACATTGGAAAAGAACTTGTGTCTAATGGAAAGCCATGGGAAGTACAAGAATATCTTTGCCAGCTTTGGAGAAGTCACCAGGAGACAGTGTTAATACCATACTTCTTAATTCTTCACTAATACAGGACAGCAGATGAGGTATTGAAAAATGTGAACATCTGAATTTAGAGGTTACTGAGTAGCTTACCTACAATGGCACTCCAAGAAACTGAACCAGAGGCATCTCAAAAAGAAAATAAAAAAAATCATTCAAGAGAAAAAACATCATTATGTATAAGAAAAAAGTTGTGATGCTATTCAGTCCTCCTGTGGTGTCCTCCCAAGTCTATCGCGTAGGCTCCCAGCTAATTGCCCTCAACCTGTGTCAATGACACACGTCCAGGGGAGGAAGGCACATTACAATGCAGCAGCATCACGATAACCTTACAGGAGCAAAGGAACAGCTGTATCAATCCACCAGCTCAGCGTCTTGCCTCAGTGATGGATAATACCAAATAACTAGAGAAGAGAATACAAGTAATCTTCAAGCTCATCTTTGCACTCTGCCACTTGCTTAGAAGTTGCAGGTCACTCTTTGAAAGTAGGGAACTTCATTTGTAGCTATGAGATGCTTAACCACTCCTCTTTACCTTAGGAACTGTCTGTATTTGCAATGCATTGACCATTAGCTTTGTTTGAAGGTCACCTCCTGACTCCCTGCTGTGATGTACAAAACAGGGCTATTAATGACCATTCTCAATGATATGTCTGAAATATAACATTAGCATCCTGACTCTTTACTCCCACTGTTGTCTTCTGCTCACTGTAATAAAAATGCTGTTTGTCAGCCCTTTTCTCTAGGGAGAAGAGATGTCAACACAGGAAAGGTGATTTATAGAAGGCAAATGATAAAGGTTGAATGAATATCTCATATAGGTCCTGATTGTGCTATTGTTATTCATGAAGAATAGCTGCTTACTCCCATCAGGACCTATTCTTGGATTTGCCTTGACGTAGTGCTTGGCCTTAGCAAAGGCTGCAAAAAAAGGCCTTAAAAAGTAATGGATTTTCAGCAACATATGTGTTAAGCAAAACAGCTGACCTTAGCACAATGGCCCATTCTGCAGTGCGGCAAAGGGACCTTCCCTCGGCATGGCCAGCAGCTGTTGTACAGGGCACAGGACAAGTCTTAGTTGTCAGTTCAACTACCTGCCAGGCTAACAGTTTGCTACATGGCCTGGCATCTCAAGAAGCAATGTAACAACTAAAAAAGTCAAAAGGAAAATGAGATGAGTTGATCAACCTACCATTTTTTCTAATGCAGCCTGAGTCATTATTGCAGTTAGCAAGCCGTATCTTACTGCTTTAGTCAAATGATTGCTACCATCATATATTACCTTAAAATCTATCACTACTACAGGATGAATGTTGGACATTCAGGCTCTTCATTATCCTCAAATGCCTCTGCATTGAGGCAAAAGAGAAACATATTTTTTTTTTCCTATGAGCCATGAAACTGGGAAAGTTTATCGAATAGCAGAGGCTGTTGCAGCAGCTCTCACAGAGCCCAGCCAGACATCCATTCTGTGGTTTTCCTGAAGGCAATGAGGCTGTGAAATACTCAGAGAAATGCAAAGCCCACCTTGCAAGACGAGGCTAGAACATCAACCCCAGTGTTAATAGAGCTTATGTACTTCTGCAAAGGTGGAGAGGAGTCTATACTGAGCAGAAGACTCTGTGCATGTGGCCTGGAAAATGTGTGGGTATGTCATACTGTGTCATATCACTGCACCATGGGTATATAGTCATCACTGGCTCATCTCTAGTAACACTTTGCTAGCACGTCTTGGTTTTGCTGTAAAACGTATTAGCTGTGGACAGTCTTTGATTGCTGTGAAATTTTGGTGAGGAATTTTGAAGGGATGCCCCCAGGACTTTACACCACTTTTATAGAATTTAATCAGCTGTAGAAGCCTCATTTCAGAATCCCCAGTAATCTCCTGTTTCATCACAGTGTTTCTTAAAACCTTAATCCAGTTTTCTTATCGGGATCATCTCTATCTTTAAACTACCTTCTCCATTAATNCCTACCATCCCTTACAGGTTCACTCAGGGAATTTTTACTTCTCCCAAAAGTCCAATAATTCACCTCCCTGCCCACCATAACACAGAGAAAACAATTTGCTATGAATGAAGTAGGCGAAGACATGAACATACATCTGCCAATGGTAGACTCTTAGTCATGGTAAATGGCAAAGGGTTTAGCTATCTTATGCTTATCGTGGCATAATATAGGACATAATCCTGAATTTAGGCAATTACTTACAGCTGCTCTGTGGGGATAGCTTTGTTTATGCACAAGAAATCATTGGCATGTCCATACCCACAGTTCCTCTACCTATGCCCCGGGAATAATAGCACTGACCCTCCTAATACAGTGCTGCAGCACTAAAGCTCAAAACTACTGACTTCAAAACACCATGCTAATCCACACTGTGAATTTCCCAGCCTTGGTGGTTATTTAACACTATTTATGAATGCTTATGCCTGTATTTAATTTCCTGTGGTGTTTGAGGTCCTACTCTAAGACTTGCAAAACTGGCATCATATATTTCCCAGAGAACCTTTTGTTCAGCATAAATAAAACATTATGCAGCAGCTTCAATTTCCTAATAATTAAATGTAAAACTTTTCTAAAATGCTGGATCCAGGGCAGCTATAGGAACAAAACACTGTGTTCCTGAGGAGACTTCAGAGTTCAATTTGTGCACTGACTTCACTTAAACACCTTGATGCTCATGTGTTTCTTAAAGCTGCACATTTAAGCACAGTGCTAGGAAGCTTGGAAAGTTAGGAAGGAAAACAATCAGATCAGTGGAATTTCGTATGGATGGGGGAGTAGCAGGCAACATAAGTATTAGAAAGGAGAGACAGGAGGAAGCAGCCAAGATGTCAGCAGTGTTTCATCTGCTTGGGTAGACAGAAACATATTGATCTCCAAAATGTTTTGAAGAAGATTTGAGCAGGTAGGGCCCAAAAGAGAAAGGGACCAAAGACCGAGGCAACAAGTTGTTGAAAGGGTTTTCAATTTATTGTAGACTTAAAAAAAACCCCAAAAAGCCAGTTTTTAATAGTGTGATTTCTTTGTTTCATCTGCTGCTGCCGCTGTGCTGTGACTAAAGCAGCTTTTAATCTCATCTTCTCAGTCTTCTCAGAGTCACAGCTGTGACCTCTGACAGAAACAAGCTGTTCTCATGAAAATACCTGTGACTGGAATGAGACGTCAGCCCATCCCCAGGAGGAGCAAGGAAGGACTCACAAAGCATGTGAGAGAAAACCCTGGTTAATGCATTTGCTAATTCATTGCACTTTCATTTGCTAATTGGCAAGCGTGATGGAAAGAAGAAAAGCCAACAATACAGGCCACATCCTTGGCTACTGTAAACACCAATTTACACCTGGTAAGATTCTGGCCCCTTGATACTCCAAGGGAAAAGATACTCCTTTGCTGTTTGGTTTGATATAAGTAGGAGTTACCCCCTGATTACTGAGCTGAATTTTAGAGTTATGGGTCAAATTATTTGAGCAGGCACATTCTGAGTTATCCCTCATGCAAAATCCTTTGTGCAGAGCTGCAAAGTATCGCTAACCATGCATTAAAATAATCTCTTTTCATTTTAGTCATAGTGTACCATCCACATACATACTTTTCCTTTCATGAAGCAATTCTGATTTCCTGTAAGATGGGCTGCTCAAGAAACTAGTCACCTAAATAGCACCAGCCCTGGGTAGGCCAAAGAGCACCATGAATCATTCCTTAAGGAGAAAAAATACGCTAATTTGCAGGTCAAAAAGAGAGGACTGGTCACAACCAATAATCTTTGTATATTAATAAGGAAATTTTACTCTTGTTGCCATTGACAGCTGAGGTAACTGGCTCCAAATGAACTCAGTTCTTTGCAAGCAGAGCATTTGCTAAGTTGGACAAAATAAGCAGGATACTAGTGCGCTTTTTTCCCCATAACTGTTCAGTGCTTCATGCAGTAGCTGTGGAAACCCACTGAGCCATCTGGACCATGTGTTTCAAAACTATGACTTCAGAGAAACATTCATGCAGGTTTTGTTTTGCCAAATCTTTCTAGAGTTTGTCCAAACAGATGAAGTTTGTGCAAGGGAGAAGGCTGGACTGCACATCAGAGCACCCTTGTTTACTGGTAAATCCCACACAAGGACCAGTGCAGGAACATCTCTTTGAAGGACAAAAGCATTAATCTTTCTCAGTACTCCCTGCCAATAAAATTAGGTGTAACGTACTTTCTGACATAGCCACTAAGCAGACTCACTGCTTGACGTAGTTTCCTGTTCTTCGATGGAAGCTGCTTTATGAACTCAAAATATTTCTTATGTAGGTGATAAAATCTGTTTTCATAATAATTAGTCCAGTAGAAATATCCTTATGCTATCACTCAGTGAAAAATTTTAAAGACCAGTGGCTTGAACTTTCCTTAAAAATCACTATGTCTAGAACACAGAGCATTTAAAGACTTAGAAATTGCATGTGATGAACCACATAATTCTGATGTTTTAATCTTAAGGAAAAAAAAATACAGGGCCACATCTTGACATTGATGGAACTATGCTGATGATGCCATAGCAGAATGTGATTCATTACTGCATTTTTTATCCTTTCATTCCCACTGTGCTTGTTTATTCACACAAAAATGTGGACTAGCTTAGATAAAAATTCAGCTGAAACACATAATGGAGGCAGCAGCCATTTTCTTAAATCCACCAGAAGAACTATTCCTGAATGAGCTCTGTGAAGCTGAAAGTCCTGCCTGGCACTCAAGATATGACACAAGTCATCAGAAAAGCAATTTTGTCCTTTGGCTATGGTCATAAATTGAAACACAGGGTATTGTGACTGAATGTAAGGGGGGGGAAGTTATTAGAACAATTAAGCACTGGATCATATTGCTCAGAGAGGCTGTAGAGTCTCTGTCCTTGGAGGCTGCTTTGTCTTGTTTGAACAAAACCCTGAGCAACCTGATCTGAAGTCAACATTGACCCTTATGTGGTCCCTTTCCACCACAATGATTCTCTAATGCTACTGGGCATGAACAATTTTTGCTGTTTATATTTGTGTTTAAAAATAAAGACAGAGAAAATGGATAACTCCTCCACTGAGAATTCAGAGTATCTTAATATAGTTCTTAAAATTTGTATTCAACAGTTTCGACATTTTACCTTAGAGGAAAGCAAACTCAGTGAAGATATCCTATCATGAACCCATTTAAGGGTTTTTTTTCCCCATAGGCTCTTGCCTTGAGGAAGGAAAAGGAACATCTGTTCTTTTGGCTCCCGTTAATGGTTTAAGTCTTCCCAGTCTTGAGGAATGCTTCATAAACAAAGTCTGAGATCAGTGGATGTTCCCACAAAACTCTTTGTGTAATCAGGCTAAGATGGTTGCAAAAGCAGCAGCGTTGAGGCTGCCATGCAGTAGTAAGAAAACTTGCAGCGGCGTGCAGTCGCTTCAGAGATTTGCCTTTTAGATAACAAAGGGTCTGAGGACATTCAGGACTATAAATCCACCCTAGATTAATTTTTTGTTCTAAAAGCAAATTCCAAAATTCAGACACATTTGCAAATACACAAGAATCGTCACTCCCCAGTCAGCAGTTAGCTGGGTAAGAAAAGGAAATATAGACTGGTTGGCATTTGTGTCTCATCCATCTTCTGAGGCTTCCAGGACCATCTTGGTTACTCTGATGAAGATGAATGACAACAAAGCTGCAAAAAATCCCCTCTCTCCTGCCCTGTGACATACAACACAGTGGTTGATTGTACACAGGGGTAAGAGGCTACTGCCCCACCTGGTCCCTCCCCAGCTCCTGCTGCCTGCCCGGCAGAGCTGCCCCAGCCCTGGCTCAGGTTGATGGGCTGCATCTGCTGACTCTTTTTGGTGAGGGCCAGTGGGACTTAAAGTGGCAGCGGCAGCTTCAACAAATTTACATGTTTCCTTCAAATATTGGACACAGAAAATCCCAGAAATGTTTCCTGGATTCCCAATTCTGAAAATGGGTCTTGAAACAAAATGAAGTTAATGCCCGTTGTGTCAGAACAGTTGCATTTCCCATCTTCTCTGGGATCAGGGAGAGGATGTGACTACTTTTTCAGTGTGTTTTAGGAAGACAGCGGGGAAGTGCAGAAGAAACAAATGGTCTCTGGAGCTCTGGAGGCTTTGCCTTCACTCAGGAGGTAGCCTGAGTCCCCTCCATGAGCAGCTTGGGAGAAAAACACTCAGAACTCTCTTTAGCAAAGTTTCCTGGGTTTCAGTGAATGACCATTTAATGTCTCCAGGTTCCTCACAGGATTGCTGTTTTTTTCTGTGTAATTAAACACTTCAGACCTCAATATGTCTGGCAGCTTCTGAGCAGTCCAGGGCCAATGGCTCAGGACCAGCTGCCCCAGGCCTGGGGACACCATTTCTGTTTCCCAAGATTTTAGATATCGTGAGCATGTTTAAAGGAACAAAAGCACATTTGGTGACAGAGGCACTACCCACAAAATGGTACCAAATTTCCCTGCTTTGTTTTATGACCACAAGGAGTTGTCCCATGAAATGACTGTAAAACGAACTGGTGCCCACCTTCCAGGTAGGTTAAATTGCCACCATCCTCTTTTTTCCATTTTCAGCTGCTTCATCCTGCCACGCTGTCATGTCACCAGACACCTCTCTCACATCACTGTCCCAAATGTGCCCTTCCTTTTAATACCATTTCTATCACTAATTGTTTAACACCAGCTTTTGTAATCTGTATTTTAATGGCTAACTGAGGATTCTTTGGAAACTCAGACTTAGGAGGACTATTAAAGACAAGGTAGACAAGACTCTGCCCCACCTATGCTCATTTTCCATTGGCTCCAATGGGGCCAGAATGCCACCTTTGGTGTCTGAGAATTAAGTACCTACAAGGCATTTTAAAATCTGGGTTGTTGGTGCTAAGTGCAGTAAATCCATTGGTATACAAAAGACACACTTTGGACTGAAAATTCATGAAAAGCAGTCACACTTGGAATTTTCTTCCTCATTAAAAATATTATGCCATTTTCTTCTAGCCCTAACCAGGTGAATGCCATGATTTCCAATCAGTCTGGTACACAGTCAGTTTAACCAGTTGTTTTGGGATGGCTCATTCTGTGTGTGTACAGGTGCTGTAGAGCCATTGCAGTGCTGTTTTTCTTTCCTCAACTGCCAGACAGAAGCCACCGTCAGGGTTTCCCAAATGACAGTTTCTGGAGAGCCTGAATGAAGTTTCTTATATGTGAAATTAAAGTCACTGGTGTTTTTCTTATCAGTGAGCTATCTGGTGTGCATCATGAATGTCCGGTAGGTGCAACCCTGATCAGTTATCAGGAGACAGGATCGAGACTGGAAATTAAAAAACTGTCTTTCTTTGCTTCAAAGCTGCTGGGGACAAAAACTTAAAGGATGAAGAGAGTAATCAATCCTGGGAACGTGCTGTGTGGACTCTGGAGAAGTGAGAGTTCCTATGCTCTCTAATCGCTGAAGCCCTTAGCAGCGTGTGGCCAGGTATTAAATGAGTACTTCAGGAAGGGAAAATATAAAGTGACCATATACACAAATACTAGGTTTAGTGAGTTTTTCTTCTTTGAAAGTTCCTTATTTCTCAGCATGTGGAGCAAGTTATGTACATTCAAACCAGCATCGTCTAAGGCCTTGTTTTGCCTTACATTGAAATCCCCAAAAGGGATTTTAGGTCCCAGCTTTCGCCTTCGATGCCTACCTGTAGGGCTCACAACTGCAGCTCCCACTGCTGCTGGTCTGCAGAGCTCGTGGACCCTCATTTGGACCTGCTCAGATGGACTGTGACGGGCAAAGCTAGGGCCCACAGAGGGTCCTGAGTACCAGCGCTGCTGGTACTGGAGCCTCTGTGTTTGCACTGGCCTCCAGCTGGGGATGGCCAGGCTGTGAGCCTGGGTGCACTGAAAAACAGGCTGGACATCTTCACTTGTATTTCTAATCCAGACAGAGAGACCAAATATGCCTTTTACAGACTGAGTTACTTTCCCAGCAGCACTGACCTCAGTGTTTACATTTTTGAACAAAACTCTAAATCTCTTTTATTGTCTCCTGAGAGTCAGAAAAAAGCATCTGTGATTATTGCACACATATTTTAAAAGACAACCACTAGCATTCACACAGACCAGGGGTTTTCCCATGCATGCCACTGCAAGCGTTTTCCCCCCAGCCCACACATATTTTGGGGCAGCACAGAAGGAAGAAGCATACCTTTCTTTTAGCACATGTCACACTTTCTCTTGCTGTTGTATTTTCCTGCTCCTCTGAAAAGGGAACACTCTTTCCTTTCCACGTAGCTTAGCCTTCAGTAGTCAACAAGTCTCACTAGCCCTGATCCTCCCATGTTTCCATTTATTCCTCTGCAGAATAACCCATGTTTGAAACACAAAAGAAACTCTCAGGGTCTTCTATGACATAGGTATGATATAGAAAACAATTTATAATCATGGTAAAGAATCTGATTATATGATGTTATCAATCAAGATACGGAAGATGAATGTTTATACACTAATAAGATAAAATGAATTATTCAAAAGAAAGCATAGTTGGTTTGGGGAAAGCTGAGAGGTCTGTGATGAACCCTCACTATCCACTAACTAGCTCCAGTTAAACCTGGGAATTTCTCAGTGAAAATTGTTTCATCAGAAAAGACAAATTTTTCAAAACCAAAACATTACACACGAAAAAGAAAACGGAGATTAATATTTTGACTTAGAAAAAACAAAAACATTTTAAAATTCTAAAGGTGAAAAATTTTTACTTGCAAAAATTTTACTTGCAAAGAACCTCTTATACCTAGGTTAGTAGTAGCAGTGAAAATTAAAAGAAGCATTGCAAGATAAAAGCTTTCTAACATTCCAAAAGAAAATAATATTTTTGTTTTCATTGTGGCATTGAACTTTTTTTTTCCACACTTCATTCCAATTTCAGCTAGGACAAATTTTGTAGACACTTACAGATTTTCAAAGGCTAGGAAACTCCATTTCAGTTGTAACAACTAGTAGCCAACTAATTACAAAACAATCCTTTCCAGGAGAATACCCAAGTGCAAATACAGTAACCAAAGAACATTATTTCCTTAGCATGTGCCAGAATAACATTCCTAGACTTTTTCCCTAAAAGACCACCCATCCTTTCTGAAAAGGTAAAAAACAACAAAAGGCCACCATGTACCTCACTATGAGTTGGCAACTGGGAAAGGAGATGATAATTACATGCTTCAGAACATCAATAATAACAATTTTACTATTTGCTACTTCCAACATTTTCACTGAAGATACTGATGGTATAAGCCAGGTCCCACCTGTCCCTGGGGACCAGCATGACCTGGAGTTGCCACCTTTTGCTGTCTTTCAGATGGTTGGCAGTCCACAGACTGTAGATGGAGGAAGTTCTTGCTTCTGTTTTTACTCCTTTATCACACAGTTTCCCTGCCTCTCATACAGGAAGGACAGACTCACCCATTGTTGCTCTAAGTTACTGCTCCAAAGAGTGATCTTCCCCTTCCCAGAAGAGTCATGCATCGCTTGGCTGTGGTGGAGCTGAGAAAGTTCCTCTCTTGGTGGTGATTGTGAGCAACCATGAGCCACATTCCTTACTTCCCCAGGGTGAGCCAGCAAACTCTTTACTCTGGGATGTGCCTGGTCTATAGGTGCAAGGATAACATAGAATTACTCTGATGTATGCCCAAAGACAGCCACTGCCCTTGCATTAAATTCCTTGGAGATACAACCTAGCTGAGTTCACAGTTTGATGCCAAGGGAAGAAAATCTGTGGTTCATTTAAAGAAGAAAGAGAGGGGAGTAGACTTAGTGGAACATTATTAACCTTTTTTTTTTTTTTTTAACAGAAATATTTGAAATTGAGTTAATGATTCTCCTGCTGTTCTAATTTTAAATATTTCCTTTACATCACTGAAAAGAATTCAAAACTTGCGTTTAGTAAATCTATTATGTGAAAGGTCCTTCGGGCGGGTAATAAGACTTTTGAAGTTGCAGAAATCAGTCTGTGAAAAGACATTCACTAGGTCCATTAACACGGAGGCTATCTTCAAAACGGAAGGCTGACTTACTGGAAAGTAATTCCTTCTCTTGCTCAGATGAGACTTTGATCTTTTTTAATCCAATCATGAACCTTACAAAGCCATTCGTAGTAATTGCAATCCTTGAATAGTACACTGACCTTTCATATTTTCAAGACATAGCCCTAAAAATAACTTCATTTTTAGAAGCAGACTTAGCATTTGCAGTGCTGTGGCACTATCAATGTGTTTTGTCACTTCTTAGTTCAAAAAGTTTTCAGGATGAACGTGGCTTCCCTGAGTATGATGAGAAAAGGGCTGTTTATTTTTCCTCTCTGTAACTATTTCTGTGTACTACTCCATAACTTTCTTCTCTATCAACCTATCAGAAGCACCACCATCATTGTCTCCTGTCTTCAAAGATACCCTACGCTTGCAATTTTAGATAAGCATTAAGTGAAGGCTTTGAGAGCTGTTATTTTAGAAGAAAAACAATGCATGGAAAAAATTACTTAAGCTCAAAGGCAGCAGGATTCTTCTTTTCCAATTTGGGAAGTAATAAGATATTTCCTTGTTATTATTAGCAACGTTAGAAGCTCTGCTTGTTCAAAGAGCTCTCAGGTGAGCTCAAGGGACATCAGGAGGGATGCCGCTCTAGTGCTGCCAGTTTCACCGCAGGGAGATCTCCTTTGCTAGCAAAGGTCTGGTCGTGGTGGAGTTGAGCTCCTCCAAAGCTCCTTCTCCCAATTTATTTCCCAGATGTGACCTGGATCGTAAAGACTGAGGTCAAGGTGGTGTCAGCTAGTGTAGCTGTTATACCCGCTAATTTTATATTTTCCACCATACCCAGCAATATCCTATTCCAAGTGAACATCCCTACCATTGGGTCATCTTCCTCTCTCCAGTCTAGGAGCTGACAGCATTCCTTCCAAATTTCCAAACCTCTCTGCTATATTGATGGTTTAGGTGAAAATGGACAATGGACTAATACAGAAATATAAGACTTTGTTTGAAACTCAAATTATTTTCACTCTTTGGAGTGTGGCTTAGTTTTTGGAAAGTGAAAAACCATGATTTCAAAAGCCCAGATCACTTGTAAAATTGTATCAACTTCAATATTCATCAACAACTTGCAAGCTATGCAGATCCTGTTTGAACAGATATGATCAGTAAATGAGGTTTCAAGTATTTTCACTAAAACTCTGTAGGGTTTCAAAAAAGCTGTGAATACTGTTAATTGTAAATACAGTAATGGTAATGAACAAGTAATATATTTTGTGTTGAACAAAAATTTACATTTCTGGAAGGATCCATACAGCCACTTTTTGTAGTGGCAAGCATTTATATAGCTGATGAAATAAAGTAGTTATGTACAGGGAAAGTGAGGAGATACAGTTTCATGTCCTGTGTAACCCTGAGTTTGCTAATGCAAAGCCAAGAGATATTTTGGCAAAAGCCCATGTATTTCTGTAGAAAAAGCTTTCAGAAAGAAGGTTTATATCAAATTCTGAAGGACTTTTTGCCTAGAGCTGATAATGGTTGCATTTATGGCTATTACTGTCAGGAAAGCTGCTTTCAAATCAAATTTGAACATGAGGAGAAGGAGCTGAACTGAGTCCAGATGAAAGAAAGACAGCTTTCAGCAACAAGGTACAGCCGCTGTCTGCGTCGGTAGACTGATCGCTTGACGGGATAGGAAGTCTGCATAGACCTAATAGAGACAAATAAATGCTGAATGGAGATTTATTTCTCTCGGGCACTTCCAAAAGGAAAAGCTTCACATCACTTGCCACACATTGTACATGTCAGAGCTATTACTGACCTCCAGCTGTAGTTAGTTAGGGAGGGCCAAATTCCTTCTGCTGCTGCTGGATCTCTGCCATTGCACACAGCCCGTCTTTTCTCACCCGCTCCCCAGGAAACCTACTACATATCCTCGGCTTGTTTTTTCTTTTCCTCTTTATAGCACTTTGCCGAGGGCTAGACAACCCTGTAAATATTTGATATATAGGAGAAAACAACTACCATATTTCCAAAAGCAATAAAAGGACACATGCAGGGATGAGAGGATGGGCGAGAAAGCAGGGACATTTAAACGAGCAGGTCACCTCCAGACTCAGAGAACTGCTCAATCCAGTCCCCTGACGCTCTTTGCACCAGGCTTCTCCAACACTGGCCACTTGCAGGGTGAGCAGAGGGAACAGCTTAACGCGTTTTTTTGTTGCACCCTGGAAGCCCTGGAGGGGCTGTGGCAGGGTACGTCCTCTGCAGGGTCCATCCAGTCCTGCCAGCTGCCTGGGGCAGGCCTCAGGCTCCCACCCCTCTGCCTGAGGCACCCAGCCATAAACATCACTGCTGCTTCTGGAAGGGGTTTAACAAGACAGACGTAGGCCACTCTGATCAAAAAGCCACGTGAGTGAGACCCTGTGATTAGAAAAAGGGGACGTGAAAGGGAAAAACAGCGCAGGCAAAGCCCCAGTGTCAGGTTTTTCTCCTGCATCAGAAACAGGGGACAACTGAAATAAGCCATTTAAAGTAGTTCCCAGTGGCTTAGATGGCTTAAACAGCTTTCCTGAAAAAAAAGAAACGTAAAGCCTTTTGGTGTTGTGGTCCAAAACTCTATGGTGTTGTTGAAAAGCTTCCTTTTACTTGGTCTCTTCAGGTTATCTGCTGTTTTGTAGCGATGCCCATGTCATTAAGAAAAGATGAAAACACATCTGGAACAGCCTCTTTTTCTCCAGACTAACTAGATTTACTTGCTGTCTCGTAAAACAGCCTGTAATAATGAGACTTGAACTGCAGCTTTATCAGAATGACAATTATGATTTTTCCAGATGCGTTTTGATATCCTCATCTCAACTTTACCTAGGCCTTGGTGTTACAGGATTAAGCCTTTTCTTCTATAAGAAATTATCTGCCTGCCTTCAGGTTACTTTTTGTGCTGACCCCGTTTCCAAGAGTCAAGCTAGGCACAGCTGAGTAACACCTCTATAGAAGTACTAATCATAATCTTCATCATTAAGTATTTGTTACAACTGTGTCCAAGTCTCATCTAAGAATTCAGTCACAAACCACAGCCAAAATATCCCCTGTATTTGCAGAGAAACATCCCTTGTCCTAAGTAGTTTTTCTGTTACCACAGTGGAAACAATTACTATTGAATTAACTGGCACTGATAGTGTGGAATAAAGGCCAACCTGATTGTTCAGTGTGGAAAGCCAAAGTTTCATTTCCTATGTTCATTTTCACTAGGCTTTTCTTCTCTTTTCCTTTATATGAACCAAATAACAATCAACAGTTCAGTGACATTTTACAGTCCCCTGTTTTCATTCTGCCTCCAATGTTAGATGGCTCTGAAGGCTGTGATTTTAGCATACAAATAGACATCTTCAAGCAAAGAAATCTGTGAATTGAAAGAACCTGTAAGATTCAGAGAAGAAGTTTCCCTGGAAAAAAAGCAGTAGACTAAACTGATTCTATGCAAAATTAAAACAGCCATTCCCCAGCAAAAAGAAAATGCCACGCATGACAAGCAAGTTACAGAAAGATGGAAAAACATGTCACCATGTGGCTGGCAGCAGTATCTATTATCCCTAAACAGTGATAATTCAGATGGAGACAGCAGCCTGTATGACACAGAAAAGTTTTATCTGAATACATCTAAAATAGGAAAAAAAACCCAATTAAATAAAAATAACAAGGAACTTATGAGATGGAGCAAAATCGCCTGATCACATCCAAACTTTGAGGATATTTAAACCAGTTACAAATCTCTGGTCTGAGTCCAGCTTCCTAGTTAAATCATAAATCTTCACGGGACCAGAGGATAAGAAAATTAAGGTATTCTGAAATTTTTGGACAGAAAATAAAGCAAGAAATTTAACCAATTCAAAGGAAAGTTCAAAAACCCAAATCTAAACTGGCAGCCAGACAAGAAAATTATTATAGGCTAGCAGATAAATAGAAATTATTAGGATTATAGAAATGCCATTTTTTTTAACAAATCTGCAGACACTATCCTTTACCCTTGCACCAGAACAGTTGGACAAAAGTTATCATTGAACTATAATCCTGCAATGGCAAAGCCACTGCAACTGAAAAACATTTCTAGTTTACACACTTCAAGCATAAGAATAGGTTTAGTTTGAACAACCTCACTGAAAGTTCTCGCACAATCTTTGCACAAAGAAAGCATCAAACACCGCAGTGACACTTCCTACCATATGTGATAGAGGAATAACCCAAACCTCAGAGAAAAAACAAGAGGCTTCCTTTTTGGAATGTTTCCATACCAAATTGTTGTACTCTGACAAGAAAAAGAAAGAGACACCTAGTTAGTTTTTTCAAAGTTGCATACCGAGATTTGGACAGAGACAACTGTCAGTACCTGTGCCAGTTGAGGTTTCAGTGGTTGTGTTTTCCTATGTGCAGGCTCTCAGGTTTTACTTGGAGTTAGTTCTATACATTCATTCATCACTCCCATCAGCTCAAACCGCTGCAGCCAGGGAAATTAGGGAATATTGGACTGGCATTGAATATTTCATTATTACCGTCACCTATAGTAAACTGCAGTCATCTGACGCACCATTAAAGAATTAATGTAATAAAAAATAGGTAGGATGCATCAAATACACTGCAGAAATATTACTTCCAAACTCTTGTGTAGTTTTGTGTCTGACATGTAAAGATTTAATGAAATATGACAGTACCTGCATAATGAGGGATCAGCAAACTCAGAGTATTTATCTAAATGGCAGTGATACTTTTATACTTTTGAACTTTATCTTTAGTATCTTTGGTATTCTGGTAGGGTAAACCTACACACCAGACATGCAGAGGGAGGCAAAAAATATACATGGCTTTGATCATCTACTTCTGTGCAAAATATCATAGCCCAGGCATTTGCAAGCAGTAGAGACATGAATAGTGTTCTCTTGGTTTGGGAAGGTGTTTGCTGCCACTTGAGGCAGGAAGCCCATCTGGCTGCTCAGAGATTCCAGAAAATTTGGATCCTGAGTACCTGGCCTTCAGGAAACATAAGGGGAGGGTTTTCCCATGCCAGCAGAGCTACATCATTACCCTTTCTTTTCTCACTGTGTCTGCACATTACTCCAGGCCTGCAGCCTTGAGGGGAAAGCAGGGAGCAGCAATGCAAGACAGAGCACTAGCTTCCATGAGGAAATCCTGCAGAAAACCCATAATGGAAAAAATAACTTTCTGTCTCTGATCCTGTTCTGCTGAATGGCCTCTTCCTCCAGAAAGCACTGAGTCCCAGCTGTGGAAGGAAGTACCTTTTCATGTCCTGTTCCCGTTTCACCTGGCTCAGAGATAGGTTTGAAAACTCTGGGTGGATAATCACATTCTGGTTTCTACCTATCAGAAAGTTAATATTAACCCGAGGAAGCAACTGGTTTTAAATATTGACTCCACTGTTTCACTGTCACAGAGGAACCTCTGGTATACTCTTAAGGAAAATAAAGGAGGACAAATTTGGGGGCCTGAATTTAGTCAAAGAACATTGTGCAGTGAAGCAACAGGAGAACAGGTCACTAGTATGCAGCCTCCCAGCTGCATTACTGCAAACCTTCAGCTGATGAGACTACAAGAGCAACAGAAGCAGACGCTTGACTACCTGGAGTGAAGTGGAGATCTGGGAAAGCTCCCAAGAAACTCAGCCTCCAATAGTAGCAAAATGTTTCAATGATGGCAAATTCCTGACTTAGAAGAAAAAATGCCAGGATCCATGGTAGGCACTAACAACTGCAGCAGATGATCTCCTTAATCCTCGGGAGGCAAGATCTTTTAGTGGAAGGGCCCCTACTCCAGTGCACATTGGTATTTTGCTGGAAAGGGCTATGGATATCCTTGGTGAAACATTCCCATGTACATGCATTATGCCAAACTGGTTTGCATAATGTGAGAGGAGATAAAAACCCTTTTGCCTAAACCTCAAATCTACTGAGGCTTGGCTTTATTGTAGTTTTCTCAAAGCAAAACTGAAATTTCTTGGTTTCAGCTGGATCTCGAAGAGAAACTTAGCAGAATCCTATAAAAAACATTGTTTTCATCATATCTTTACCAAGACTAACTCAGGCTGTATCAGAAATCACAAAGGAGGACGAGCCTCAAAGAGATTTATGGCTTTATTGGCAGTGGATCAAGCCTGGCCCTGTGACCTCCTCCAGATAGCTGGAAGTGAGAGAGAAGGGTATCAGGCCACCAGTTGCTTTATCGTCTGATCCCACTACTGGGGAAAAAACAATGCTGACAGTGAGTTGTGTCCATTACCCTCCCATTTGGCTGTGAAAGAGGGAAACAGTTATCTTAAAAGTTGCACAAGTAGCTCACAATAAGAGACCTCAGTGGTTATTTGCTTTGGGGATATGCACACACTTGAATTCTTAAATGCTACTGCAACAGGAAATACTGAATTTCTCTGCTGCTGATGTCAAAACAGGTTTTTTTAAGAAGACAGTGATACTCAGGAAATGCAGAACATTGGAACTACTCAGGATAATAACAAAAGCACAGACTGAAGCTATTTGGCCTTGAGAAAGTGCTCCCCTCAAAATTATCCCAGCATATCCTCCTGATTTTTGTCACTTGCATCTTTCTGGCCCTTTTTTGCATGGCTTTCTGTCTGCTACATCCCTGGGCTTCATTTATGCTTCTTTAGTTTAATGATATTGGTGGAAAACTGAATCTTCTCTGTGAGCTGGCTCCTTTCTCCAGAAGTTCCCCAAAAAAGCAGAACTACAGAACCTGCCTTTCCTTATTTATGAGGTTCAGCAATTGCTACTTACAGTTTCTTCCTGGGGTCTGTCTATGTATGTCTGTAATAGGCATCTAGCCCAAAAGATATGGAACTGATTTTATAAAGAACATTTTTTTCTACATGGCTGACTCTTATTTTATTGGGTTTGGTCTTTTTTTTTGCCAAAGTAATTTATTTATGTAAACACAACCTGTCACAGAGGTATCCTGAGAACAGCTCAGGTATGAATGTGATTAAAACTTTTTACACAGTGAATGCTGTTGAATAAATTTGGTGAACTATCTTATAACTACCGAGTTCTCTGACTTCTTATGGTCCTTGCTGACATACATTGATATCAGGAATTTTACACATTGTGACTTATAAAAGAAAACCAGATGAAATATTGCAGCTGTGATTTGCCTCTCCATATGCAACCTCTCACCGAGAACATGGTAGAGTGTTTGTTCACAAACTAAGTGTGAACCACTCAGCATGACCACAATTCTATCTATGCAGATCTTGAAATATGCTATAGGTCTTTCATGATTCTCCAGAGTGAGCAGAGGCTTTGGTTTCTCCCGCTTGGATAAGAAATGAAAGTCTAAGAATGACATGGCAGCTGTCACAAACTCTGGGATGACGATGGTATTTATAACCTGGTTATTCTGCCTTGCTCCTAACCCTAGCCAAAAGTCCTAGGAGGAAAACAGACCCGTGACCTTTGGGAATCCAATCCATTCGGAGCTCTGGGGAGTTTCAGATCAAGAAATAACTTTCTTAGAAAAATTATCAAGTTTGTTCTCAGTCAGGTGACTAATCTCCATCCTGAGATTCATCGGTTTCTGCCTTCTTTTATGCTATATCAGTTCAATGTGGCTGCTAATAGAAGAAACATTTGTCTAAAGTGCCCAGCCAGACTATAAATCTTGATCCACTTTCACAAATAAATTCTTGCCTTTTTCACCAGGGAAGCGAGGGGATCCTGGTGAGAAATGGCAACCTCAGCTCAATGTACAGTTTCCATTCAAAACGTGCTATCGCTCCCCCTGTTAGTGCTCTCATCAGATACTCATCTGCTCGTTTGTCCCTAGAGGTCACTGCAAAGCAGAATTAAAGCGCAGCCGTGCTAAGGCAGTGCGGGGAACTGAGCAGTGCCCTTGGCTTTGTTTTCGTCCCTATTCTTCCATTTACCTGCTTTCTCTATTGATACTGTGCTGCTAATTCTCACAAATAGTTAGTTTTTATTTTATCCAGTAGAACTCTCTTTTATACTGTGTTTATCACAAGAAACATCAATTTAAAAAATATATATGCGTTGCCATATGCTTATAAATAGCATGCATTCCTCCATGCCCCCTCCATGGCTATTATAAGGTAGCTACATGAGACCTATTTTGTTCAGAGGGACTAAGTTTTGTTGCCTGGGTGAGCTGCTCAAAGTTAGCATCACTGTAGGGCTGGGATGCCTTAGTCACAGCACAGCAGTAGAAAAATTGCATAGGTCAGTTAGAAAGTTATTAAATAATTTTTATTCATTTTAAGCTATTTGTATGAATGAAACCATCTGTGGGAGAATTGTACTCACAAACCACAGACATATCAGCAGATAATTGTATTCAGCCCCACGCTTCCAGCAAGCGCTTGTTGAATGACAATTATAACATCTTTAAAGTCTAATAAATACTAACCATTTAGCTCCAAACATTTAGGATTTTTCCAGGATTAGTGACAGCTTAAGGCATGATAGTGAAGCTGCCTATAACCTGATCTCTTCTAGGACAGTAGATTTGCATTAATGCAGCCAATTACCCCCATCTGACTTTCATTTCAACTTTTTTCACCTGCCGGTCCTACCCTCATCTTTTTTTGGCCGAAAGTCTGTGGCAGCTGGTTCTTATGACCACAGGGTGGTGGCATCTCATCCCACCTTTGACACTAGCCATCCAAGAGCAGCTAAACCAAAGCAGTCTCTGCTTAGTCCCGCGGCAATGGATATAACTCTGCTAGGTTTCCAGCTGAAGCATGTGGGACCTCGGGCTGGAGATGCAAGACGAATTAAAAGACAAGAGCTTCTGAAAGAGTTTGAGAAGGAACCAAGTTCTCAGTGAAATGGCTAATTCATTTGCATTTTAAATATTTACTCCACAGAACCCATTTTCTAATGCTGCTTTCCTCAGGAAAGCAAATATTTCCCCCTGTATTGCTGGAAGATGTTTACTTCTGTTCAGCTATGGCACCGACCACTCAAAGTCAGTTGCTGTAATTACACATGTTCCAGACATCACTTCTTCATCATGGGGTGGCTTGTTATTGTAAACTGTGAGATAACCCAGCCATGAGGGCTTCTATACACATTATGTTTGACCAAAGGAAGGAGTCTGCTTCTTCTGTTAGCTGCACGGAACTTTACTGACACATGGAAATATTAGTGAAAAGAAAAAAAGAAAACAAACAAGAAGAAGAAAGAAACATGAGTGTCAGATGTTGGGAGATAAAGAAAAATTGATCCTCAGATCCAGATGACTTTTGTGGCACCAGAAGCCAGGAAATGAGTGAGAGAAAGGAGGAAAACCATGAAATACTTTTTGTATGCAATAGCAGTCAGCATCAGAAAAGATGACTGAGGAAAGGGAGCGCCAGTAGCACTTGATAAATACCACTCTGATTCAGAAGTGGCTAAGCAATAACTGAGAAATGAGTCAGATGTACTTTTTTCCCCCATTTCCCCTCTGCCTTTTTTTAGTTGTAGGAGATTATTAAATCAGGTAACATTATGAAATCTTTACAGTCCCTCTTATCTCTGCCTACCCTACTACATGCCCTACTAATGAAAAAGGTAAGATTGTTTGCAGTTCATACACATGGGTATGAAAATACTGTGGAGAACTTTTGAAAGATTACTGTGATGTATGCCCTTTAGGGATTGGGCTGACTGTATTGTTACAGTTTTTAATTACTAAATAATGAATATAATTTCCATATAATTTGTTCCACTCAGGTGTCGTTCAAGATCCTTTTAAACAGACAATTATTACCACACTGAAACAATCCAGTTAGAGAAGGTTAGTGGTTACAATGTGAGCCTTAATCTCTAATTAGAGACACAATATCTTGCTATAAAAGACTCCTCTGACCTTCAGCAAGCAACTTTTAATTTCTTTGTTCCTATTTGTAAGGAGAACACAATAGCACTTCCCTACCTCAGAGGGGTGCTCTAAGTATCCAAACATTAAATATTTGAGCTACACTGTAAGTATATTCACACCATCCACTTTATATTCCCATCACTTCTAAATATTGTAACTGCTATAAATTATAAAGTTATAAATTCTCTCTGCAGAGAGAATTAGGCAATTTTCTGTCAATGATGTAGATTTAGTTTACTGTTTTCTGCTCTTCTAATATTGGCTTTTTTCCTAGTAGATGACACTGAAAAGAAAAAAAGATATTTGCCTGTAAGACCTTTCCATGATTTGAGACCACATGACAGATGAAAACAGAGCAATTTCGTAAAAGTGCTAAAAGAATTTTTCATCTTCACTTTCTAAAAAAAGAACACATTAAATATTATCTCTTTCTGTATAAAAATCTTCTCATGTACTTTCAGTGAAAGTGACTATTTTCTTTTGAGGGAAAAGAATAAAAGAAAACAAAACAATACAAGTTTTCATATGAGTGCAGTGTAGGCTGTATTTCAGCACATTTACTCAACTCTCAGATTAAATTATCTGTCCTATAAATTAGTTGATTAAGAGTACTTTAAAAATGTAAGGGATAATACAGACAAAATGAAACCTCAGGCACAATAGCTGTTTTTCCATCCTATGAAAGCAGGCTGAAAGTCACAGCTTTGTGCAGTCAAGTTGCCATGAGGATGGTAATGCTCAGCGGAAGCCAAAGGCAGTTCCTTACCTCAGGCCACAACCCTGCCCAAAACGTTGTTTCAAAGCAGACAACTGCAGGAGTCGTCTCCCTCTGTGGCCAGCCTAGGAATCAGAGAGCAAGATGATCACAAGCAGTCATTAACGCCACTGTCAATTTTTATAACCGTCATCTGTTTTTGAACAAGCTACTGGAGGATATGGAAAGACTGATTAGGTACAAACACTCCTTTTTGAAGCCCACTTTAGCCAGGATGGGAAACAGGATACTTCATTCATTTTTCACCTTTCCCTTCTTCCCTGTTGCTTGTGCTTTTGAATGCCATACCCACACTTACCCGCTTCCCAGTGGAATCCAGGATGGTCCCTGGCCAATGGGAGGTACCCCAGAACAACCTCAGATTATTAGCATTTCTATATATATAGGTGCTACCTCCACCTTACTTTTTAATTCTTTGTTGCCTCCTCACATGAAGCCTCTTAAAAACTAGGGGTCTGCCCTGACAATGAATCCTAAACCCAAGGTCAACGGAGACAAAACCAGTTAGGTCAAAACAAAGCCCCAACACAATGCCGCTACACTGTCATTCACTAATGGCTCAGGTATCCCGTGGTTAGTAGAGATGTTTCTTTACTAACATGAACAAAAGTGCAGGATCAGTGAGACGTCATGCATGAAGATTTAACAATCAAAAATGAGTATACTGGGATCAGGAGAAGAGTTTCCCCCGGAAGCATTTATTCATTATTGTTAAGTGAACAGTCCAGTAGGGTAAATGCGTGCGCATAAGTTTTATGACACTTCAGAAACCTCCTTGCTCTTTAAAACTGTCCATGCTACCTCTACACATGAATAGATATCATAAATCTTCTTGACAACAGCATCTCACATATTTACCTGCTGCACAAGAAAACAATAAAATACATTTATGTAAATTTCATCAAGCTTTTAGTTTCTATCATATCATTTTCAGAAAAGGAAGAAACAATGTCAAATGGCCTCATGGAGAGATTCTGCTATAATTGGGTATTTTAGCACAAGCTGTTCCATTCCAGTTGAGAATACTTTCTAAGAGAAAACAGACTGAAAAATCATATTTATTTCCCAGTTTTGCTTAACAAAGCAAATGCTGCAGTATATGGGGGTTTTTTTCGAAGATTTAAGCAGAAAGAAATATTTTAGAAAAAGTAAATTAAACACCAGCATCACAAATTCCTCTCTCTGTGCTTTGCTATGTGGAAACTAGACAGGGCTCTGAGCTGTGAAATCCTGACAGGAACCACTGAATGGCCTGGAAATTGTAGGTTTACTCAGCTCAGTGGTTCAGCGTCTGTTCATCAAAGAAATAGAGGTCTGTGCCCAAAATCTGGATGTGAATGGAGGCCGGTTGAAGGAAGACTGCAAATTGAAATTGGAATATTTGGATCCAGGGTTTGCTCATTATAAATGATGAGAACTTTCTAGTTATCTGTTAAAATGTACCAATATGGATTTGCAGCTTGAGTGACAGAGGAAGGCTCATGTCCCACGGGGCAGGTGAGGACAGGCTGCGGTCTGCCCGGAGCTCTGCCCCGCCCGGGAACAGAGCACCCTCATGGGAGAAAGTCACTCCTGACATTGTAAGAAACTGTATGTATGACCTTGATTTCACCATGGCCTGATCCCAAGTGAAACCAAATGTGAAGGCACTGACATGAAATAACACATTTCCTAAGTCTTCTTTAGGCCATCTTTGCCTCTGACAAACACCTAAGGGTCTGTCCTAGGCACTGTGGAGCTATAATTCTGCGAGCTGAAATATAACAGGACAGTAGAAAAGCAGCACCCCTCGCGCCCTGTGTGAGGCAGGATGCTGCAGAATGCATTCATTCTAAGAACAAGAAATGTTCAGCATAAACATATAAAAGCATATAAAACTTATAGCTGTTTTGTACCATTATGAAAACAAACTAAAAATAATTTCAAATGTTCTTAAAATGCACTTATTTTCTTTAGTTCTAAATCAGTAAAAAAGTCTCAACAGATGAAAATTAAATACAGGTTAATGAAACAAGTCAGAGACAAGGAATTCTAGAGACAATATAGACAACCTACTTATTCTAGCCAGAAGTAATTTCCTTAGTTTAGTTTGATTGATTGGGATTTTTTTTTCCCTGATCACAATTAAAATACAGAATATGTTAGATTGAAATTAGAATATATTAGCTTGAAACATCCATCAGCTCACTTGTCAGTGAATGAGATTGTTAGTCAGTTATTCAGATGGAGGGTTTTGCAGCAATACCTACTGCAGGAAGGATAGAAACAGGGAAAGTAAGAAACAACTTTCAGGGGAAAACATTTCTTCTAAGCAGTCCAGCAGACAATATAGAAATAATTTAAATTGTTCCATAATTTGGAATTTATATTTCCTTGTAGTGTTATTAAGAAAAAATGTCAAGAAGTGCTAAATTGATTTTAATTTCTAGAGTTTCCTTTTGAGGAAGTGGTCTTCGTAAAGCACATGCTCAAGGTCTTAGTTTAAAGAAGTATTCAGATAGTCAGACAATGCCATGAGTCTTCTATGACTGACAATCCTGAGATAAACATTTTTTGAAAGTGGATTTTCTTGAGCCAAGTTTTCTTCCAGTGTCCCGCAGAAATTTTTTTATATTTTTGTTTCTCATCCCAGTGGATACAAAAGACCAGTAAGTTAAAAATAAAAATGAAAGAAGTCATGAGTATTTTCACACTCTAAGACTTCAGCAGGCTTTGAATCAGGCATTGGCTCCAGGGAGGAAGCTGTCTTGCTCTTTTGCCTTTGACATTTCTTCATCATTTTCTCCTATTTCAAATCTTTTGCAAACTCTCATGTTTCTTGAATTTAGGTCTCTCCTGGTTTTATGTTCATTACAGTGCCAAATAAAAAACAAGTCACCATTTATTTGCATAAAATAAAAAGAACGCAGGGAAAATTCAGTAACAATGTGAATTTTAAACTGCAGATATGGGGACTGGAAATTTTCATCCAGCTGTCTGCATTCAACCCACCTTTTCCTTCACACTTTTAGCTTTCATCTGTGAAAGTACTGTCATTACCTGTATTTAGCCATTGTTTCACAACTGGCATTTACTATTATGTTATACTGTGTATCTTATACACAGTACTATCTCTACTTCATTTATACTAGAGACAAAAAAATGGAAGAGAAGTTGGAAGAAAAAGATATTTGTAAGCCTCATTTTGCAATCATTTGGGATTTTGCGCACAATTTGCAGTCCTACAACTCTAAGACACTTCAGGCAAAAGCCACAAATCCTTGGGGAGTTCGAGGGATGAGCAGGGCGTTTTGCATGAGTCAGTTAAATTTCTTACTTCCTTTTTTCTATTGATGAGTCAATACCACCTCAGAAGACTGAAGACTCACAAGTTGGCATTTGAAAGATTCTGTAACTGCAAAGAATATTGAAGTTTTTGCAATAATTATCTTCCATAAATAAATAGCTGCTTCTTCCTCATAAATTATCAGGCTTTCACAGGAAAAGCAGAATGAAAGAGGAAGGAGGGGTAAGCAGGACAAAGAAAAGAACTGCACTGAAATAATCAATTAACATAAATATGAAGCTATTAGACCAATACAAAATGTAAGGGGGTTTGCGAGTATTGATCGGTGTCCCTGCACAGAGAGTATCTCAGAGTGGCCTTTTGTGCAAACGTCTTCCCTCTCTCTCAGTCCAGGCTTTGATCTTCCCTGAAGTACTCCGGTTAACCTGGAGTGCTAGCTTTCTCTGCGGTCGTTCCTGAGGAACAGTGCTTCTGGCTTTCTTCCTCTCTGATACAGTGCAGTTTTATTCTACAGTGTTCAACAACATGTGTCCTGTTAGGTCTTCAATTAGATTTAGAAACTGATGCTTTGTTTTTAAACCTTTAAAAATTTGCCTTTTCCAAACCAACCGTATTCTGGTTTAAATTCTTTCTTTGAAAGGTTTCACAACAATACACTTTTCTCCATCTAATAAAGCTCTCTGCAAAGGGTAACATTGTTCAGCTAACACTTCCTAATACTCCTTCCGGTATTTCTCCATGCCAATGCTGTGGATGCAGTTCCATTTTATTTTGCTTCCTGAATGAAATAAATTACATTATCTGCCTTGTTTGTTCCTTTTCTCTTTCCTACATGTGGTACTAATTGGGCAATCGTATCTTAGTCAGTGAGCAAAGGGGAGCAAGCAGATTGTGAGCACCCCAGGCTGCTGCTCTCTGGGCACTAAAGAACAAAATGAGAAAGACCATCCTAGTGTACTCCACAGTCTATATCCAGAACAAATATCACCCTGAAGGTTGTTAGTGTTGCATGGGGTGCAAATAAGATCAGCTGAATACAAGCTGTCCTTCTGTTGTCCTTAACTAGGAAACAGATTTGCTACAGCGTGAATGTTCACTGAGTCATAATTTGATCAAGATTGAAAAGTCAGCCTCTTGGAAGTGAACTTGGCCAGTATTCAAGCAGCAACTACTGAGATTTAACAGCACACACCAATCAATCTGAGTTTGGGAAGATAGCAGCATGCCTCAGAATTGAAGAATATGAGAAATATCACTACTCTACGAAGAGTAAGAGAAAACTCCCAGTAGCTGATCATTCAAACTGACAGACTCTCCTGCTCCACCACTGCTATTCTCAGTTTGAAATTTGTGTATCAGCAGTCAGACAAACGTTGTTCTTTCAGGAAAACAGAAATCCCCACATGCTTTTTTTTTCCTTTATAAAGAGTATGGCCAAAAATAACCCCCAAAAACAGTTCCCATCCAGGCTTGCAAGTTGTCTTAATTAACAATAGTGTTGATGTGTGAGAAATTGTGTTCTGTGGTTTTATCGCACATCTTGGCAGTATATTCTCACACTGATATTCCCTGCAGTCAAGGCAAGGCACAGACATCTGCCTCTGTGTGTGTGTGATACTTGCAGTATGAAAGCACCAATGATATCCAGAAAGGGTATAGGCATGTTAAGCCAGCTCATACTGCTTGATGCCATTAATTCAACATCATACATTTAAAGGGCAAATATTCTTTCCCACACATAGATAGTCTTGTGAATGTTAAATAGTATTTACATTATAATTATAGACTCTCAAAATACATACTCTCTTTCCTTTCCATGTCTGTCATCGTGGAGCTGATACAAAACACAGGCTAAGTGAAAAACCAGGGTAGATGACATTTGAATTCACCTTAGCTTTAGTAGCTGGAAACCAAACTAAGGCAAAGGGTCACCTATGAAGGTGCTGAAGATTTCTGGGATGATTTAATGAAGGTTTTGCCCACCTAGGAAATCCTGTGATACCAAACATTACTGGACTTTTTACACTCATGTTTTAGGTTTTTCAACTTCCAAGATACCCAATGATTTTAAAATCAGCAGTTTGCCTTCCACATCATCTTCATCTAGAGTTCTCAAAGCACTCTCTAAACAGCCAGGGCAGAATAAGCAGTGTCTAACCCCTGGGAAGACAACACTTCAACTCCTCTTCAAGGTGTCGATCCAATATGTGTCCATCTTGTATTTTCATTAAAAATAAAGCTTCTGCAGCCTATAGCAAAGAATAGCATGTTTGTGTCAGTTTTTCATGCTGAAAGATGGCCAGTTAAGTGGTGGATACAGGTGAGAGACCTGAACTCAGCCTTCGCATCACTTCTCAGTATTAATCTGTGTATGTAATGAAGAGGGTTTTACAGCCCAGCCAAATATCTGATGAATAAGCTGTCTGAGTGCAGTGCTATGTGTGACCTGGCTCTGGTTCTGTATCCGCCTTTGTGAAAGGCCACACACAAATATTGCTGCTTGTAAAATACCACAGAAAGCTTCCAATTGTAGAAGCAAGGAGTTTGTTTTAGCTAGTCATATTTTTCAGGTCACCAGAGTATGTCATGTTTTGAAAGTACAATCTCCAAGCTATGTATCTCCTGGGAAATGTTAAAAGCTATAATTTTCACTCTCTCACTCTGACTCAGTGTTTCACCACTGAGAATTTGTGTGCTTTTTGTTGTTGTTGGAGTTTTACCTTATTTGGGTTTTGCTTTTTTCTTTTCCTTCAAGTAGCAAAGACAACAATTCCCCACCCAGGAACATATCTACCTAACACACTGAAAAGGGGAAGATGGCATCCATTTTCTAGGGTTTGCCTTCCCTGCATTCTCCCCTGCTCCCTGAAGAATCATTCCCACTGGCATTTGATACATTTGTGCTAAGACATACTTTGAGTAACAAGGAAAAGCCCCAGACAGCACAGGCTGGTGAGGCACGTTAATTTCATACATTAATCCAGCCTGGTTCCTTAGCAGAGAGAACTTCTGCGTTAGTGAGAAGGAACCCACAAGACCTGTATGCATGTGTGGACTGGCAGTACTGGCTGCAAATGGACTAGGACCATCTTTGTTCTGCGTCCTCCAGTAACTATAAGCTCACCAGCCTTCAACAGCTTGCTCCATGGGACAGGATCTTAGATAAATCCCAGCAGGCAGCTCAAAGAGGCATAGAAATGCCTCTATCTTTTAAAACCAACAACAGCTTGGATGGGTAGACATTTCCTTACATTTAATTATTTTATGTTCTTCTGGTATGAATTCTACAGTTTATGTTATCATATATAGCATATTTCTCTTATTAATGCAGCATGGCTTTTTTTTATTTATAGAACTGTACTTTGCAGTGTGCTCCAACAAATATTTGTGGCAGTGAGTTCCCAGAGTTAATCACATATTGCGCAACAAGGATTTATTTTTATGGTTCCATTTTAAATTCAGTTAACGTTTAATTCCATTGACTGTCCTGTGACTGTCTGGCCATTCTTATGTTACTGCTTTCTGTAAAAATACACACTTCTATGATTTTTAATTTCTTCTCCTAAAAGAAATTTGTTCTATCCTCTCCTTCCAACTGCTGTGAAGCTCAGACAAAAATGGGAAGAGGGATGGCCTGCAATTAAATGCCAGGGAACTGACCTCTGTGAGAAGAGCCAGACTCTCTGGGGATAGTTTCTTAGGAAAAAAATTTCAAAAATGGCTGTGCTGAGCTACCTTTTCTCTTTGTTTCATAAAATGTAAGGTAAATGTAGGAATACCAAGACGTAGTGAAGCTATGCAGGGGGAAAATTAGAAGGACCAAAGCCCAAGCAGAACTCAGCTTGGCCATTGCAGATAAAGATAATAATAAGAAGTTCTTTCAGTGCATCAATAGAAAAAGGAGAAATAGGGGGAATGTAGGCCCATTGATGAATGAGATGGGTGCCCTAGTGGTGGAAGACATAGAGAAGGTGGAGTTCCTGAATGCCTTCTTTTCTTCAGTCTTCACTGCTAAAGCTGTCCCTCATGAATCCCAGACCCTGGAGGCAAGGGGGAAGGTCTGGAGAGAGAAAGATTTTCCCTTGATTGAGGAGGACCAGGTTAGAGACCACTTGGCCAAGCTGGACATCCATAAGTCCATGGGCCCCGACAGGATGCACCCGCGAGTGCTGAGAGTGCTGGCAGATGTTATTGCTAGACCACTCTCCATCATCTTTGGAAGGTCAAGGGGAACAGGAGAGGTGCCTGAGGACTGGAAGAAGGCTGACATCGCTCCAATCTTCAAGAAGGGCAAGAAGGAGGACCCAGGGAACTACAGGCCGGTTAGTCTCACCTCTGTCCCTGGGAAGGCAATGGAGCAACTTGTTCTGGATGTCATCTCCAAACATGTTGAAGAACAGGAAGCTATTGGAAGTGGTCAACACAGATTTACCAAGGGTAAATCATGCTTGACCA
>VYXH01002443.1:0-15382 GCA_013397275.1 Burhinus bistriatus | reverse complement strand
GGAATACTGTGTCCAGTTCTGGGCTCCCCAGCTCAAGTGGGACAGGGAACTACTGGAGGGAGTCCAGCGTAGGGCAACAAAGATGACTGGGGGATTGGAGCATCTCCCTTATGAGGAAAGGCTGAGAGAGCTGGGACTCTTTAGCCTGGAGAAGAGAAGGCTGAGGGGAGACCTCATTCTTGCTTATAAGTATCTAAAGGGTGGGTTGGAGGAGGATGGAGGCAGACTCTTTTCAGTGGTTCCCAGTGACAGGACGAGGGGCAACGGGCACAAGTTGGAACATAGCAAGTTCCATTCAAACATAAGAAAAAACTTCTTTATGGTGAGGGTGACAGAGCCCTGGAACAGGCTGCCCAGGGAGGTTGTGGAGTCCCCTTCTCTGGAGATTTTCAAGACCCGCCTGGATGCGGTCCTGAATAATGTGCTCTAGGCATTCCTGCGTCAGCAGGGGAGCTGGACTAGATGATCTCTAGAGGTCCGTTCCAACTTTGAAAATTCCGTGATTCCGTGAAAATCAACAAGTACCATTGCAAGTAATTTGCTAGGGGTGGGAACCATCTTGCCTGTCTACCATTAGAGAGTTAGATTTCCAATCTAAGCTAATTGACTTTTTTTCTCTGAAAAGAAAAGCGTATCTCTATCCACAATTAAAACAATATGAGGACTTGACCCTTCAAGGCACATTTTTCCTCTTTGTCATATAGAGCTTATAGATGTTGCACTATAAGGGCTACCTCCAGGAAAGGTTCATTGTAGGTCTGGAAGCTTTAAGCAAGAGCATGTGCAGTATGCCTGCTTTATGATACCTTGTTACATAAGCAAAATGTGGAGCCTAGTGAGATTATAAATTCATTAATGTTTGTAAAGTGCTGCAAAAGCTTAAATAGAAAGTCCTATTAAAATACAGCATCACTCAGGAGCATGTTCACCTAACCCTTTGGTTTTATTGGTCAGTAAACTGGCAATCACCTTCCCACGCTGCCAAAGTAATAGATCTTTGCTTTTCTGCACTCGTGTTTCTAGTTTAATAGCAACAGGCCCAAGAGCAACAACTGTGCTCTTCCTTGTCAGAGCTTGGATTGTTTTTCTCCAAAGCAATATTCCTGGAAGATAATTCCATCATAACTGGTTTTTGAAGGCAGCTAAGCAGCTTTGGTCAATTCCAGTTTCTTAATCCCAATAAATGCAAAAGCAGATACAGAAGACCACTATCATATTCTTTTCCACAGGTAATGCCAGACAATTAGAACAGGAATTTGGTTTCCCAACCTGAATTTTGTACTATTTACTTCCTGCTGCAGTGGCTTGAGATTTTATTTCTCACCCCATAGCAGCTGGAAGACAGTTGTCGTCACATGAATTCATATCTACTTCCTGCCATGACCAGACTAGTAATGAAATCTCACGTATTATCAGAGTTGATCTGAGAGCTGTGGAAGGATTTTCTCCAGTCATAAAAATCTTAAGAGTTTGGAAGAATTGTTTGACTGATTTTTCAAAGGCAGTCACAACTGTGTCTCCACCTTTATAACTCATTTTAATTTAGTTTCTTGTGGACTAACCTGAGGAAGGGGGAAAGGAGAAGGAAGCAGAGCTATAGGCAAATAAATTCTCTTTAGCCTGAGACTGATCTTGAACGTTGTTACTTAGTAAGATGATGCCACAGTTGCTACAGTTGTTGAGTATGTCTGGCTAGGTCAGACTGCGGTCATAGTTAAGTCGGAGTTAGCATTTTCCAGACGAATACTATTATTATTACTACTATTAATTCCAAAAGCTTTCCATTTAAAAATCAGAACCCCCAAGCATGTAGCAAACCAAATGCAGCATTGCTATGTATCTGTTGTAATAACTTTCTGTACTTCATAACAGCCCTAATGTATGAGAAGTCGCACATGTAAAACCCCCAGTGAAGCTGGGAGGAGAGGATGGAGGGGGGGGCTCCAGGTTACTAGCAGCTAGCAACTGTGCTGACAAGACCAACTTCAAAGTTGCCTGAGCATGACAAAAACCAGCTGGCCTGTGTTTACGTGTTTGTTTCTCTGAGAAATCAATGAGAAAATCTTTTACAGAAATGAGTGAAAGAACAATCACATTACCAAGAGTCCCTCCAGCCTGCACTACCTGCAAGGACAAGCAAAGAAGGGACCAGAATGTTACTTCTGGACGCTCCTTAATAAGGTTTAAAATTAAAAAAAAAAAAAAGGAAGAATGGTCTAGACTGTCCTCTTAGCCATGAGTGTAACTCATGCTGCTGCCCAGCTAGTGATCACAGATAGTTCTTTTATCAGTCCTTTGTTTAGGTAGAGAGGACCAAAAGGAGAAAGCAGCATGTTATGTTGACCAAACTCCATTAGGTCCTCAACAACCTTTCTCCCTCTAGTATCTTTCAACTTTTTCTATGCAAGAAGAGAAGGTACAGTTCCTTTTACCATAGCAGCAAATACAAGGACTCAGTGTTGGGAAATGAAGAAGAGAATATTCTCCGTTCATGGATTTATGGAGAGATTGCACCAGCCTCACAAGTGCTAAGATGCTATAATCCGCCTTCCCCAGGAACTGCTCATAAGATACAATTTTTGGCTCACACACACTTTTCATGCGTTTACTAGGCACGGTCCATCCAGGGAGCAGTTACAATATTGAGTATGAGTTTATTCAACTCTTTGGTTGCTAGAAAGTCTTTCAGGAACTGTCAGGAAAGAACAGCATGCAGAGTAGAGCTCAGCCTTCTCTCTTCTACACTGGCAGAATAAGCCTGAATACTGTTGGCTTACGCATGCAGGTGATGTTAAAGCAGTTCAAAGCCACTTCTGCTGCTCAATTGCTCCTCTAAATGCCAAATAGAACTTATATTAACAGCAGAAATTAAATTTGCCCCCAGCATTTCATTTATTAGAAGACTGTAAACCAAGAAAAGCTTCAAGAAATATTTTTCAAATTATCTTAATGTTAAAAAAAGGAAAAAAAAAAAAAGAAAAATCTGCTTTGCTGGTCCAATAGTTTTCCTTGAAGAGTGTATTTGCTGAGCTGAGAAATTCACAGCTTCTGACTACAGATATCAACACTGCTGAAGGTCTGCTGTACAGTAAAGAGCTAATGTGTCTTAATCTGTCAGCAGCATCTGCCCTCAGAACAAGTCAAACCTATTTTATCAAAAATTATAATGCATAACAGCTTAATTAAGTTGAAGATCCTAATTAGGCACATTTAAAGACATTTCTGGCAACAACGCCTGCTCTCTTTTTCTTTTTGAAACCTAATGCTGTACAGTGAAGTGCATTTTCAATTCTGTGAGCCCTCAGTGCTCCACCACTGTAATACCTTTATAGCTTATCGTTACTGTCTCTGTCACTTACTGTGGACGGTGTATGGTTGACAAATAGCACAATAAGGACACCATTGCCAGACCTGTGTTTTTGCAATTGAAGGGAAATATCAGATATTACAGCATAATTTTTTCTACAGGTTTTTAGAAACCTGCTCAGAAAATCCCAATTGCTGGCTTCACCACACTAAACTTTATCTAGATGTTCTTATTTGCCTAATCACTTTTGTCAGTTTTCATCAAGTGAAGTACCTTTGGTGTTTGGATCATCTTAAATTGCAGTCAGCAGACCGTGGAGCTTTGTGAGAAGGTGAGCATTAGAGGTGGGCTAAAAAATCCAAGTGGAGGAGGCTGCATATGGCTGAGAAAATGACATTTTCCAGCTTCCTGTGAAAAACGGCACATGAAGAAAACTCACCACTTTGACACAATAAGTGAGTAGTGGACTGATAAATGCAATAAACAAGATGCTAAATTTTCCCTTGTTTTTCCTTCTCATGCAGTGCAGCTGCTCAGAAAAGGTGTATGCGATTCTTCTGTTCAAAGTACTAAAAAATAGTATTAATGCCTGCATATTTTGATCCAAGCTAAGCCTAGCCCTTGCACAGGAAACCCTGTAAAGCAAGGATTTGCATTTACATTCTTCATGTAGTGACCTGAAAAATCTGCCATCACAATTCACAAAGCCAAAAGCAGCATTGTAGAGCCTCAGTAAAAATTCATATCACAGATGTGAATGAATTTTTGTTTCTCTGAACATAATATTTCTTTAGAAAAATAGATCCATATCGATTTGATAATCGCTAAGAATATAAAATCTGCTATAGCCATCAATAAATGTTTTCCTCACTTCACAGACATGTATGTTAGGTCCAGCTAGAATTTATCAAGCTTCAACTTCTAGGTAACAGATCATGGAATACCTCTGTCTTCCTACAGAAAGGAAGTATCAAAGTTGTTTTTGTCTGTGGTTGATAGTTTTTTCTTGAAATTGCTGTTTGTAGCATATGATCAAGTCACATTTTGACATACTTATTAATGAAGAAGGCTGGGATCTTATTTACTCTTCTAGGAATGATAAGGTATATTTTTTCAGACCTTTTAATTTTTTGCATGGATTTTCTTGAACTTTCTGACTTCACTGATTTTTCCTGCTCCTGTGTAGAGGTTTCTGGTAGGGCTGCTTTGCAATTCGCCTTAGAACATATGTTTATGAACTTGCTTGCTGCATAAACAATTTATTATGCCTCGAGTCAAACGTCTCTGCCAATGTGTAGCCTTTAAGGTGATCTACCACATGGCAGAGAGAAGAAATGTTAAAGAGCTTTGGAATTCATCATGGACTGTTCACCGGCTTATACTGCTTACATTTATACAAATGAAAGTACAGTTTGACTTAGCAAGAGCTTAGGTGCCCTTTGTCTGCACTTTTCATGTCAGTGCAAGATGAACACACTCAGGAACTCAAGCACTGTGAATTTGTTGACTTGTTCAGTACAGGGATTACTGAGGGAGGTTGTCTGTCCTCAAATAACCATACTTTTAAGAAAAGATGCTTGACGGTAAAAGACCTTTAACTTTAATGTCAGTTCCTTTACATTTAACATCAGTTGTCTTATCTGTAACAACTTCTTACAACTAACTTCTTTTTTTTTCTGTGTGCTTAAAGAAATTACAGTTTGTATAACAGGAAAGAGCTGAGAATAACACAGCAAGAATATGTTCCTTGTCATATGCCCATTAAATTAAGAGTATGACCACATCTGCCTTGATGCCAGTCACATTTTTATCATCGATTGCAGTGGGATTATTGCAGATTCAGGATCCTCTGTTTTGGGCCAGTGCAGCTCTCACAGCTAGCAACACAAAGTCTGACTTTGGCAGGAGCTGGCTTGTATCCCATTGGAGAGATTCTCAGTTGGCATTAATCTCAGCTGATCCTAAATTGCTCACACCACCAGGAAACCTGACTCCATTCTCATCCCATACCTGGTATTCATTGCTGTCAATTTTAAGCATGACCTGATCTTGCTTACAGTGCTAGTTAGATCTGGAATAGATCTGGATAGAACTGCTTCTGATTCCCTGCTCATTGCAGGGGGGTTGGAGTAGATGATCTGTAAATGTCCCTTCAACTCAAAGCTTTCTATGATTCCATGATTTACACCACTGTACCTGAGATTACAGTTCCCCTGACAGCCCTTTGATATCAGCTCTTTCACCCGAACATTGTGTCCTTTCTACTATGCAGCATTCAGGGCTGGCTCTTCACTGTTGTCTTCTCTGGCTTCAGAGCCGATTATCTATTTGTAACATCCCTATGTTCTCTCATCATCCTTAAAACCTCCTTACTAAATCCTCTATTTAATGTTACTACTACTGCTCATTCACAGCATTTGCAACGTAAAAGTATCAGTCATGTCTTAAGTCTGCTAAACAGTGATCAAAGCCTTTTGCACCCACTGTCATTGTTGCACTTACACGAAAACCCGGCTAGATATGGGAAGCAGAAGCAATTACATCACTTGCTGTATAGTCCTGGAAAAGGTAATGCTGTATCTTGCTCTTGACATTAACAGTAGGTAACAAAAGTGCTCATTTGTTTATCCCTCCTGCAACATCTTAGAGAGACAGACACAGGGAGCAATATTCTTCTAAGTAACTCATTTCAGTCCACACAATCTGTTAGAGTCAATACTCTGCATGTGTCATTCTTCTAGGTCCTGGGACGACTTTGACCCAGATGGCTTCAAATCTGACTTTCTAAAAGCCACATTACTACAGCACATGGGGGTTGAGGGAAGAGTAACTCAGCTCCTAGGGAAGCAGGTGACATCTCCAGGTGTTTTTCTCTGATTTACTGCCCCTTTTCTATATGGTTCTGTGGAGATCTGAGAGTGTTCCTTAGAAAATATTTCAGATGACTCTTTAATTTAATTCAGAACTAATTCTATTGTACGTCTTGTAAGGTTTTGTTTTAATCATTCTGAAGAATTCCAAAGCATTTTTCTGTACAAGATAAGGCTCTTCTATAAAGGGCTACTTATTACGTGCTCTACTTTTGCTGCCTAACTGCTCTCTGCTCACTTTGGAGAGTAAGAGGGCTGCTAATGCAGGAGAAATTCCTCTTCCAGGAAGAGCTTTGGACACAGAAAGGCCATGGGTAAGGTGTGTGCCACCGGGGACCACTGAATCAACCTGTGGTTGCTTTATGAAAGTGCTATACAGATGTTATTTCTCTTCAGTAAGCTGGCAGCCCTTCCATCTTTTGGGGTTCAAAAAGCTGATCATGGTTTTATACAGCACTTAGTGTGTAATTGTTTGTGGAATTTCCTAAAAAACTAAAGCTGATATTTTTTTGTGCTATTCACAGAAAACATATTTTCCTTATTTTCTAATACAACCTATGACCTTAACATGTGGTTGGAAAGGATATACTTGACATTCTGCTTTTTCAAGATCTGATTTGATCCTTGACCAGAACATTTTATCTGATGAAATTTTACAAGACACAATAAATGATGGCTCAGTGAAAGTTTCGCTTATTGGAATGGAAAAAGTCAACGTTATACCAGTAAGATGAGGGATAAGTATCAGCAATGACACTCAAACTCTGTACATCTCTCAATGCAAGCTGACTGGGCTGGTGGGATACCCAACACAAACTTGTATTGAGTTGATAGATCACACAGAAAAATGAATTCCTGCCAGTTCTGCCAGGAATTACTCATCTGGCTTCTCAGTGAACCTGAACACTCTAACGACAACCAACAGAAACACAAACATTTGGAAACATAGGGCTCAATGCAAAACCTACTGTCAGCTGGTAAGAGCTCATTTATATCACACTAGAATTCCCCTCAGCCATAACTGCCAAAGAAACAAACCATAGGCAGTGACTGACTCAGAAAAACCTGGACTGAGCTCCAGCGCCACATGGCTAAGCAGTGTGCAGCATATTCTGATATGCAGCCATCTCTCCTCACCATTACAAAAACATCTCCAAGAGTTTTCATAGAAGGAGGCAACATGGAACAGATATAAAGAATGAGGGATGTAACTCCATTCTCAGGAAGTCAAAAATGCTGTTAAATATTACCCAAAGCATGAAGCATTGGAACATAGGAACAAAAACTATTGAGGTACAATTAAAACTTGGTTAATATTTTTCAACTGTTTGTTTTTAACTTTATGTGTCATAACTGTCTGGGACTAGCAACATGAAATTCCTGAATTTTAATCCTAGGTATGTAATGGTATGCAATATATAAACAATACAGCTTGCTTAAGCTCACGGTGATCATCTCTTCTAAAGATGGATGATGTAAGGATGTCTGTTCAGAGGATGTTGTGAGGACAAACTTATTAATGCCTGTAAAGCACTTTGTCACTACTAAATAGTCCCTAGGTAAGACCTAAAGAGGTCTAGGGAGGGGGAACAATAGTTTTATAAATTTTATTTGGCAATTCTGATCATCTTCATTGATATTTTGAGTTTTATAAACATCTGAACAGTACTGGTTCCCCATTATTCTTTTCTTCTTTCCTAGAGCCAGAAAACTAAATCAAAAAAATCCCCAAACAAAACACAAACTACAAATGCACTAGGAAAGCCTGTTTGAGAAATCTTCTACCTTATGAAATGTATTACAAATTAATTTCTACAGTCATTACTAGTGTGTTTCAAGAGCATTGCAAGAACTGTAGTGCACCAAAACTGCTCCAGCATGTGGTTCTGTATACATCTGTTTCTGTGTACAGCCTGTGGGGTGAGGGCAGTTACAATAGGAAAGAAACAGCAGAACTTTTCCATGCTTGGTTCTGGTTGTGGCACATGTGAATGCCAGGCATGGTGCACCTTCTCTTTTATTTCACTTCATTCTTTCAAGCTGCCTTTAACAGATACAAATAAAATAACCTTAATGACTGAAGCAAAAAATTGAAGGCTATTTCCCCAGGACAAATTGGTTATGCTGCTATGTACTCCCTGATCCTGCCTCCTTTAAAAACTACCAAAACTGACTGAAAACTTCATCACTCTTTTTGCTTTTCCATCTGCCCTTCTAGAGAATGTGGTATGCTCTATGTAGAGAATTAGTATGCTCTCCACCAAAAATAACATGCATGGGCTACCTGATACCACTGAAATTGCAAAACTACTTGCCCAAAATGACCAACCTGCCAAGGTGTGATTGTCAAATTGTGTACAGTTTTTGCACTCCTGCTGTATCTGATCCAAACTATGTACTGCATTTCAACACAGAAAACAAGCAATGGCATTGCCATGGAACTGGTGCTAGCATATAAACACAGCTTTAACCCCTGCAAAACTTGAGCACTGCAGAATAGCACAAAGGGGGACAGCTGACTACAGTACTCCAGTTCCCTCTCCTCACCCCACTGCGTAAACCGATTTTTGCATTCAGTTGTGATACGCAGATAACCAGAAGTGGAATTGGACCCACTGACTACAGCTAACTAGAGGGTGGGAACACTACCAGGAACGCAACGTTGTGTGTGAAGTTATACAGAACTGCTCCATTCTGAGTTTGTCTAATTCAAGGCAGATCCCTGATGACTCAGAATCTGGAGTTAAAAAGAAAATGTCTGTTCCAGCCAAAGGACAAACATCAGCATCACTTTTGCTATAAACTACAGTGGAAACAGACCTGAGACCTTCTTTTTGCAATGAGGAAGTGATATTAGTGCTAGTGCATTATCAAAATTACAGTATCATTCATGTCGCTATTGTCCCACCCAGTCCTAGTCACTGTTATCACTACAAAAAATGAAAAAATGAGCACATGCAAATCTCATTTCCCAGGTTGTTAACCAACTTTGGCATAGTGTTGCTGATTTTTTTCACAGACAGATGTTTTGCCTTAGATTTTGGTAGTGGGAGGGGTAATTCCAGAACCATCTGGATTAATCTGGCAAAATCTTTTGAAAGCACTGATCTGGCTAAAAGTCAAAATATTTGGCTCCATCTATTGGACTAAAGAATTAATCTGAATTTATTTATTTATTTAAAACAATTTATATGTAGGCTCCTACCATTGAAACTTTTGACCTATATATTTTGTAAGTAAAACCTAAAAACTTTCGTAAAGATAGGTTGGCAAATCTGTATTTGCATGTCTAAGTAAGCCAATTTCAGATTTGTTTCAATGAAAAAGCAGACAGAGACCTTCTAGAATAGAATGAGCAGCTTTGCTTATAGACAGACACCATACCAGAGGCTCGTACATCCAGTTGTTCCCCCTCACTCCTACCTCTCTAACCACAGGAACCCGCTCACTCATGTGTTAATGAAAGGCAGGAAGAAGGGAAAAAATTAGCCTTAGCCAAATAGTGAGCATCTGTTTTGCTTATTGCCTTAGCAATCCTTACTAACATTATACAGTAACACAGTTCCCAGGAGATTAAGATTTAAAATGTTTTGCTTCCTAATAGTCTTTTATTTTCCACATAAGTGTTGTGTTAATGGATTAAAGCCTAATAAATAAGTTCTTCTGAATGCAATGATTAATTAGTTATGAGTTAGTTGGACCTTTTGGCTGAGCAACATTTGCTGAAGTGGAAGGTCATCAAAATCCTGTGCTGTGTGTGCTGATCTCTGCCACAGGACCTGTGTTACGATAGGCTCTTTTGGCAGAATTGTCAGTGGCAGACTGCAATGTCAACAGCAGTAAAGCTGCAAAGTTCTCCCTAGCAAAGTCCAGTATTTTTCGTATTCCTTCTCTGCAGAGAGGTTCAGCACCAGTCTGGGTGAGCTGAGCTTATAATTTCTATTCAAAATGTGATCACTTTTCAATAGCTTGCCTGATCGCTACCACACCTGGGGCACGGTCATGAAAAAGAAAACTACTTCTATGTGGGAATTGTAGTCCGTGGTAGCAAAAGGTGGGAACAAGCTTCTGGCATAGGTCCATGCAGGCCAGCTAACTTGTGAAGACACTCTGGACACAGTATTGCTCATGCTGTGGCTGGAGAAGCTACAATTGGATCATGTTGGACCATTGAAAACTCTAGAGTAGCCAGCAGCATGTGACACATCTCTTCCACTCCGTCATGACCCAATCGTGTCTCCAAGTCTGAATCAGTGCTGACCCTCAGCTTGACTACTTCTAGCAGACTTTTCTGTCTCCATCCCTTCTTGGCTACCTCACAACTTTCTCATGATGCTGCTGATAACAGCTGTCAGTATTTTGGGCTGACAAAATTATGTGAGGACAGGCAGGCTGTCCCAAAATGCATCAGAAAGCAATTCATAAAAGTCTACTTTCAAAGGCATAAGCCCTGAAAGATAAGCATCACACAATTTTTAAGAGATATGAGGTGGACACAGGTGAGTGATTCTGGGACCTCTCAAGAGAAGCCATTTGGATAGGTGAAGCATGTAACTTAGTTCACATGACAAGCAATATATAGCTGCTCATCTATCAGTACGGACATAGCCTAAATATTAGGAGAATTCCACAATCATTTGTCAAAAAAAAAAAAAAAGGCAAGTTAATTTTCTAAATTATTGCATTCCTCTTCTGATCAACAGTGAAAGGGATTGATTACATTAATTGAACAGAATATGTCACATAAATTCAGTAACTTCTGCCAAAGGCAGAATGATTAACATATTACGCATGTTGGCTCATCCTTATGATTTGTTTTACAAGACAAACAGGACTTAAAGAATTTACCCTCTGCTTTTCATTCAGCACAGGAGTCTGAGCAGTTACACATTTTCTATTGCTTATAGATGTTTTGCTACTATACAGCTAAGCATATCCACTGAATAGAAGAATTACTTTGAACAACAGAAACATTTAATCACTGAAGACAATAAAAATGCAGTTTTCATGAAGTGTTATCTGTCATTCTCCTCTGCATAGAAATCAGAGTTGGAAAGAACTTTCAAGCCAACGAACTCCTCTCCTTTACGTCAATTAATCTAGACTCTTGCCCTTGCAAGACTTTTGCTACATTATATTTACTACCATTTTATCCAAAGTAAGATAAAGATATCATAAATTACAAAGTTCTAGCACTTAGTCTGGTGGATAATTTCTTAAGTCTCCTATTGTTGGGAAGCTTTTCACAGATACTCTGCCGAAATGTCTGTGTTATTAATCATTGATCAGAATAGCAAATACCAGAAATAGAAAGATACCAAGCAAGGTTTTACTGTTTCTGTTGATACAGCCAATGAATCAAGATCAGACTATTTTACAGACACTGATTCTTCCATAATCACTTTGGGGTTGTTATGCATCAGGGTGCTCCTAGTCAACAGCTCTAAGACACATACGAAAGCCAGCTTTCCTAGTAAAGGGCTTACAGAGTCCCAGGACAGCTGGCTTTTCAGGTTGCTAGCACCTTTTATGCTTTGCTCATTATCAACTTCATGTTACGCATACACTTACAGAGCCTTTACAGTATTGGCATCCTGAAGTAAAGGATGGAGCAAGGTGATGTGATGGACAGGTACCAGCATTTGGGATTGAATGGTGTGCACGCCTCAGCATGTCAGTATGCAAGATGGGTAAGGGCCACAGTGCTTACAACACTACGCTGCCCAGGGTACAGGATTCAGTGGACCAGGTGCCAACTATAGGGTCCTGGAGGGGTACATATGACAAAAATGAGGTGGCAGTCAGAAAACTGGCCGTCATGCTCCGAGCATTCAACCAGACAGATCCGCACACGAGCGTGGTAACTTGGTCTCTGAGTTACCCCAGTGAGGGCTACCTGCAATTGCAAAGCAAGGGAAGAGCATAGCTTGGAAGAGACTGCAGAGACAAAATTTTAGACCAAAAGGCATCAGTCAGATTTTGTCTATCAGCTCCCATGGGATCGGGATATCACCTGCCCAGGATTTCAGCCTTCTCACTCTGAATTCAAGCCACTGGAACATGCTGCTGCTTCACCCCCTTTACCTTTTAACTTATCCCATTCCCTTTAGTTATTTCTCTTATTCAATTCTTCACTTAGGTTGTGCACACATGGGTGTGCTTCACAGATTCTCATAAGCAATTCTGTTTAACCCAAGAAAGACAAAAAATTGAGCTTACCCTCACTTATGCACACTAGCCCTGTAACCATAGCAGAAATACAAAACAGAGGAAAACTTCTTTAGTAGCTGAGAAAGCAGATCCAGATGCAAATACTAACAAATTATTTGAGTGAGAAATTCCCATTTGGAAACTCTTTCAAAGGTAGAACGGCCCTTGATAGTTTTTAGGTAATCTTGCACTTAGTTGTTTCAAATTAGCCTGTGCAGCTATTTCTCTAGATCCCCTGGCTTTCACTGCATGTGTTTAGTCTTTTCTTGTTGATAAATTCTCAGTCTGATAATCGTCCTTCCCACTTGCTGCTAGCTTCTCCCTATCCACATCAGCAGTAAATATATTAGATTTCCTTATTGCACGCTGAAAACAAACAAGCCTGGGATTTTAAAAAGACCATTTGATTTCTGTTTATGATCCTAACATCCGAACACTCTATTGAAAATCTCAGTGTACAAGAACTCCTTACTGATCCAACAAAAAACAGAAGGGAAAAAAAGACCGAGGGAGAAATATTTAGCGGAAAATGAAAGTTAGAAAATGGCAGAAGACTGGTTTGTGAAAATTACAATTAAATTTATTTCTTACTGTTCCTTTTTAAATAGTTGCTTTTTACTAATAAAAACTGGAAAAATAAAGTCTTTAACAGAAATGTGAATTCCTTTGCTAATGAAGACAATTCCACAGAAAGCCAGGGGTTTTTTTTGTAGAAAAAGTCAAGTGTGCTGTTGTATTTTGTTATCCATCTAAATGATACTGGCAAAGACACGGCAATTATTCCTTTGACTGCCCTGTCATCCCTGTGCGGTGGTCACAACTGCACTTACTCAGAATGCTAATATCTTACTACAGCCATTTCAAAACACGAACGACCCTCAGGGCTCTCCTTCACAGTGAAAACACAGCGTGGCCCAAATCGCTACTGCTCTGAGCTCTTCCTGTCAGATCCTCAGCAGACTCGTGGTCCGAGAAATAAGAGAGCAAATCTTTATCAGAAGACCTACAGTAACTTCAGAAGATTGTATTCAACCTGAACCACACAGCTATCCCTTACATTTCAGTTGGGTCTAAACAACATCAGTGCTAACCTCCCTTAAACAGAGAAGCCTCACTGTCACATACGCATCCAAACTTCACATTTGGCCCAGCTTAATCTTCGTGAAGCTGCCAAAACCTCAAGTTTTATCTCTTTCTATTGAAGTAGCAAAAGAGAGCTCTCAGCCAGAGGGCAGGACCGATGGAAAGCTGGGGCTTGCAAGGGGAGTTTCTCATGGATATTATTTACAGCTTTCAGTGCCTTTTGGTTGCGTCTCACCAAAGCGGGAAACAACCTCTGAGACAAAGGTCTCCTCACTGCTGTCCTGGTGACAGCACCGGGGCACTGAATAGAGACCCATGGAGATGTGACTCTAAAGGAAAAGGCTCATCATAACATATAATGAGTAATTACACCACTCTGGAAGAAAGGAAATTTTTATGTTTGAATGAAATGCATAGTCAATAATCAACTGGTCCTTTCAGCTGGTAGCTCTCCACCCACACTGTGCTATTGAATAACAATGATGTTTTGCTGCAATAGCTCCAGGCAACGCTCTGAAATGCAGTTTATTAACATAAATTCCTTATTTTTCTGAGGATTAATATATTTGAAGGCTTTCCTCAATGTGAAGTTAACTATACTTATGATCTGTACTCCTCTTCACATACAAGGTCTTCCCAAGTGTTAAATCTTGAAACATTTATGCATGTAAAAACAACAAAAATAGGGCAAAAATTCTAATAAGCACTTGTCTTTTGTACTAAGTGAGATTAGTCATTATTAGTTCTCATAAGCCTAGGATCATTTCAAAGCTAGGAAATTTAAACCATCCCTCTAGTTAGTAAAAAATTATTTATTTACTGATTTTTCAAAGTAGATAAAACTTTCCTTTTCATCAATAAAAGAATCAAAATTTAAAATTTGATCAGTTATAATCTTGACTATTAAAGCACACTAACATTGATGGGTGTCAAGTGCCTGATGAACTGTTGCACAGTCAAGTTGATTAAATCCTGAATTCAGTACTGATATTAGAGAACACCTTTTGAAATTCACATTTTGTATTTTGTATATTTATTTCTGTAGTGCTCCAGGCATAAAAAGATCTATAAAACTGAATATTTAACTTTTATATCACTGCTTTTTTTGTCAGTTTTATATTTTTATCATTAATATCACACCAAATAAAAATTAAGATAAATTAAGCACAGTAAATAGTTTAAAACTGGTCAAAAGTTGTTGCACATTCTTTGTTCACTATAAAATAGAACCTGTTGAAGTATATGTATCCTATATGCATAAAAGGAATAACATAAAAAAGATGCCTGAATAATATACTTGTTCAAATAAATGCAAACCAGTTTTATTTATTTTGCAAATTTCTGTCAGGAACATACACTCCCTGGGGTTTCTCAATTTTTATATATTTGACCTTGGAGCTCAGGATGAGAACTCCTGACTTGGTGGTTCCACAATAGCTCACCTTATTCATTGCACCACTTTAGGAAATCAATGGACTCAGTGCATGAGCAGTATGTGACCTAGAAATTCTCCAGAAGAAAACTTGCTTTGGTTGCAAGGCAAGAAGCTTTTATAGTTCATACAGCTGTTCTTAGCAACAGCATAGCAATTTCCATCTGCAGATCACCATAGAGATTAACAACTGATCTGTATCAATTTTCTCCATACAAGTCTCCTCATGATTCATTGCTTCATGAGAGGCTTTCTCAACGTTCACTGAGATGACAATCCAACATACCTGGTTCAGACGCTTCCCTTAGAGCACACCTCCCGGTGCTGAGCAGTCTCTGCGTCAGCATCAGGAGGTGACCCCCTGAGATCGGAATTCCCACCACACTCCTCATCAGGTCCTTGGTGCTCTGAAACAGAACCTCACACTGGGCAGCTAAGTCCCCCAGTATTTTAATTTTATTTTATTCATTTCATAGAATC
>VYXH01002440.1:63750-93566 GCA_013397275.1 Burhinus bistriatus | reverse complement strand
GAGGAAACGGGTTCAAATTGCACGAGGGGAGGTTTAAGCTGGAGAGTATGAAAAAATTTTTCACTGAAAGAGTTATCAAACATTGGAACAGGCTGCCCAGGGAGGTGGTTGAGTCACTATCCTTAGAAGTGTTTAAAAGTCGTGTAGATGTGGTGCTTGGAGACATNAAAGTCGTGTAGATGTGGTGCTTGGAGACATGGTTTAGTGGTGGGCTTGGTAGAGTACGGTCAATGGTTGGAGTGGATGATCTTAAAGGTCTTTTCCAACCTAAACGATTCTATCATTCTATGAATCTAATCGTCTAAAATCAAAGTTAAGGAGATTCAAAAAGATTCAAAAAGTCTCTTAATCTCCTTGCTTTCAGGAAGAACATTAACCAGAAAATTAGTCCATTAAAGTAAACTGAAATATCTTTCCTTTAAAAAACTCTCGTGTTTTGGGCCAGATTGGCCCAATCTTGTGGAACAACAGATGCTGTCTCTCTCCTGCTCCGCTTCGAAGGGAGGCAGCAGAGAGAGAGAGAAAAAGAGAGACTTAAGAGTTTAGAAGGAACTAAACTACTTTAATTAAATACTAATAATAAAAAAATAGAAAGAAAATAATGAAATATATACAAAACCATATCAAGCTCCCAGGATGACAATCACGTCACCAGCAGGCACTGAGGAAGTCCCAGACTGGACTCAGTGACGGACAGGAACTTGATTCCAGATCTGGATTCAGGATCGGGATCAAAGGCAGATGCAGAGACAGAGTCCTTCTCAGATGTCTGCCACTGAAGAAAGAGGGCTGACCCTTTGATCCCTCAGCTTTTATACTGAGCATGAAGCAGATGGGATGGAATACCCTGCTGGTCAGTTTTGGGTCACCTGCCCTGTCTGCTCCTCCCTGCAGGTGTGACCCCTCTAGGCTTTTCCGCTTCCAACCCTCCAATGGGGCAAGAAACAATGTTGGCTGGGCTTGGTTGTTATAGCAATAAGTACAAGCAAGAGCCTCTCTGCACACCATTCCTTGGCATCAACTGTAAACATGGGTGTTATCACTCTGAGAGTGAACAGTTTTCTGCATGACATGCTGTTAATTTCAGCAGTTAGAAGAGGCCTAGCTGAAAAGTAAAGTTACTGAGCAAATTTGGTCCTGTTTTACCTCCAACCAGGACAGAAAACACATTTTAATGAGTTCAATCTGTTGGAAATGTGACCACTTCTTGCAAAGAAGATGCAGAACAGCTTTTGAAATTGGTTTCCAAATAAGATGTGGTAGCTGCTATAACTTTCACCAGCTACAAAACAGTAGGAAGGTAAGTAAGTGCTTACAGGCACAAAGCTGACACGCTTATTTTGTGCTGCACAGATTGATTTGAAGGTTAAGTAGGAAGAAGAGACATTTGTCATCCTGATGGCAGAACATAACCTTTCATATTCCTGTGGTGATGCTTTAATGAAATTTATCAAAGGGACTTTTCACAGACCGAAAAGCTGCCAAGAACACAAACAGATGAGTAACAAAATCTAGTGGCCCAAACAGAGAAATGAATGCATTAGTGTGATAGTGTGTTACTGTTCTCTTTGTTACGCCAATTACCTTTCACTCCTTCCATGCTACTGCAAAACGCCCCCCCTTCCTCCTCCTTGCCCTGAGCTTTTCTTGCTGACCACAACATCACATGGTATGGAATATCCCTTCGGTCAATTTGGGTCTGCCATCCAGGCAGTGTCCCCTGACAGCCTCTTGCTACCCCCAGCCTACTTGTTTTTGGGGGCAGAGGGAAGAGACAAAACTTTGACCACTGGGTGAAGAGTAAAACCTATTGGGACAATCCTGAACATGAAAGTAATCCTGTTGAATTGGTGCATGACTGGACAGAAGGGTGCCTTGCATAGCCCAATGAGACCCAGCAGCTCCTATAACTGTTTTGGGGGTTGGGCTCTGCCTATTGAGGCTCTGTTCAGCACCATCAAGGGAGCAGGAAAAGGAGGGCTTCTACACCTGAGGATACCATTGCTGAGGCAGGGACCCAACCCAAGCTGATCTTGTCATCCAACAATCCAACACACTGCTTCTTGTCTCCTGAGTGACCTTCTTGGCAGATGGGGCCCAAGTCATTGACTGTTGTTATGGACATTGGGGGCGGGGGGGAATGGAATGTGAGAGTAACATCATGGCATAGGATGAGGAAGTGTATATGTCAAAGGACAGGGGATAGTGGTTAACAAGGACGTGTAAACCTGACTGCTGGATCTAAAGACATTTTAAGTATGTAGTACAAGTTGTAAGTGTTGGTAAGAGGGCATTTCAAGAATGGGAAAAAGAATGGAAAGGAAAAAAAAAAAAGGTGTGGTTTAGAAGGATCAAATATTGCAATGCAGTCTGGGTTAGTTAAGTGAGTGGAAAAGTTTGAGTAGGGTACAGACAGGAAACAATATAGGAATGGGATTGTCAGAGGTTATTTAGATGTATCAGATAACATGGGACCTGAGCACGACGTGAATGGTGTGGAATGAAGAGTGCAGATTGCAATGGATCTGGCTGGGATGGAGTTAACTTTCTTCCTAGCAGCCCCTATGCTGCTGTGCTTTGCATTTGGGGCTAAAACAGTGCTGACTACTGCTGAGCAGGGTTTTGGCTGTTGCTGAACAGCGCTCTCACAGCATCAAGGCTTCCTCTCCAGCTCCCCGCCCAAAGGCCTGCAGGCTGGGGGTGGCAAGAGGCTGGCAGGGAACACCACCTGGACAGCAGACCCAAACTGATCAAAAGGATACTCCATACCACTTGACGTCGTGCCTCAGCAAGAATGGCTCAGGACAAGGAGAAGGATGGGAGGAGGTTCGTGTTGATGGTGTTTTCCCAAGAAAGTGTGATGCATGTTGAGGCCCTGCTTGTCAGGAAGTGGCTGTACATCTGCCTGCTGATGGGAAGCAGAGAATTAATTCCTTATTTTGCTTGGCTTAAGTGTGCAGCTGTTGCTTTGCCTATCCAACTGTCACTAAGATGAACCACGAATCTTCTTTCTTTTCTTCTATCTTCTCCCCATCCTGTGGGCAAGAGGAGGAGCAAAAGGCTGGGTCGGTGTTAGCTAGGGTAAACCCACCACAGATATAGATGACAGTTCTCCCCTGGAACACAATATTTGTGTTGTTTACTATACTCTGAAGACATACAAAACTATGTTAAAAACAATACTTACATTTATTTAGTCATTTACCCCTTTTCAATGACAGCTTAAAACCATATTGACAGATTTTGGCATTAGATCATGTAATTAGTGGTTCTTCACTGGGCCTGTCCCTCTCACAAACATTTTGCACAGCTTTCAAGATGATGTAACAGATTGTTGGAGAAAGGAAAATATGCCTATAGAGGTAGCACCGTCAGCTCTTGAGAGTGCGGGAGCAAAACGCCTCACGCTGACGCTTGCTGAGGGCAGTTTGCAAAGGCTTGGTGCGAAAACGTGGTCACACTCACTGAAGATGTGAAATCTGTTGTCACACTTGAAAGAAAAAAGTTACTGAAAATGAAATTCCTTCAGGGAATGCATTTACTGGAATTTATACTCTTTTTCTGATCATGGAGAGAAACTGGAATACAGGGGAAGTGATATTAACAGTTATCTGACCAGCCAGTAAAGTTACAGTGAAAATCTTTCCCCCTTAAGTTACTGGTAGCTCTGTCACTCTTTTTATTAATGGTAGGTCTTAATCTAGAGCTTCAGTGTCCTGATCATCAGTACATACCACTTCCTAATATACACACTTTTACAGAGAAAAATACATTAATTCTTGTTGCCAAAATATGTTGCCTCTCTGACTTCCAGAAAGTTCCTGGCAGTTAGTCCTCTTTCCTTTAGTATCTCATCCTTTTGTACAGGGAAAAAGTATTGAATAATTTTTTTAAACATTTATTTCTCCCTGTTTGCCTGTATTCTGTACTTTTTGAGTTTGGCAAAAAAAATGCAAATGGCAAGAATGAGTTTCTCCAGTACCACAGTTGACAAAGTTCAGATTTATTTAATTTCTTTAAGAAAAATACAAAGGGGAGGAAAAGCAATTTTGCCTGATTAATAATGTATAGTCTAAAATGAAAGACAGAAGCGGGCAGGGGAGGGAGGAAGAAAGCTGCTGCCCTGAGCAATAATTTGGCTTTATAAGTTGTAAAACAGCAAATGTGTTATGTGACATCTGCAGGATTTGAATAGCACCTTATCTTTATCCATTTTTAATATTTGAAAGATCTGTTGCAGATCGGGAGACACGCGTTCTGTTTGCAAGCTGACAAAGTCTGTTCTACAGTCTGCTCCCAACTACGTGATCAGGTAACTTAAGAGTATTCTGAGGCACTTGGCAGCTGTACTATGTTTACAAATAAGGGCCTTGGTGGAGCTTATCTGCTTTACGCAGGATCTCTTTCTTTGACAGCCAAAGGCTTGATGCTAGTGAGATTGTTTGAATGGTATAAATGCTCTTAATGTAGAATCTAATATGCCAAAATGCTTATTAATACAGCTTCTGGCAAGTTTTTCTATAAAGACAGTTTCTGCCTTGTGTTTGCACTCTTGTAGGAATTTCAATTTAAGATTGAAGAGGTATAAATAGTACACTTACTCGCTGGAAAGACATGAATTTGTGTTTTTTTCTGCTATGCAAAAAATAAACAAATTCAGATGATCTTTGCTGTTGTGGTAGCTGTGGGTAGCCCACTGTCAGGATGAACAGATTAGTGTGTAGAATATAGGAATCAAGGATAGACTTCCCAGCAAAATAAATTAAGGTTCTGTACATGAGCTGGCATTAATCTTTTAATAGGGAATTGATGCCTCTAAACTTTATTTTTATGACCTTTATTTTTTCTCTAGGCTTTATTAATTTTATAAAAACAAAATATATAGGGGGTTTTATGCTGGATCTGTGTAATTTTGACTCTCTAGATTGAGATTTATCTTACCCTGTCTGTCACCTCATTGTTTTTAGTGTCATGACTTTATGTATATTGTCTGCTTCTTTTTCTAATAATTACATCTCACTAAGAATTGTGCTGTTTTTATGGCGTAAGAATGCCCAAACTCCCTATCACTTCATCTCTATATAAAGTAACTCCCTGTTTTCATCTTTACAATTCATAATCTGTCTGTGTACTTGAAAAAGAAAGCCACAAAAATCTGACGTAGCAGCAATGTAGGCTCTGTGCTCGTGTGATACAAAATTTTGCAGCTTGTCTATCCCAACAGTTTCATGGTAATAATCTTTCAGAGTGTCAGAGTGATTCTAGGACGCCTTTTTTAAAAGATAGCAGGCTGAATGCAGATTATAACATAACAGTACTGTTACTATTCTTAGGAAATCATCATTTAGAAAAGCCCTGAGAGATCTCCTGGAGCTATTTTGTGCTGCTCCCTAATATGAAATAAAATACATATACTATTTAGGTTAGATAGATCTTATTTTGTCCTCTGTTGAAGCTTCTTTTCAGATGACAGTCCATATGCTAATTGAAACAAAATACTGAGATCAGACTTGGTTCACATATCTAGAAAAAGAACAATAGCTTTAAAAAATCTAAAAATGCTTGCAATTTGTATTTTTTTCTGTGCTTAATCAGCTTATTATTCACAAAATAAAAAATATATTAACAACTAGTAGATAGTTTCTGGTTTTCTGAAGCTGATGTTCAAGCACATGGGAATTGTGGGTCTGTACTTGGGTTTGGTTTAGTTTTTTTAAAAAAATGTAATCTTATTCTTTGCCTTAGGTAGCAAGTTGCTTGCACATTCAGAGATAATTCAATTCCATTGTAAATAAAGTTTCTTGCCCCAGGGGGTCTGAGTTTGTTAGTAGGTGTCAATATGGTCTGAACATCTGCTCTACTGAAACAATATTTTACAATATTTATCCAGTTCCTCATTGAGACATGAGAACACGTGCTCTGCCTCCTTAGAAATACAGGGGATGTATTTGTTCCCATAGACAGGGCTTGACTTAGCAAACTGTTTATGCTTGTGTTTGTGCTTGATGAATGATAGGACCCCTTAGAGAATGTTAGTTGTTCCAGGAAACGACTGTTGTTCTTCTATAATGGCAGGACAAGAAGAAAGTCATCATATTAGCATGAAGGGAAGTTCTTTTATGATAGTACTCAGTCCAAATGGATCTTTCCTGGGCTTACCAAACGCTGTACTGAGAAACACGAGTGACTGAAGGCTGAATCCAAACATAAATTCAAGGAAAAAAATAATTGTAGAATATCTTCTGAACTAAATTCCACTGCTAACAACTATTCACTGCCTTAAACCTTGCCTTGAAGGAACTGATTTTTTATATAATACAGCCTGCCTAAAGTGACAAGCAAAGTAAGTAATTGCATAAAATATTACAATAGTGTCAGCAAACTGAAAATGACCATGTCACTTGGTGCAATGTCAAGGGAATGCTACTATGCATCATGTGCAGCATTTAATTACAACATCATCAATCATTATAATATCTTCAAAAAATATTAAACTATATACCAAGTGTTCCCCTTCTTTTAAAGGATCACAGTGCCTTTTTCCTGGATTGTTCTGTGGGTTTTACTTCCCTTCCCATTTGGCTTTTCCGGCATATATTGCCCTGCAGCACTCCTGTGACCAATACTACAACAACGGAATACTGTTTGTCATGGCCACTGTGAGAGAGGGATAATACCTTGATTTTCTAGACAGACATTGCCGTAGCAGGACGAAGGCAAACAGCCTCTGGTTATGGAGGGGCTTTCACGCAGGAAATCTAAAGAACCATGCTTGGAATATGTTCATCAGGAGATTGACACAAGATGTGTAAACCCCCTGTTTCCCTCCAGGAGGCGTCATTGAGTAAGAAGTTGCTGTTCCCTGTCAGTGGGAAAGCGGGGGGGGGTCTGGGGATGTCATACTGCAGTTCTTCTGGACAGAAACCTGTTACCATCAACATTGATTTTTCCCTTGTTAAGTCTCTTTTCATCATCTTTCAGCTCCATTTGCCCTGCTCATTGTTGTCCCTCCTGCCCTCTGTACTTCCCTGATTGCTATGTAAATGCCTCTCTGCTCTTTTAGAATCATAGAATCATAGAATGTTTTAGGTTGGAAGGCACCTTAAAGATCATCTAGTTCCAACCCCCTTGCCATGGGCAAGGACACCTCCCACTAGACCAGATTGCTCAAAGCCTCGTCCAACCTGGCCTTGAACACTTCCAGGGAGGGGGCATCCACAACTTCCCTGGGCAACCTGTTCCAGTGGCTTACCACCCTCAGAGTGAAAAATTTCTTCCTAGTATCTATTCTAAATCTACCTTCCTCCAGCCTGAAACCATTACTCCTCATCCTATCACTACATGCTCTTGTAAAAAGTCCCTCTCCAGATTTCTTGTAGGCCCCCTTTTAAGTACTGGAAGGCTACTACAAGGTCTCCTTGGAGCCTTCACTTCTCCAGGCTGAACAACCCCAACTCTCTCAGCCTGTCCTCATAGCACAAGTTCTCTATCCTCTGATCATCTTTGTGGCCCTCCTCTGGACCTGCTCCAACTGGTCGACGTCCTTCTTATGTTGGGGGCTCCAAAGCTGGACACAGTATTTCAGGTGGGGTCTCACAAGAGCAGAGTGGAGGGGCAGAATCAGCTCCCTCGACCTGCTGGCCACACTTCTTTTGATGCAGCCCAGGATGAGGTTGGCCTTCTGGGCTGCAAGTGCACATTGTTGAGCTTCTCATCAACCACCACCCCCAAGTCCCTCTCCTCAGGGCTGCTCTCGATCCATTCTCCGCGCAGCCTGGGTTTGTGCATGGGACTGCCCCAACCCATGTGGAGGACCTTGCACTTTTACTGCTGTTAAATCTCATTGCAGCCAAAAGTGACCATCACCCTATTTTCTCAGTGTTGGCCTATGACAGGACTCTGCTGTCGCCCCCCCTTCACTGGTGATTGCAAAAATTCTAAACAACGGCAGAATGAAATGACCTGACTTTCTTCTGTTCCACTACTGTCCATCTTCATGGTTTTCTTTTGGATACAGTTTCAGTGTCAGCCCAGTTGGGACAGGGTCAGGCTGATTTTCCAAGTATAAGCAGGGTTAGAAAGATTCCTCAGAGCTTCATGGTATTTTCCTCAGGAACCTTTCTGCCTGCTATGGGAGAGCGGGTGACTTCATATCTTCAAGGTCATTACTGTCCTAGGTAGTTAAGATTTCCAAAGTGATTATGAAGTGTAGTTTTCTTTAAGAGAATAAAATGGTGAAAATAGGTTGATTTAAATAGAGGTGATAATGAAGTCTTTTTTTCCACATAACTTTCTTCAGCTGGAAGTCATAACTCACGAATGCATTGCTATTATTAATAAGTCTTTTCAATTCTAAACTGTGTGAGACCCGTAATTTGTGAACATAGCATTTTACACCATTTTAAAGTGCAAAATACTTTCTTCCTTGGTTAATTAACGCTAGCTAGATACCCACAAGAGCATAACCCTGTAACGCGTCCAAATAACAAGATTTAATTGATTCTTCTATGGCCTATTAAAAATGCATTGAGTGCCTAAAAGATTTAAATGGGAAAAATAGAAAAACTCCTAGATTTGCCTCCATCTGACACTGAGACTGCATTTGAAAATGGAAAACTACTCTATATGCAATTTTCCAACCAATCTCTAACTGCACAGGAGTAATGATATGGAAGTTAAAACAAGAAATTGTTACTTAATGCTAAATATAGCCCCTTATTTTATGGGGGTTTTAGACTGAATGCAAGATGAGGTGAATAAGTTGAATTCAACCTCATACATTATTCACGGGGACTGAGCTAACATGATCATTCTTTTTCGTTAAAGCCACTACAAATAGCACAGCTATTCATTTTAGCACTGTTAATACAATGAAGACATGTTAATATGGGATGTCAGTGTCTTAAATCTCTGTTACTATTTTATCAAATCTGTGTATGTTTAAATGATTTTTTCTGTATACTCCTATCTTTTCCAGCTCTGATACTTTCCACTTAATTTTTTAATGATTTAAAATACATGCAAATACATCACAAACTGAAATATTTTATCTACATTTATGCAATAAACTCATTAAACCCTGTTAGCTGCTCTTTATTTCTTGCATCAGTCTTGTATTGAGAGGAAATAATTAATGGTGAAATCCTTGTTAATGGGTGGCCTGCTGACAGGTCTCCTGAGTTCATGTTGACCTCTGCTTGCTTGCAGGCCAAAAACCTCCCATTTTTAATGTCTCTAGCCTTCCTGACCAATTTGGATACTATGGATCTGATTAATTGTTTGGAATGCAATAGCCCCAGAGGGTCTAATCAGACACTAATGTTCTGGTAGGACAAGTATATCCCTTTTTATGTGCACATAATAGTGCTTATACACATAGTAACAGTGCTCAGCAGTGTTCTAAAAAATAAGCTCAGTAATGAATATTCCATTTTCTAACTTTTACACATCCCATGGAAGCATGAGGCAGAGTGGTGAAATGACTTGATCTCACAAAACCTGTAGCAGAGCTGGAATGCAAACCAAACTTTGAGATTTAATCTACCACCCTTCTTGCAAAGCCAGCCTGTACAACCTAAGCACGCAATGTTTTTTTCCAGCTTTGTTGGGTTTTTCAACTAATTTGTACAACTACGAAGCATTAGTGAGCGCAATGTTTTATAACATCCTTAACAACATAGCCAAGTTCTTCACATGCAGACCTTCACAAAGTGATTGTAATCCTTGCCCTTCACATCTTGCTGTGTGAATGCATATGCCTCAGGAAGTGCGTGAAGCCTATGCAGAGTATACAGCAACGTTGGATTTTTATAGCTAGGCATGGATACCTGTCTGTATAGGTTTGTGTAGCTCTAGAGCTTAGAGTGACCCTATGACAAATCTAAGAAACATATTATGAGAATAAAAATGTTCCACTATAATTTTAAGGTTCTTGCAAGCAGTACCCTAGGCTATTCTGAAAGTAGAACCAGCTGCTAAAGATCACCCTCAATAAATGTTTTGTCCTGGTCGCTTTTGCCCCTTCTTTGGGAGGTGTTCAGTTTGGCTTTCTCCTTTTCTTTCCATCAACTGTGGTGTATGGCAGACTCCTCCTATAACCCCTAAGAAATGCTTGATACTGATTTTTAAAGTCTCCCTTGATTTTAGCCCATTGTTATTGCTGAGGTTCATCTGAATTAGGTGTAAATGTGTAAGAAACTGTTCCAGATGGGAACACACAGATACCCTCTTGACATGAATGTATGCAATCCTAACCAGCATGGACTTGGCAGCAGTTAGTTATGTGGTTGATTAACTTCTGGGGTTAGATCGTGTGATCTCGTGAGCCATGCTGTCAAGCTCAATCATTTTATGAAAGGGAAGGCCACATCATTAACTCTTCCATTTCTAACAAGAACTGCCATTCCTGAGGCAGCCTTCAGTAGCCAGAGGTGGTCGAAGAACAAGGGGATTTTGTGAGTCTGAAGCACCAATCACTCTGAGAAAAAAGAAAGAAGAGCGGTTTCAACATAGAAAGAATGAAAAATAGTCTAATGGCTTGGATCCTCAATTGCAAATACAAATTTAAATTCCCTCAGCCAAAGGAAGTATTGAAGCTGGGTGTCAACCTGGACGAGGCCTCAAACCACAGAATTCTTGCTTTCATTTGAATGGGAGAATTGACAGAAAATGAAACTTAAAAACCTCTTTATGAGTAGAAAAATAAGGGGAGGGGGGAGGGGAGGAAGGTCATGTCAGTATTTAATTTTTCTCCCATATTTTGCTTTATCTACTAGACTGAAACATCAGTTTTTCAACAAGTTCCGATCCAGGAGGTCAGGTTAGCTAACCAGAGTGATTTATCTGGAGATATAAGCTAGCAGGGACATACCCATAATTATGTCCCTTCTGGACATTTTTGTCAGTTTTGTCAATTCTCCTTTTCTTTCTCTCTTTCTCTTGTACCTGAGGGGCAAGAATCATAGACTAGGCTTTACTGTTACTGCTTGAGCTTAAATCCCAAATACTAAAGCATGGGCATGCTTTCCTACTTGTTTCATTATAACCTGGAATTTGGCAAATAATTCCTTTTTGAAAGTCAAACTAGGGCAAAGATGCAGCACCATGTGGCAGCAAGCTCTTTGCCAGAGTTTCAAAGTCTGGCGCTCAGCCAGCCATGTGGAATGTGGCTTGCAAGTCCTCTGTTATTGGCTTACTAAACCTGCTTTTTATTCCTGACTGAACAATCTGCCATTTTGCTGCATCCCTAGTAAAAGGCATGCTTTGAAAACTTCAGCACCATGCTACTCCTGTTTTGCAGGTGACGCTTGGCAGCCCAAGGCAACTCCACAAATAAAAGAGAAAGCTGGTCAAGAATATCTCAAAACTCAGGTAGAGTGGTAAAAGAAAAACAAGATACAGCTCTCCTGAAAATTTTGACTGGGAATGGCCACCTGCAGTGGGGCATCCTGAAGTCGTATAAGGATAACAACGTTAATAAGCCAGACTAAAAGTCAGGGTTTGCCTCCTGATTGTTCCTGAGAAGCGCAGGTCCCCTTCTCCTTCCCAGCCATCTTTGTTCCGGCTGTTGTCTCACCACCAGTGCTACACTGCTCATTTCTCTTTTTTCCTCTCTGGTCTGCCTTTTGCCTCTTCTTTAAACTCTGCTCTGTTGAATGTCCAAGTGCCAACCTTTCAGGATTAAGCCCATCCCACTTTGGAGTCCATTCAAAGCTCTGCTCTCTGCCTAGCAGCGCAGAACATATCCATCTAGCCTGCTGTGCATTACTTATAAGATAAGCACCAGTCTCAAGACACATTCAGGAACTGATTCCCACATTCATCTTTGCTTTCCTCTCTGATGCTCTAATACATAATGATTTGTCTTCTGCTGGAGGCACAAACTCTGTATGAAATACTGTGAGATTTCACAGCCAGCGTCTGTTGTCTCTCCTTCTCCCCAGCTATTCACTTACCTGACATCTTGTTCATCTAATGTCAGTTCATCTAATGTCAAGTCACCCCATTTGTGAAGTGTTTCAAGTAGAAAAGTGGATTCAGAAGCAAGACAACAATATCTGAGGTCTGTATGCATTTGTGTGTGTGGCTCAAATGTGCAGTTGCATTTCTTGGGTTAGGGTGGAAAGAAGGGACTGTGAGAAGAAGGGGTGAGACACAGAGATGACGTAACAGGCGTGAGTGAAATAGGTTGTGAATGTGCTGTGATTGTGAGGTCTTTCATGCAAGGGTCATAAGCATCTGAACAGCAGATATAAATTAAATGCTTGCAGGTGAAAGATAATGGCTAGAGCAGGGTAAGGTGAGTCAAAGATGACTCAAAATCATCTCTGAAATTCCAGGCGTAGGATAATCACTTCCCTAGTTAGCTTAGAGCAGTGTGCAAGCTACATAGCATCAAATTCTGTAGTCATCAAAGGACTGTTTTGGTAGGTGTGAGAGAGAGTTGAGGGATGAGAAAGTTGTGGTGGTCTCAACTGGCCAAATTAAAAACTGCCCCAGGATTCCCAGCACCCAAAAAAACCATTAAGCCACTTTTCCAGATGTCTTATGCTATGGAAATTAAGCAGGAGCAGACTCAAAAATGCAGGTTCGTAACTGGAAGTAGTAGAAAAATAACTGAGGGCAATAAGAGATTATCATCATTATCACTGTTACATTTTGTCACCTGTGCATAGTTGTGAATGAGACTGATTCTACTTGCTCAGCCAACATAAATAATTCATGATGGCAAAGCTGATGAGAGAACAAGAAAAAATGATGTGGTATTTAATACGATTGCTTCCTCTGCTCATTCATTTGCATTCCGTTAGTGTAGAGGTAGAGTCATGCTGTTTTGAACTTATCTTGTTAAATGCTATAAAATGTTATGGTAGTTCTTGGTAGTATAATTACAACTGTCTATATATCAGACAGTATTTCAATTTTTTTTTAAAAAAAATACAGCTATCTGTATATTTTTTTTTTAAACTATAACAGTCCTAAGCAATGGGATGTAGAAAATCTGAAACACCTTCATTTTTGCAGTAGACACAACTCAGATAAGTCTGAAAAAAAATTAAGGTCTATCTTTGATTTTAAACAAAGTAGAAAAAATTACATTTTAGGCTTTAAGCCAGAAAACCAGTTATTACAAGTAGTGCCAATGATAAATAACCAGCATGGCAGGAAAGAATAATGGAGTGTGAAGAATTCTTCTTTGTATTCTTCCTTGGAATACTCTTTAAGCTTGAGTTATTAGTTTGGTCAGTTTTGTTTCTTTCTGTACAAATACAACAAAGAAATCAAATTGCTGCCAAGTGAAACTAAAATTATTGTCAACATTCTTTGAAGAATAAGTAAATGATAAAATAACTTATCTTTCATAATACTGTGTGGCAACTGTTGTTGAATAGCTATTTTCAGTGCCAGGTACTCTATTCATCATTATGCAAATCGTTGTCCTTAACCTACTGAAACTTGTGAAGCAGAGCATAAAATTTCGTGTCTTGATTTTGTTGTGTCTATAAAATGCAGTTTGCAGCTCAACAGAGATCCCACTGAAATTGAAATCTGTGTGAAGAGTTTGTAGATCCAAGGTTGTGGTCAGTTCATCTGCTCCAGCTTCCTAACATCACAACCAGGAGAGCATTTACGACACAGAAGGAGTGTTCGATGCCTACTCCCCAGGGCTGTCAGGAGCTGCTTCCCTGTACATCCAAGGGAAGGAGATAACCTCAATGATTAGTGTAGGTGGTGAGTAGTTTGAAAGGGGTCTAAGTCCTCCTAGTTAGTTAAGTGCTTGTGGGGCAGCAGCTGAATATCAGTACTGAGGCCAGTGTACACTTAAAAGAAGATGGATATCTTCACACCTTTAAGAGTCCAGACCTAACAAGCTCCATTTCATAAAAGGGCAGATCAGGTCCTCTCAGGAATATGATGTGGTGGCAATACTTTAAAGAGCACTGTTGTTGGTTGTTTTTTTTTTTTTTCTTCAATGAAAGCTACTCCTGTTTTTGAGATGGTATTAGAACAGGGGCATTAAACAACTTGCTACAAAGTAGAAGCCTCTTTTTTTCTCCTGCCTGAGACACAGAAGGTCTGACAAAACAAGATTTGTCAAAATACAGGTAAGTCGCATGAGCCGTATGGAAAAGTCCTTCCCAAATGATCATCCATGATTTTTATTGCAGTGCCTAAAAATACCTAACCCTAGCCCACAAGTGTGTTACCAACATAACGGAGACCACTCGTGCCCTAGAAAATGGGCTGTGCTCTGCCTCCAGCATCGTGCCAGCCCATTGAGACCAGTCAGGCTGCAGGTCTCAGGTAAACATGCATAATCTGTGCTGCTGTCTCCTCCATTTCCAAAGACTGCATATCTGTTCTCTGAACTGCCACAGCTTTGCACTTACAGAACAGCAATTAAGTGTGAAATGTCGTAGAAAGAATAAAGCAAAGATGTAAAAAAAATAGGAATGGGATTTCAAACAAAAAGGAATTTTTTTTTCCTGGTTTTTTCCACCTCTTGTTTACCCTTTTGCCAATATTTGAAACAAAAAAAAAATCACAATGTATCAACTAACATTGTAACAGATGAGACAACAAAGAAGAAACTAAATTGTGTAAACACTACCATAAATTTGTCTCAAAATATGTAGTTCAGACATCCAGTATAGAATGTGCCTTAGAAAATTCTGTCGCAGAAAATACAGAGCTGACAGGATCCAAATTTTAGGATAGGAAATTTTCTTCTGATTCTGACATTAGGAAGACATTTATTTATACCCAAAAAATCATCAGATCAATGGTGGTTTATATTTAAAATCAATTTTAAAATCTTACTTGCAAGATTGATGAGAAATGCAGTTGTGGAATTGGAACAATCTTTCATGCCTATAAAAACAATGACAGGCTGAATGATGGGATGATCATACACAGAAAAACTTGAGAAGTGAAGTTTGATTTTGGCAGCATTTTAAATATATGTATTTGGCAGCTTCTACAGCCAACATGTACTACATAGGTGGCATAAAACAGAATCCAAGAAGAGTTACTCCTTTTTTCTGGAATGCAGGAATGTTTTATTATATGAAAGTTCATTTACTCTAAAGATACTCCTTTTCTTTTTATTCACTCCTTCATCCTTGGCAAGAGAAATGCAGTGAAGAAGGATAGAAGTACTGTGAAGAAGGTCTCTTCAGTTGTTACCCAAGTCCTTTGGCATAAGGTTTACATTAATCTACATCAGAAGCAAACCCCAGAGTTATCTGCCAGCACACTCTTAGAATCAATGGTCTGTAACCACTCTCAGATTTCCTTTTCCCCCCATCTCTCATCATCCCCTGCAATAAAGAAAGTAGAGTTGATAGGACCACATCCAAAATAAGAAGTTTTTCTTTTGAGAAGTGGAAGGAGCAAGAAAATAATACCTTGCCTCTCTTCTGAATTATTTGTTTTTTTAAATTTTTTTTTTGTCACAAGAGGATACTGATGTGGTTTGGTTGGTGCTGGCTTTGATCCAGTAAAGAAATAAACTTATACATATATATATATGCACTGATACGATTTGAAGGTTTCAGGATTTTCTGGCTTTTGTACTGTAGTAAATATGCTGCATTGTTTTGTGGATTAAACTATTATGGAAAAGGTGGCGAGCAAATAAAAAAGAAAGCATCACCTAACAAAGAAGCCATCTGTTCTTCTGTCACAAATCAAAAAAAAAAAAGAAAAGTCTATTTTGAGTCATTTGCATGGCTTGGACATCCTGCCTTCTTAGTGTGCATATACAGTTCATTTAAGCTCACATCAGAGACCTTCCTGGTTGGCATTGGCTAAAAACTCTCTGAATATGCTGAAGATATGGGTTCCAAGAGAAGGAAAAAAAAAAAAAAAAGCTAGCTGCTGAAAACAAAATGTTAACACTTTTGTAAATCTGCCAAGTTTTTCAATATAACTGCCAACAGTTTGATGTTCAGAGGAACTCAGCAGAATTGCTAACATGCACGCTGCATAAATGGCTATTCATTAGAAAGATGCTGTAGTTTATATGTGACTGCTTTCTTAGGCTGGCTAATATATCAAGTATGGTACTTGTTTTGTACTGTGAAAAACTTTCTCCATTACCATAGTAACCTCTTGCATGTTGGCGGAAGCTGATGTCATTCATGGTATTATTCATTCTTAGTGAATTGGTCCTCAAAGTGCTAACAAGTTCCAGGGAGATAAAGAACACTAAGTATACATTCTGGTTAAACATGGTTTAACCCTTCCACCTCACCAGGTCCCTGGAGATATATAGGTACATATATTTGATATACACACATACACGTATTTAGTTTCTTTAGTATTGTTAAGGAAAAGGTTAGAGTGTCATATTTGCCTAGCATAATTCTGGAGTAAAGAGTAAAGGCATGAGTCCTCCCTTTTTTTAATCTGCTATCTCAGCATTACAGGCAAACTTATTTAAGGAAAAGTAATTTTGTCATTTTTTTCTGTTTATCTCTTCACCTGAAGTTACTTCATTCTTCAACATTATCAATAGTATTGTAAAATATAAACTGTTTGTTCTCTAAGTATCTTTACAGCTAGTATTATATAAATCTAAAGTTTGACTAGGATTTTCATTGTACATATTCAACAGATATTCTGTTATTAAAGTGGTAGCACAAGATTTCGGCATTTGCTTTTCACTGGGGTGGGAACAGGATCAAACTATAGAAAAAGGCAAATCTTACCTGCAGTTACATATAACCTAGAAATCTTGACACCTTCTGTAATTCCTTTGCCTATGAACCTCATGTCTCATGTGCAGTAGTGGGAGGCATGTGTGTGGTGGCAAAGGACTCTTAATCAGTTTCAGGTCAGGGAGACAGCGGGACTCGATCCTGAATTTTTTTCCTTTCCCTTTCCATACCTATGTACACACAAGCACAGGGAGAAGAATAATATCTGTGTCAAAGCCTGAAGGGGCAGAGATGAAAAAGCAAGCTTCCCTTGCCACACTGAGTGCAGCTGTATGACTACTGACAGCGGTCTCAGTGAAGATAAGGGAAGGAGATCCATGCAGCAGAAAAGATGCAAGGGTTATTGATGGGTTAGAAACTACAGCCACGCCTGGGAACAGTCAGGTAAGGATTAGGGTTTCTCCCCCTCAAAAAGGTGGTGGGATCAATAGCCCGATTGAAGTGCACCTACACCAATGCACACAGCATGGGCAACAAACAGCAGGAGCTGGAAGCCATTGTGCAGCAGGAAAACTATGATGTAGTTGCCATCACAGAAACATGGTGGGGTGACTTGCACAACTGGTGTGCTGCAATGGGTGGCTACAAACTCTCCAGAAGGCATAGGCAAGGCAGGAGAGGTGGTGGGGTGGCCCTGTATGTTAGGGAGTGTTATGAATATCTAGAATTTAATGATGGTGACAATAGGGTTGAGTGTTTACAGGTAAGAATCAGGAGGAAGGCCAACAAGGCAGATATCATGGTGGGAGTCTGTTATAGACCACCCAACCAGGATGAAGAGACAGATGAAATATTCTATAAGCGGCTGGGAGAAGTCTCACAATTGCTAGCCTTTGTCCTCATGGGGCACTTCAACTTAGTAGATGTCTGCTGGAAATAAAGTATGGCTGAAAGGACACAGTTTTGGAGATTCCTGGAGTGTGTGGAAGGTAACTTCCTGACGCAGCTGGTGAGGGAGCCAACTAGGGAAGGGGCCCTGCTGGACCTGTTGTTTGTGAACAGAGAAGTGCTTGTGGGGGATGTGACGGTTGGAGGCCGTCTTGGGCATAGTGATCATGAAATGATAGACTTTTTGATTCTTGGAGAAGCAAGGAGGGGGGTCAGCAGAACTGCCACCTTGGACTTCCAGAGTGCAGATTTTGGCCTATTTAGGGGCTTGGTTGACAGAGTCCCTTGGGAGGCAGTCCTGAAGGGCAAAGGAGTCCAGGAAGGCTAGATGTTCTTCAAGAAGGAAATCTTAAAGGTGCAGGAGCAGGCCATCCCAATGTGCCAGAAAACAAGCCATTGGGGAAGAAGACCAGCCTGGCAGAACAGAGAGCTGTGGTCATAACTCAGGGAAAAAGGAGAGTTTATGGCCTTTGGAAGAAAGGTTAGCCCACTCATGAGGACTACAAAGATCTTGTGAGGCTATGTAGGGAGAAAACTAGAAGGGCCAAAGCACAACTAGAACTTAATCTGGCTTCTGACGTTAAGGACAATAAAGATGTTTCTATAAATACATTAGCAATAAAAGGAGGACGAAGGAGAATACCCATCCTTTATTAGACAGGGGGAGAAACATACTGACCAAGGATGAGGAAAAGGCTGAGGTACTTAATGCCTTCTTTGCCTCAGCCTTCTGTAGTAGGACCAGTTATTCCCTGAGTACCCAGCCCCCTGAGCTAGAAGACAGGAACAGGGAGCAGAATGAAGCCCCATAATCCAAGGGGAAATGGTGAATGACCTGCTACATCACTTCGACACACACAAGTCTATCGGGCCAGATGGGATCCACCCAAGGGTACTGAGGAGGCTGGTGGAAGTGCTCACCAAGCCACTTTCCATCATTGATCAGCAGTTCTGGCTAACCAGCGAGGTCCCAGTCTGTCTGGAGGTTAGTAAATGTGACGCCCTTCCACAGGAAGGGTTGGAAGGAGGATTTGGGGAACTACAGGACTGTCAGTCTGACCTTGGTACCTGGGAAGGTTATGGGACAGGTCATCTGGAGTGCCATTATGTGGCACATGCAGGACAACCAGGTGATCAGCCCAGTCAGCACTGGTTTATGAAAGTNAAGACGACACCAAGTTAGGCAGAAGTGTCCACCTCCTTGAAGGTAGGAAGGCTCTGCAGAGGGATCTGGAGAGGCTGGATCAATTGGCTGAGGCCAATGGTATGAGATTCAACAAGGCCAGGTGTGGGGTCCTGAACTTGGATCACAGCAACCCCATGCAGCGCTACAGGCTTGGGGAAGAGTGGCTGCAAAGCTGCCTGGCAGAAAAGGACCTGGGGGTTGTGGTTGATAGCTGGCTGAATATGAGCCAGCAGTGTGCCCAGGTGGCCAAGGAGGCCAACAGCATCCTGGCTTGTATCAGGAATAGTGTGGCCAGCAGGAGTAGGCAAGTGATTGTCCCCCTGTACTCACACCTGTGTTCAGTGTTTGGGCCCCTCACTACAAGAAAGACATTGAGGTGCTGGAGCATGTCCAGAGAAGGGCAACAAAGCTGGTGAGGGGTCTGGAGAACAAGTCTTATGAGGAGCAGCTGAGGGAACTGGGCTTGTTTAGCCTGGAGAAAAGGAGGCTGAGGGGAGGCCTTATCGCTCTCTACAACTACTTGAAAGGAGGTTGTAGCGAGGTGGGGGGTCAGTCAATTCTCCCAAGTAACAAGCGACAGGACAAGGGTAAATGGCCTCAAGTTGTGCCAGGGGATGTTTAGGATGGATATTAGGAAAAAATTCTTCAGTGAAAGGGTTATCAAGCATTGGACCAGGCTGCCCAGGGAAGTGGTTGAGTCACCATCCCTGGAGGTGTTTAGAAGACATGTAGACTTGTTGCTTAGGGACGTGGTTTAGTGGTGGTTTTGGCATTTTTAGGTTAATCGTTGGACTCAATGATCTTAAAGGTCTTTTCCAACCTAAATGATTCTATGATTCTATGACTACAAGAAGGGGAGACGAGAGTGGCATGGAAATGAACCTGCTGGAGATTGATTGCACTGGATTTGTTGAAATCCCATCCAGCATAGCCTTACTGGAAGATGTATACATTTTACTGTACTTTTCAAGTGAGTAAAATGTTTTCTGGTTCTTCACCTTTATGACTAAATTTGCTGGTATTAACCCTTAGTGAGACTTAAAAGAAGCAGATATTTTAGTCCATACTCTAAATAATCCATACAAGGTAAGATGGTGTCACTACTGGACATAGTCTACAAACCACGGTGTCCTAATTAGGCCTTTGTGTAAACTTAGAACTAGATAGCTTAGTCCTCGTGAAAGTTAAGAGTCTTGTTTTCACTTTGTGCTTGAGGTTACATCTAAAGTGGGGATTGTGATACTCCACAACTCGTTCCAATAGATTGCAGTGATAAAGGGATTAAGGCCGTGGACCTTATTCCAAGACACACTTCTCCCACACTTTTGATTGAGCCTTTTAAAATTCCTAGCTAAACACACGGACTGATTTTCTGGTTTATTTATGGACAGAGGTGTCCAAATGTAGACACCTGAACTTGCCATTTTCCACACTTTTTTTCACTAAGCTAATGTCTTTCTGTTTTATCATAACTACCTTCAATCTTATTGCTATTTGTGCAAGCTGGCATTAAAAAGAGTAAAGTGTTACACTGGAGTGCAAAGAGTAATGCAGACTACTTCTGACTCAGTTTTTTCAAAGTCACTAAGTAACTTCTATATTCTATGTCCCTTGCTTCGCAGTCTGATCTCTTTTTAAGAAACCTGTCAGTCCTGCAACACCAGCCATCAGGTCTAACAAATTTCCTGTGATCAAAAAAAGTCTTCCTGAAATAGATGTGGGATTTCTGGAAGGCATAAATTGCCATTTAAAATACTAATATCTCACCTGTTGGCACATTACTCTGTTCTCTGATTTTATTCCATACGCTTCTGCTCTGATGTTCCATCCTACACCCAAAGCAGAGAACTCACTAGCTCAGATTCTTCAGCTAGGGTCAAGGATGCCAAGAATCTCTTGCTGTAGAATTTGAAAAGCTATGCTGAAGTTATTTCAAAAGCAAATCATCAAGAGCACATTATCGCATGAAGTTTGCTTCAGAAGGTAACTTGGAAGGAGGTAGCATTCTCAAAGCTACACACACAAATTATATTCTGTATATAATAAATCCTCCTTTTAGGGGACAGTGAAGACATTCAATAGGTCACCATACTATTTGGGCTGACTTCTGACTCACAGAGTTTGAACATAACTTCTGAGCCCCCTACAGTCATTTTAGTCTCAGATGAGACTCACATGCTTCATTGGTTGCTTAATGCTCTGTTCTTCTTAGGTAGGGGAAAGACTTATCTGGTCTTCCTTAGGCAAAACTCATCAACAACCAGAGCAAGGCACCCAAACTAGTTGCATAACTGTCTATAATCAAATTACTGTCTCAGCACTTTTTCACTGAAATAATAATGATGGCGTTATGAAATAGCATCTCACTGAGATGAATGGGAAGGTTCATTAGTATTATTGTGTATGTGCTGTGTAATCTCAGATGGACACCCTCTACTCTGCTGGTGCAAGGGGAAGTGCAATAGATCTCCGGTCCGGGGTGATTTTGTCAAGGCTATCATAATAAGCAGAGGACTGGAAACACAGTGCCAAAAGCTTCTACCTTTTATTTAAAGGAAATTGAGATAACGGTGCACAAGACAAGCTGGCTCAGTCTAAACCCTGTATTTGTTGCCTGCTGGTAAAGAGGTCTTTAGTTGAAGGGATCATGAAAACCTGAGCTGTGGTGTTGGAATCTGCAATGAATATTACTGGTAAAATCAATGTTTGCTTGGTCCCTGTGTATAATGAAGGTTGCCATTAGTCTGTTGAGCTAAAATGGCAACTCTTTGTATGTTTTCATTGTTTTCTTTGCTGATTCCAACAACTCCTTCTAAATTTGTAAATTAAGGTCATTTAATTTGAATCATACAATTCAAGTGCATATTGATTTGCTGATTTAAACTTCAGCACTGCCACACTGAAGTATAGTGTCCATCTTTATCTATATTGCCTTAAAAACAAGTACTAAATTTTGCACATGTATAAAAGTATAACTAAATCAATGTGCGGGCTTCCCAGCTTTGCCACTGCTGTTTTAATTCTGCTACTAAGACACTTGAACAGGGACTATTTTGCTGCCTGCAAAGTCAGAGATCTGGTAAAACTAATGGAAAGGTCACGTTTTATCATGCCTAACTGCTTGGTTAAATCATCTGAGGAATATGTTCTATTTGTATTTTTATTGTAAAAATTGAATTAAGAAGCATTCTCCTGTCCAAGATGACAGGTAAAATACCAGTTTTGCTAGTGATAGCCAGAGAATTTCAGGAACCAAAATTTGCCAGAAAAGTGTGCAATTCACCCTTGTTCCATTTTTTCCTAATGAATGTAAAAGTGGTTAACAAATCATTTCTTTTTGAAAGAAGCTTTGAATTAATGTTAAACTCCAATATTTATTAGAAATTAAGTCAAATTTATCTTTCATATTTGGACAAAAATTGGGTTAGCTCTCTATTGAAAAAATAGTTTTCTTTTCCTAAACAAAACGGACACTTCAGGTGAGATTCATTTGACTAAATGATGCCTGTCACTACTGAGAATCACTCACTCTATTCAAACTAGATGTAACTAAATACCTTCCTAAGGTTATGGCATGGGTCATCAGCCTGTGAAGTTTCCACAAGAAAGACCTCCATTCCCAGTCCTTTAGCCCAATCCAGAGGACACAGATCCAGAAGATCTTTTTTTTTTTTTTTTGTTGGATATAGTAATTCCATCCATTCCATTCTGACAGCTCCATGAAGTTCTTGTAAAGCCAGTTTCAGCCTACTACCAAACTGTGAATACCCAGCAGATATCGAGCTATTGCTTAAACTATGGGCAAAGTTTAGGCAGTCTCCTTAATAGATATTGATCAACAACCAGTGGAGACAGCCAGGCTGATTTTCCTGTGGAATGGAGGAATATCACTCATGACTGAAGGCACTGTGCTCAGGTGTGACCCTGTGGTACGTGGGTTGTTTGTGGAAGAAGTGGGATTTGGCAGGGTTGATGCTGTGGCCCTGAATAATGAGGTCCTCTTCTGTTCATCCAAGATGATGAGGGTAGGCCTAAGGTTACAGAGAGATATAGGACAGTTAATCATCATCACCTTCTCTGGAGATATCTGCAGGGACAAAACTCTTTTTATCCTCCACCCCTCCCTTTCTTCCTCCTGCTCCCCTCTGTTCTCCTCCACCTTCACTTGTGACCACGCACAAAGTATCAAGTTCCTCTGAAATACCTCACAGCTACACCTCACAGCTACACCTCATGCATCTCTTGCCAAGACCATGGCAATTTTTCCCCATTTTAGTTTTGTTTCATGGACCCTGATTCAGTTTTCTCCAGCTGGTCCACTCAGCTATCACTACCTCAGAACAGTCATTGAAAATGGCTTTGGGGAGTCTGTGCCAGAGCACTTGGGACACAGTAGTGATATGGTTTGCCTGGACTATGTAAGAGCATTGTAAGGGTTATATGTTTTTGGCATTTGCCCCATGTTTTTCCAAGAGCATAGCCCAGAAAAAGCCTCCAACTAAGCAATGTAAACATTTCAGGAATGTGACCTGCAGAGTGCTGCCACATGCCATGTAGCAGGAAAGCATAGATACAGCCAATGGTTTCAGGCAGATTCCTTTTGCTGAGTAAGCTTCTTGATTAGGGCTCATGTTTGTAACATGGTATGATATTTTCATTACAAAATAATATACTTATTAGTAATAAAATGGAAAATTCTGTGACAAGTGAGGTCAGAGTTACATTTCTATAAATTAGGAGCATGACTTTTTTGTCTGAAAGCATTTATAACCTGTATTATAGTGATGAAAGGATATAAGGAAAGGAATATCATGAACCCATTTTTAAAGATTCAGCATTTCTGAGAGACCTAAGAAATCAAAATTCCATCCTACAGACTTCTTGAAACACTAGAAACACTCCTTTTTCTCAGCAGGATGTAAATAAAACCTTTGGAAAGTCTGGGAGCAGTGAAGTAAAAGATTAGCTGGCTGATCCATGGAGAACAAGAAGTATATGAGACATTTTGCTTGGTGTGTCAGAAACACACACTCAGTTTGTGAGTCTGCCTTATTCAGGCTAGGGGTTAATCCTCATTGGAGTAGTGAGGGATAGATCCTCTCGTTTTAACCGACTACACTGTCCATTTAGCAACTCTGGTAAGATAAGGACATGCACATTATTATTTACTACAGTTCACTGATTGCATTGTTGCATGCCCTTCTCTTGAGAAAGCCTTTCCTGGCAAAATATGGTTTTGAACTGGCAGTATTAAGGAACTAGTTTGGATTCCAATAAATAAAAAGTTCCTCTCAAAATACCAGTTTCTAAAAATGATTCGCTAAGAAAGTAAATGGAGCCACACTGTAGTTGAACTAAAGCTAAATGCAGATATCGTCTGCCTTACATTGCTACAACAGTCATGAAGCTAATGTTTTTCAACCTAAAAAATAAATATTATGCACCTCACCCCAGTATGTAAATCACTCACGTAGTAATGAAAATGGTAAGAATCTATGGAACAGTTGTCTGAAATTAGTATTTTGGGCACAAGTCTATAGAATGCCTAAATGTCAGTCTTCTGAATGATTACACCTGTCAATGTAACATACTTCCCTCTGTAGAAGCCGATGGAATCTAATTCAATATTTAAAATGCAGCTATAATCAAGCAGCTGAAGCTCTTGGTAACCCAATCCTTGATTAACACATCAACAATTAGTAGTTTTATTGTTGTGATAGGCCCTTACGGAGTCATAAATTCAGATCAGCAGTGGTGCTATTCAGAGGTTGGTAGCTGCTCCAGTATTTCCAGTCTTGTACTTCCCCAAACTAATTGTCAAGAAGATATGTAGCATATTAAAATACTATGGACCTTGATTAATGCAAACCCATGAATAGAAATCGATGGCTTTGTCAATTTGCCCAAGCTTAGCATCTGGTCCACTCTGCAGAGTGGATCTAGGTACACAGAAAATCCATAGTACAAAAGTATTATGTGGTTTTGTGCCTTGCTTTGCACTATGGGTTCAAAGTAAACCTTTGAATATGGCACGAGATAAATTTTGACACTTTCTTTTTAATTTGCCTTGCTTATGCCAATATTAAAATGTGATACCCCATACTGTCAGTCCACTGCCAGAACAGAAAAAGATGTATAAGTGTCCGGGTTAGGATATAGAAATTTTCAGAGGAAAATAAGTTCTTATTGATGAATTCAGCTTATGGAGCTGGAGAAGGAAAGCAATTTGATCAGGCCATTGTCTTATCTGAAAAACAAATAAACATGGATGAGTATAATTTGAAGTGACAGACACAAAAATACTGTGAAATTCATACACACTTGAATGGATACAAAATCTTTCTCCTTGACTAACTTTCATAATGTTTCATTAACCTTGGTGGAAAACTTCAGCAAAGACATTTTTTCACTAGAAGCAAGTTAGACCACTGTGTATTGGTTATGTATAAATAAAGATGGTTTGCATTCTGAAAGGACAACTCCTTCACCTTTCCCTTTCTGTGTTCCGTTTTCTCTTTTCCTGATATTTCTGTGATATTGCATGCCCTGTCCTTTAAAAATAATGGTATTTAATGTAGGTATTCTACAGCAAGCAACAGAGAGCAATCCTTTGATGTCTATATTCTAGGTCACTTTCTTCTCTTCGCTTAACTCATATTTTTGCATCACCTACCATGTCCACAGCCATAATAGGTTATTTGTATATCTGTCAGTTTATTTTCTTTGACATAACCTGTCCATTTGTGTCTATGCAGTAAAACTGGAAAGCCTTCAAAGTTAGAAAACTAGGTATGTTTGGTATGATTAAAAATATGCCCTCTCCCTTCCCTTGACTCCAATCTTGCCTTACCCATCTTCCCCACTTTTCCTTTCTGAGATCACTACAGTTCTGGCTGTCTAGAAGCCTTTTACTGTCCTCACTTCACCCCATGCTATTTGCATGAACAAAGTGTCTCCCAGCTTTCAGGCAATGATTCACACCTCCTACCTAAGCTTTTAGCTGTCAAACTACAGAAGTTTTTCTTCCACAAATGTATATTCTGTTAAAAAACAGCCAACAGATCTACATAGCATGTGTTGTAGCTGCATGGGACAAGAAGAGACAATGTCATGCCCATATCTCTCCAAGGTACGTAGCTGAAATTATATTTCTGAAGAAAAACATTGTCTAAAAGAAATACACAAATTGAACACATCCTGACGAAAGTGTAGGGTTAGCGTGATCTTTAGTTTGAATTGATCTGGAGAAAGTATTACTCAATTAAAAAAAGGTGAAAAAGTGGAAGTCAATCTACTTGAACAGCCTCAAAACAACCACAGAGGTTCAGGTCCTTTTCTCATCAAGCAGAAACTTCTGAGCTGCAAGGAAGAATGCTGTTCATATTCATGCTATTCCAATGGCATGCTTGGCATTTTGGTAAAGCTCATGCTATGGGAATTTCCCTTTCTTCTTATGGCTGCTCTCTAGCCTTTCACTTGTAAAAATACTTGGTGGACCTGCACTAGAATTTCCCACCAACAGTAGGTTACAGAAAGGAGCTGACTGACAACAACTCCAAATTATTTCAAATTCCTTCTGATTCAAAATTTCATCCCCTGAAGTGATATATAATAACATGCTCTGGGGGAGAAGCAAGGAGCAATCATTTGTTTGCAGGTTAGTGTCAAACACGATGGCAGTTTAGATTCATAACTATCAATAAAAGAATGAATGGGATGCAATACATTCTTGGTAGACTGCACACAGATTAGAAATGATACTTAAGTCACATTCTGCTCATAATGGAGTTTGAATAGTGGCAGATGATCTTAGCTCACCATTACAAAGGTTTTACCCAAAATTAATGTTTTTTGTTCCAAAGTCATACCAAATTGTTTCTATAGTGAACATTGCCAACTTTAGATATTTATACTTGAGAATTTTTTTGTTACCTTCTAATATGTGGCTTTGCAAAAGTTAAGTTGTACATATTTCCATGTCAGCAAACTAATGAAAACTAAAAAATTGGGTAGCTTCATGTACATTGGATATAATGGTAAATTGATCTTTTAGGTCTACTAATAGAGGAAGAATCAGCTTTAAAACAAGAAACGATATTGCTATTTTAATGAAATATTGCCAGTTTAGTGGGATAATTCGATATTTTATTAACTGTTAGAATGATATTTTAATATGGACTGCCAGCTCGACAGTGCTGTGTCCTGCAAAGAGACCAGGTCTTGCTTGTGTACAGGAGCCAGCACAGACCCAGCGCTCCTGCTGAGATTACACTGTAATGCAGATGCACATTGCAGGTGCTGCCAGTGCCAACGTGTTCTCCCCAGCACTGAAGTTTGGGGCTAGAGAACCTGGTAGAGGAGGAATGACTGGGGACACTGGGGGAATAGGGAGACCTTGGCTTAATGCCTTGCTCCAGCGGCTAGTATCGATTCTTCAAGCAAGCACTAGAAGTGAGGTCTTCCCTCTGCCTAATGGTATGTCCTAACCACGAAGTAACAGAATCAATCTTTCTCTAACAGTTCATTTATGCCATGCAAAGCACAATAGCATACATAGGAAGAACAGATTTAAGGTACACTCTCTTCTGAGTTTTTCCTATGAAGGTGAATTTCACAGGACAGTTAAATCAAATTGGTGGCTGCCTGCTGCAGTCCTGGGGCTGTTCCCATCTCCTCTTACTGGCACTACAGCTCCTGTCTGCTGCTTTCTCATCTACCCAGCGCTGACTCTCTAAAACCCTGTTCAGGCAACTAAACTAGCTATGAAATGATGTTTGGTTTTCTTTAAATTTTGCTCCAACAGAGGACGCATTAGGAGCAGGACTGCCACCTTTAGGACAACAGGTAGGTCCAAAACCAGCTTAGCTGCATTGTAAAAGTACACCCTTAGGGAAAACAGCAACCCAATTTACTGCTGGAGTCTCCTTTTGTGGCATCTAAACCTTTCTGTGCTTTGTTTAAGTGACCTAGGCACTGGCAAGCACGAAGATGCAGGGGCTTTTTTCATACCGGTGCTTCTGCTTCTCTTCTTTGGAGAACAAAAAATGAATTGACTGTTCATTTCACAATACGGAGTTCTAGTTCTTTTGTAACTTTTTCAGCTTTCTCGCTTTTGAGAAAGTCTTTCAGCTTGCAGGGATTTTCCTCTATGCTTTGTCTCACGAGTCACCTCAATGACTCGCAACACAACTAGCCTTGTAAATAAACTTTTGGATGCCAGTGTTTGCAAGAACATACTACTGACAACAATTTCTATTTGTCTTGAAATGGTTGCTTTTAAGTAACAGTCTAATGTGTCAGATAGGATGCCATTAACATACTTCATGATTTTGAAAAACAAAATGAATTGTAAAGAGATATGGATCTGATGCGCCTTCACTGAGGTACTTTACACAGCCATTGCTTCATTTCCATTTTAGATGCCTAGCCCGTAGTCCCTTGAACAGGGAAGGTGACTTTAAGGTAAGAGTCTACATTACTTAAGAAGTCAAAGCAAAGAAATAGGCATCACAAAAGGCTTCCAGGAGATCCTTTGCACCTGAGACATCAGTCTTTCTGGACTGAGTGGAAATCAATAGGGAATGACAGATCTTGCGCATGAAAATTGCTTACAGAGCACAAGGAGGAAGTTACCTGTCTTTTGCATAACCACTGATTATTTAGAGTGCTTGGCCAAAAAAGCAAAGAACCATTGTGGGCCTTCCTCAGCCCCAGAGAGTTTCAATCCACTTTCTAAGAAAGTGCTTCAGCAAGGCAGTAAGACGTGCTGAGGCTTGGAGAAAAAGGAAACAGGGTACTCCATAGCTGTTAGGCCAGAGGATAACCAGAATTCAAAGTCAAATAGCCAGAAGACATCATCCAAGCACTTAACCTACTGGATACTCAATGAGGGTCTAAATTCTGCTCTCTATAGTGTCCATCGCCAGGATAAAAACTATCCTGGGAGCACATTTTTTAACTGAGCACCCCAATCACAAAACTAGAGACTAGGTTCTCCTTTCCTTCAGTCCTTATAGCTCCTTCCCTCCTGCTACATACTGGTTCAGCTTCCAGGCACTAGGAAGAATGTGCTCTGTTCCTAACCCCACCTGTATTTAACCTGGCTACAGGGACACTAAATGTTCAGGCATTGGGTACAGGGCCCCTAAAACCTCACATGAGGCTACTTGTGGTCGGATCCATGACTGGCAGCTTAGGCTTCTCTGGAAAGCTTGAGTGAATTTCAAAATTGAGCCACTTACAGGTGGATCACAGTTGAGGTTTAAATGAGGGGCAGCTGCTTATGTTCCTTACAACCAGCCCTGAGTCGGTGCAGATGCCATCATCAGGTAAGCAGGGACCGTTCAAGACCAAGCGAGGGGTAATCTAATATGTAGGTGTTTATACTCTTTAGTTAATCCTAGAAATTAGATGCACTGGTGTGCATCGATGGGTATGTATTTTAGCTAAAAGTTAAGCAAGAGTTCTCACCTGTGGGCAAAATATCTTAACAGCCAGTCTCACCACTTGATAGGGTGGTGGAAGGCTTCTCTGTCACCAGGACTCGTAGCTTTGCTGCCTTTATGTTTTTTTGCGAGATTTCTGCCTAGAGTGCCAGCAAACACAGCACTAAAGCAGCAGGGCGTGAGCGAGCTGCTTATAGTACTGGGACAGAAATAGATGCATCCAAGCTGCCGTTTATTTCGTAACTACGAACCTCCTAAGAAGTGTTGGTTTTGCCTCCATCTCACAGGGTGATAATTATGACATTCCCAGCGTTTCCCTTTTGTTGGGCATTATGTGCCAGCAGGGAATCAAGTGGGTCTTTGTTGTGCTGAACTGCATCTAGACGACTCCAACCTACACAGCCTCCCCGGGCCCCTTCCTTCGGGCGGTTTACCGGAGGAGAGGGGAGGACAATGAAGTTCGTAAAACAAAAAAAAGCAGCACCAGCAGCAGCTCTTCGCGGCGCGCCCCGAGCAGGGCGGGTGCCTGCTGGAGAGGGAAGCAGAGGGGTACGAGAGGGGCTCGGCGATATGTCC
>VYXH01002440.1:2011-63710 GCA_013397275.1 Burhinus bistriatus | reverse complement strand
GAGCGGGCTGATGAGGAGGCACGTTTCGCCGAGGGGTTTGGTTGTCTCTGGGGGGAGTGTGTGTGTGTGTGTGAGATTGATTTATTTCTTTATTTTCCCCTTGCCTTTTTGTCTGTGTGTCCGTGTGCTGCCCTGGTTGAGACAGGAGCCGCCCGTGGAAAACGAGGGAGGGAGGGAGGGAGATGCAGTGGGTCACGGAGGTGCGCGGTTCGGTCCGGTCTTATTGTGTGCGGAGGTGAGAAAACTAACCTAGGCTCTGCCAAATCTGCGCTTTTCCGTAAACCAGTCGCTTTACGGGCGTGCTATTGCGCTTCCCGAGCCCCCCGTTTGGGCGGCGAGGCTGATGCGAGCCCTGCCACCCCACTGGTGTAAATCAGTGCTGACGGGCAACGGGATGGGAATTTTCTGATAAACGTTTTCTTTCATTGGTAGTGTCAGTCGGTTAAATCCCAACGTTTTGTGGAAGCGTGCCTGCCGAACGGGTGAAAGAAGGGTTTCAGAGCAATGCTATGTGCCGGGCTGGTTTCCACCAGCCTTTCACGGGTGGCTCCTGAGCCCGTCTCCGCCGTGGCGGGGGGGTCCCTGGGGCCGGGTCTCGCAATAGGCAATTGGGAGCTTGTGGGTGTGGGTGAGGCTGGATACCAGAAACCGTGGCTCGAAAGCGCTGGGGTTGCTGGCCCTGGGAGCCTGCTGGCCTCAGAGGCTCGCTTCGAAGAAAAGTGACTTTTCCTTCCCTCTGGGAAGATGCCGAGTAGCGTGCCAGAATCATCCCGTTTGTTTCAGGAAGAGGGGGGCGAGGTAATTTAGGTATTTGCACAGAACTTTCCGTGGGAAACTTTTAAACTTGAAATTGTTGTTCCAACTGGAAAAGTGAGAACGTCAGCCCTGGAGCAGTGAGTGTGAGTGCAGACCCCGGGGTCTCCTGCCGTGGGTTGTTTCTGGGCAGCATCTAAGACAGATCGCAGCTTCATGTCTCCTGTTCCCGCATCTTTGTAAGAGAGTATTCCCCTGCTGAGCCCTGTATTCTCCACGTATTCTGCAATAGAGCCCTGACTAGACTCACTATTATCAGTAGTTTATACCAAAAAACAAGCAGGCAGTGTTGGAAGTAGTAGCTTTTTAGGTGGTATTTCACTTTGGGTATGATGTTGCGGGTGTAAAAGCATTCCCTTTTGCTGAGAATAGAACAAGTTTAGACTTTGTTGCTAGCGTCTGAGATGTGACCTGAGCGTTAAAAAAAAAAAAAAAACATTGGAAAAAGGCATGTTATGTATGTGTATTATGTGTGTGTACAGTAGGTTCAGAGAGATGGGACAAGTTCTCTTGACTGGACTATTGTCATGGAACAGCAGGGGTGCTATTAAAAGTACCAGTAAAGACTGGGATTAAGGTGATTGGTAGAGCAGAGCTCTGAACCGTTGCAGTGATTTTGTGTTCTGGCAGCATTCAGAAATCCCAGCTGTAAATCACATTATACAAAGAGAAAGCCAGCCCTTGGCCTCAAGGGATGACACAGGTACAGCAAGCAATTTGTTAGAGGAAGGAACAGAGGGGAACCCATTTGTCTAATATTACATAGGTTCAGCCAGAACTGAAAGTTTCCAGGCTGAATCTGGTTTTATACATTGTGTCTCTGTTATAATGCTTTTTCATTGTGAACTGAGTCTTTCCTCCTTACGGAATAATTTTGCAAGTACTAGTGATAACGTTTGATGTATAGCGTGCAGAGCACATGTTTAATGTGGAAAATGGATAAATATTGAAAATCTTTGAACCAGAAGATCAAAATACTTCCAAATGGAAGTGTAGAAAATTATGTTAATCTGCCTAGGGTATAGTATATTCTTTAATTGTGCAGTAGGAATTAAATGGAGCTTGAGTTGCTTGGAATTTGTAGTGCTGGTTAAGGCAACTGACCATCATGAAACAGTGGTTCACTGCACTGCTTTGAAATAGCTCTTGCATTTTATGCCAGCATGATGTTACTTTAAGTAGTACCATTATTTCAAACCAGCATAATGAGATGAAAAGCATTTGGCATGCATTCCTGTAAAACAACATTTTAGTGCTAAATTCAGATCCTTGCTTGAAGGTATCTATAAAATACCATGCTTATATAGGATGTCATACCAAGAAAAATAAACATCTAGGTTAAAGCTGTCTTAAAGTATTTTTGTTATAAAACGACAGTCAGAACAGCAGTTTCAACCACATTTTTCCTCTTTTGGAGGGGAATGGTTTCTCAGCTTAGACATGGAAACTCTGACAAAAGTGATCATGAGCTAAGTGGCCATAATAAATGGGACGCTTTAATGAGATGAATTATGGATTTGAACATGAGCCTTTTCTGTCTCACCTGATTGTCCTAACCACAAAGTTATTTCAGAGTGATTTCTGTGTGTTTGCTTCCCAAAAAGAGGCGCTTAAATATGCGGTTTGAATATACATGTACACACACCCATGCAGTGGCGTTTTTCTCAATTCTGAGATACAACAGAAAATATTCTTCCAATCTGAATAATGCTTTCATCCAGATTTTCATGACCATATTTTTTTTTTTTTTGGTCCAGTTCTATAAAAAGTGGCAAACTAGTGAATTTCTCATCTGCTTTTAAAAAAAAAAAAACACAACAAAACCAAAAAAACCAAACAGGCAGTGTGGTCGAAAGCCACTTTGTATAGTTAGTACTAGCTCAAGTTAAGCCTGCGTGTTGGCTTGGTACTGTCTTTCTGATCCTAACCTAGCAAAACTCTCTTGCACATTCTCTGTGTTTTTTCCACTTTGTCTTCTTTCTGCTACTAACTGTTGTTAAGGTAATTGTAGCTAATGAACACAGGAAAATGTTGTAATCCTGCACAAAATTAGCAATAATTGGGGATGCAGTTGATGATGTCTGGGAATATCATGTTGTCACATGTTGTCAACAACAACAGCTGCTGGAGATACTTGCCATTTTGTGGGCCAGACCTGATGGTTTAAGACTCTGCCAAATTAATGTGAAATACAGTTTGTTGCATCTTTCTGAAAAAGACGACAAATATTTTTTTGGCTCAATAAGCTGAAAGAACCTTTCTGGCAAGCAGCTAACTCTAACCTTTGCACTTAGGTTTGTTAATTTTCCCTAAGGTGTGTGTTTCATGTGGTGCCAAGCCTAGCTGTTAGTTCATTTAGCTTCTTAGAGACATACCACAGCAGTCAAATAAACATCAATGTGTGTGTGTATATATATGTATGTATATATGTATATATTCACACAGCCTTTTTGTGGAGTAATTGTTAATATATCATGGTCTGATTCATGCCTGTAAGTGCATATATTCCTGGCCTGTCTTATTACACATGCAAAAGAGGAGGGTTGGGTTATGGATTTTGGTTTTTGTTCCTTCCTTCTAAATGTTTCACTTTAAGATATCACTCTCCCTAATTCCTGGAACCATTAATGCAGATGTTGCATCTGTTTGGTCAGGGAAAGTTTGGGTTTGTTTTTTTTTTTTCCCTAAAATATTTGGGATCATGAAAGTAAGTTGTGCAACCTGAAGTGTAGGACTAGGCTTCAAATCTTGATTGTGGTGATGCTATGTCTCAGCTACTGGGTAATGCAGCAGAGATCTGCGGTCACCATGTTTTTCCCAAAAATTGTATTCTGGATTTGCAGTATCATTTAGAGAAAGGCCTTTGTTTCAGCAAAACTTGCTCTTTCTGACAAAATACCGAATCTATTTTTAGTCAAAACATCTCTGGCTATCTCCAATATAAATGAATATTTGAATACAGAGGGTTGGATGTATCCACTGGAAAAGAAGTGGGTTATTGTAAGTTGCAGTGGGAGGAAAATAATATAAAAAAATAATTCGCTGTGTTGTGCTGTAGGAAGGGTACGACTGAGGGGTTTTTTTCTAAAGGATGTAGCAAATGCATATGTTTTTGCTGGGCTAGTTGCAGTGATATTAAACAAAAAGGGACATTAAAAGGTAGACTAAAAGTAAATTAAACAATCCCAACAATGAGGCCTTGCAGGTAAATGGCTTCACGGTGGTTGAAATAACTATGATTTTTGGATCATATATAGACACATAGCTGTTTGTTTCCAGGCATGCTAAAAATGGCTTGTTCCTCTCTGGAATGAATGCATGTCTAGGATAAGGTATCAAATCTTAACTTCAGTGACCTCAAAAAGATGGAAGAGCACATGCATCCTCAGTAGTGTGAGGCTGACACCTGTGTTGACTCAGATATACAGGCACTATGGTAGCCAAGATAATTCTTCTGGTGCTTTTAGACATAAGCCACTCTCATCTGAGCTGATGGAAGAAAGAGTAAGTTCGGGAGTGAAAATACAAATTCTTCCAAAATACAACATTTCTTTTAGCAGCTGAAAGGTATTTGAAGTTACTCTGCAAATCACTTAAAGTGGTTGGTTTTTTTTTCCCCTCCTTCAGTGAAAATGGCTAAGGTGGCACAGCTGGGTTTGTCATGTGAATATGTCTGGCAACGAGGGGCTGCTGCTCAAAGATTTATCTAAAGGTAATTGGGCAATGTGATTTCAGTCCATAGTGAGATACTGGAAGCTAGCTCTGTCCCAGAGGCGTGTGTGCAAGGACTTCTTGTAGGCACCTGAGGTATGTTGCAGCCATGGCACAAGCATAGAACAGAACCGTATCAGAGAGTAAAATCGAGGTGACTGAGATACTGCTTGTGGTTCAGAAGACATAATTAGTTTTTTATGGTGGTCGAAGTCAAAGTGGGAGTGAAGTGGTCCATACAAATAGAAATTCTTTTGTCACATGAAACAATTACAGTGGACTTGAAATAAGGAAAAAAAGCTTTTCACCAGTTTTTGATACCTAAAGGTGTGTGCCTCTGCTTTTCTGAGATCATGGATGATTTTGTTTTGAGATTAGAATAAGATACCAAATGTTTGGAAAGAAAGATTGTCTGCAGGAAGCATGGAATGTTCTGGGTTTGTTTTTTTTGAAGCAGTTAAGTATGGCTCAGATAAGCGGGCTATAAAGGAATTGTAACTGTTGCTGTTTGTATTGCAGTAGTTTACTGTTGATCAATTCTCAATTGAGATGCCTTTGTGTCAGGTGCTGTTTTATTAGGTGTAATAAAACAAAAGCATCTATCCAACCGCATTTATCTTGGAGTCTGAGAAATACCACGTAGGAGGAGGAAAGACCAGATAGCGTTGACAGTTCTGTATTTTTGCTATATCAGCAGCTAAATCCCATCACGGAAGCTTAATCTGAGCAAGTGCCCAGGCTCTCTATGTAATCAAAAGAGAGAGAAAAATGACCTTCTGGTGGTAGGTATCTGAATGTACGGCCATGACTCTCCCTACTGTGCCCGTCTGCTTTGGGATCCAAGTGGATTGGCATAAGGAGTCCTTGCCTGTACCTGCACAAGTCAAATGAGCGCTCCCTCCTGACGAGAATACTGTGGGTGCTTAACATTTCCCTGGCAGTGTCCTGGATGTCAGCTAGAAAGGGACAGTTTGGGCAGCTTGTCAGATCTAGCTTGTAGATAAATGTGCAGTGTGTCCTAATTAGGAGTTTTATTTAAGGAATGTTAGTGATTTAACACCCCGATCTAATTACCCGTAAGCTTCTTGCTAATTTTGTAATTAGCATTAGAGCAAGACTTTTTATGGAAAATACACCCTTAAGGAAATCAGAACCACTAACTTCCAGTGCTTATAGAGAGCTTTATTTCTGCGACAATATTCTGTAGAAAATGCCTATATGGAAATAGTACTATTTGTTCTATTTTTACATGACGGCAAAGATAGATCTGTGTCAAGTGTTTACAAAAACCTATTATAGTCGGTTATCACAACCCAAATGACTTTGGCTTTAGAACATGCATCTGTAGGATCAGATTCTGCTCAGATATTACCTAGTGGAGAAGGCATGCTCCAATCACTTTATACCACAGTTATCTTTGGCCTTCAAAGGGTGAGGAGGAGAACTTGGGGTGTAGCCGGGGTGTGCTGGCTGTGTCCTCTTGCAGTTCGTAGCAGCCGAGGCAGCTTTGTATAAACATAGATGGTAAGGTACAACTTGGAGCAGCCATAAGCCCACTCTAAAATGTAGCGTGGTCTTACAAGGATAAAGATGTTCTTGTAGCTTGCTTCCAGGTAATCTATGTAGTACATTTCAGTTGGACAGAGAACCTGGTGGAGAATATCCTGGCCCATCAAACAGGTGGTCATAGAAGTTTTCTTCTCAGAGAAGGTCTCTCAAGTGTTCTCTTAATTTCAATAAGCAGGCTTGCTTTCTTCAGAGATTGATAAATTTGACTAATTCTTAGTTCTGGAAGGCAGTTCATGCTTTGCAGAATGAAAACCTAATAATTTGCTTTCTTTAAATGCTTGGTTTTTAATGTCTTTTGAAGATGGTGAGCTTTGTAACCAGTCTGGAGTAATATAAATAAGGTCTGTAGAGAGAGATCTGTTTATTAGTTTAATAGATGTAGCTAGAAAAGAAACAAACAAGCTTTCAGGCTCAGAATACCTTATTTCCTTATTGGACTGATGAAGCAATTAAGCCTAAAAGCTTGTCACTTGTTTTTATCTCACAACAGTTGTAGCAGGCTTTTAAACTAATCTTTTGCTTGTTTGTCTTTGTAACAGAAAATGGTTCATTTTTAGGAAGAGCTGCTGTATGGTTGGGGGGCACTGAGTACGGGTATGTGTGTTTAATGCAAAAACAGTCAGAGTCGCTTCAGCATGCGAGATTGTGCCCTGGGCTCACAATTCCTCAGTCCTGTCACATCTCTTCCTTTCCCAGCAGGACATGCTCCTCTACATCCCAGTGTGCCAACACAGCCGTATAAAGGAAGGGATACAAAAACACTGCAAGCTACTCTGCTCTGCTTCCACTTCCTACCGCCGATACTGTTTTTGATGTCAAGTGGCCTGGTACTTCCTTGACCCCTTTCACTATTTCTTGCTGAATGTATTTTAGCGTCAAATAATTTGGCTCTCACTTTAGTCCCAGGTTCAAGTCTCCTCATTGTTCACACTGCATATATGCTAATTAATTCAGTATCCCTACCAGAGGTAGAGAAGTAGTTCCTTCTGAAGAGGGGCAGGGGGGAAAAAAAGGCATTGTTGGCTGGCTAATTTGCTTCAAGGTCTGCTCTGGATGAACAGTATGGGTACAGACCCTGCCAAGTTTGGCTTCCTCTGCCTGGGATATTTCTCTAGCGCTCTCCCCGGAGGTCTTCTGCCCTTAACTGCCCCCTCATGCCTGTGATATAAAGGGCTTGGAAGAGCTCCTGAGTGTCAGATCTAGCTGGGTTTTAATACGAGCACTGCCAGTGAAGAGACCCTAGCCCTGATGGTGGCCATAGCTTACTGCGCAGAGGGGTAAAGTGAGTGGTGACAGCATCAGTAGTTTTACTCCAATTCTGCATCAAGTGAGATTTCGGTATTTAATCGTCTTTTCTATGCTTACAGACATATTCTTTCTCCTCCTGTGAATGGAAATGTGGTACAAACAGCACACAGGAGATGTAGGGTACTCTAATAAACACTCAGTGTCTTGAGACCAAAACCATTCATCAGGGTGGGGAATCCTATCCCAGTGAGTAAAGAATGAGGAAGCCAAGCTGGTTTGTGGTGACTTTCACCTACAGAGACTTTATAGCTTTGCAGTCTAAGCAATTTTTATTTGTATGTTTGTCTATTGCTGTAACTACTATCCAGGCTTTCTGAATTTATGCTTATGTTAATACTTCTTTGTTGCATCTATTCACTTCCAGAATGCTGAGGGTTTTTTTTTTTTGTATCCTTCAGAAAAGTGAAATTTTATTCCTTGGTGCTGGACTGGTAGCGCTTGCATTGGTGGCTGTTCTCCCCCTCCCCTCCCTCCGCTCCCTGTCATATTCCCTCAACTTTTAGTTGAATAGAGGATGTTCAAGGATGATGTTACGTTTCCCTTACAAAGCTTTAATAAAAGGCGCTGGGTTGGGGTAACTGTGCAGTTGTTGCAGAAAGAGGAATCCTGGGCACGCAAAGGGAGAGCCCACAGCAACTGCGCAGCGTCGCGCTGGCTGTGGTGGCTGCTGCTGAAGCCGTCCCTGGGCTGCAGTCCCGCCGGAGTTTCCCTGCCTGATGGAAGTTCGGTTCTAGTCGACCTGAATACCTGGTCAATAATTAGTCTAGCTACCAACAGTGCAAAAAGGCAGAGTGAGGTGGTTTTACTATGTTCTTTATATAGCCTTCCAAGAATGGAAAGTGCCATTTTCAAACTTTCCCCTCATTATTGGTTTTAAATATAGCTACTGCAAGTTGCGTCTGCTAGAAAGAACAGTCAAATGTCCTCATTATTTGATGAGGACATTGAAATGCAGTAGCATTTCAAAGCCTTCGGGCTTTGGTGGCCTAGGTCTTGTACAGACATATAATAAATGACAGTCCCTGCTCCCAAAAAACTTTCTATCAGATGAGAGAATAGCAAGGGGAAATTAGGTAGTGTCCACAGGGACAAATGAGATAGCAAATAGAATTTAAGTCAGAGGAGTTTCATTAGCCAAGCATACCTTCAGTTTTTGTTTTTCTGCTGTATATAGTGAGCCATCATTAGACTAGCTAGATCTTAATATTTTAAAGACCGTAATTTAAATAAAATACATGGGATTTTTAAAAAGTCAGTTCAATGCCAGTTAGGACGGAATTTCTCAGCCATGCATGAGCAAGGGCCACAGAACATACTGCACTCTGGGAGCAGAGGAGGGAAGGGTAATATTGATCTACTTTTAAGGGACAAAGCCAATTATTCTGTTCAGGTTGTCTGCAGATCTGTCAAGTCGTGCAACTGAGCATGGGCACGACCGTATCCTTTCATGAAATAGTGACCCGCACAACAGGTGAATTTGGCCTCCCAGATTTGTAATGCACGATGAGGGTGATGGGCCAAGCAGCGTGCTGTAGCTGTTTGCACTGGTTTGTTAGGTCTAGAAATCGAAGCAATCTGCAGGCAGCTGAAGACAAGCACCATGTGCTCTTTTGTCACCTGCTCTTGGCTCTTGATTCAATGCAGTGTCCTCTCCTGCACTGGGGAGGAGGATATTTGAGAGGCCAGTGTGAGATGGTGGGATGCTGCGGCACTGGTAGGCTGGCTGTGCACATTCCGAAAGGGTTGTTTGTGCTGATAAAAAGGCTGGCATTTTGGAATGGCTGAGGGTGGGCCTGGGTGTCTTCCTCTATCTGTGCATCATTGTTAGCTGATCTTCTCAGAAAGGAAGGACAGCAATGTTGTGGCTGCTGCTGCAGCATACTTGCTGAGCTCATGGATACAGAGGAAGCCGTTTCCTTTTTTTTTTTGGTCCTGCTTGTGGGCTGGGTGCATGGCGTGTGAATTCCTTCGCTGTTCAAACACACGCAGTTCTCACACAGAGCCTGCTGCTTGGGAGAGTCTAGTTCACAAAAGATATGGTTTTGGATATGAAACGTGAGATTGGACTCAAGGACCCCTGTTGATGGGCCTGGGAAATATTTGTGTAGCTGTGTTGCTTTCTAAATCTTCCTTGTAATATTGTTTCAGCATTTTCAGCTTTATTCATTGTTGGTCAGACATTGGCAATTCATGGATACCACTCATAAGGGTAAATAAGTGGCGACTGTTATTTGGTCTCATTTTATCTATGATGTCTACTTTCACAAAAACTTAACAATCGGAGAGAAAAGAGATCAGGAGATTTTAACAAGGGGTGGATGAAGCATAATACAGAATGCCCTTTGGCTTGAGTATTTAAGTGCAGGATGTGGGCGGGAGTTCTGCTCACCTGGGAACCAGTGAGACTGAACAACTTCCAATACTTTTCTGTATAATTATAATAATATAACAGACCTCAAATTGGTCTCAAAACCCTTCATTTATTCTTGCGAGTTTAAAAAAAGCTACAGATTTGCAGATCATTTCATATTGGCACATGTTAAATTTCAGCCAATGCCTGACAGCTGAAAACTACAAGTGCCATTTCGAGCTCCCAGCTGGCGCTGCCACTGGCTACTGATGACCTTTCCTCTTCTCTTCCACAGACATAATGGTTCAGGAGTGAAATAATAAGATAAGGTATATATTAAAGGAGAACAGAAAGAAAACCAATCCCTGCCCGCACCACCCATCCTTCACTTTGTGACTCCACTGGCTGTTTTTGTAAAAATGCAGGCAGTGACAGATTGTGGTTCTTCCATTTCAAACTACATTTTAATTTCTTTTCAAAACAGTTCTTTTAAAGTACTCCCATGGCTACTGAAAACAAATACATGAATGAAGGTTAGAGCACCTATCAGTACTTCAAAAATATATAATTGTAGCTGAGATAATGGTTAAACTTAATCCACATCAAATGTTCTTTCTAGTATAATTTTTACAATTATCCCAGTAATTAGCCTGGGATCAAAGATTTCCTTAGACAAGTATGTTGTGACCTGGCTTTCTCCATCCCTCCCACCTCCTCAAATGGTGTGGCTTCTTCCTGCAGGGACTTGGTGACAAATCATCTAAAGTCAATTTGTTAGTGTCCTCAATAGTGCTGAGCAGAGTATAGCTGGTGTCATTAGCTCTCTTATTGCCTAAGTGTCAGCACAAAACTCTTGAGGACCTGTTTGTAACATGAGTATGTCTTGATTTGTTTAATATATGTTTTTATCCAATCCTGGAGATGGCATTTAACTGCGCTCTGGCTTTCGAATCCTTTGTGAATTAGTCTGAAGTGGCCAAAATCAATTGAAAATGTCTAAAGACTTAGTGTGATTGATGGACACGGTTCTGTTTACAGAATGACTAGGTTTTAAAAGAGTTCAAGGTTTGCTTAAACAGCAGGCTACAGGGTTATTTACTTTTAAGGAAAGAATTTCTGGTAGCTGGTCTGTATCGGCACATGCTTTCTTGTGAAGTGTACTTTTTTTTTTCATTTATGGAGTTAATGCTACTGTCATAGCAGTGCAGAGCATGTTACATGTAGCAGAATTAATACTGTAGCATTCTCTGATGCCACTTTGATACCTGATTTCTTCTGGATTTGGTTTCAGAAGGGTTCTCATGATGACAACTGATACTGAGATCTTAGCTGTTTTTTTTTTTTTTTGGTGTAATCATGGGCATTGAAATTTGTTGGGTATTTCTCATGATTCTTAAAGACTCAAGAATTAAGCACGCTAATTTCCTTGGACTAGGTATTCTTGGGGGGGGAAAAAAGGAGTGTAATCCAAGGAGTGAGAATCTTTTAAAAGAACTGACAGTCTGTTTGAAATACTAGTTTCTTTATCTGTTTATTGTTCCTACAAAAGGGAATTAGACTCTGTTGCTGTAAGTTAGTTTTAAGGAGTGAAAAAAATCAATTTAAGGGGTGAAAAATTGGATTAATATCCCAAGGTTATCTAAGGAATTGTTTGAGCGTGTGATAGTTAAAGGTTGCCTTAAATATTTTATCAAGGTAGCACTGGTAGTTTCACTGTGAATTGTATATGTCCTGGGAAGGTGAGAGGACTGTTTACTGATACATTCACTGAGCCGTGCTTAGTTAATGCACCGATGCTATATCAAAGATGCTTTCAGGCTATGTTTTACTTCAAAATAAAGGTATTTATAATATCAAGATGACTAATGTACTCTGGGATGCAGTTTGCCATCTTCTCTCAATTATACGTTATGGCATGGGAAGAGAGCAAGTGAAAAACGTGTGTATGTGGCTTTTTTCACTTTGATTAAATCACAATCTAGACCAAAAGCACTTTGAGCCTTTGTGCTCCAGAAAATGAGAGGATAAGCAGTCTATACCTGTGACATGACAAATGAGGCCACCATTTCAATCTTCCATAGCATGCTAATAGCAGAGCTCAGTCAATGCTGGAGCACTCATACACCGTCACAAAAGTTACAATATTTATTGGTGTTGGATACGGCTTCCCCCACTCCTGCGTGGCCTCTTCCCAGTTCGTACCTGTGACAACGTGGTTATGTGTTTATCATCCTCAAACACTGAGAGGCCACAAAAGCCTGAGTATAATTCTCAAATGTAACAATATATTTTTTTATGTGTGTATCTGTGTGTGGGTATATGTATATGTGTGTGTATGTATTTTTCTGATTAATATTTCCCAAGAAGCTGGAAGTCATCCCGTAATACAAATAAGAAGTTTTCTTCTTAATTTTAAGGAGCAGGTGGTTCTTAAGCCTTAGCAAGAGTACCTTCCACAGTCGAACTTTGTAAAGTCTGCACTTTTCCGGCAAATTCAAATCCTGTGGGAAAAGGTACTTGTTAATGCAGTCTGGAAGCTAAGGTGACCACCTTCCATAAATGTTACTAGCTTATATCCAGAGCTGCAGCATTCAGTTAGACAAGCTACTTTTTTTTAAAAAAAAAAAAAAAGAAAAATCCTGTACATGCACTTCAGCAATTTGTCAATGCTTTTCAAGCTTATTAACTCATTAAGTAGCATTTAATGAGGATAACCACAAAGTAATTAATTTATACAGTATGTTTATTGCTTCCCTAATGAATTTATGTATTAAATTTAGAGTTCCTCAATGGATATGTTAATCTGTTTTTATACTTTGTATATATTTTGTTCTTTAAATAAAAGCGTTTCTTCAAGGTCTTTATTCCAGCCTACAGATTGTCTGTAAGAATACCACCTGGTTTAAGCATGGCATAGAGTTAAGTTTTTTTAGAATGGACCCTGCCAACATCAGAGCTTGTGAAGCTCTTTGTCCTTTTTGAAGTGTTTGGGAGTCTGTTGAACCAGGGAAAGGTGTCCTCGGTTACACTGGGAACTTAGTTTATTGTTTTTCCTAGTAAATGGTAGCTCTTTGGCATTAAGGTCTTGCTTTGGGAGACAGAAGAATTGAGTGCTCTGGTATGGTATATGGAAACAATCTGTTTGTCAGTAAATAATTGTATTGGGTGTAGGTCTCTAGGTGTTGGTAGTGGTGCGACTGCAGTTGACCCACTACGCCCACAGCTGAGCTGGTGGCACCTCTATGAAAATGTGTTTAGGAAGACCAATGCACCACACAGCAGAGTGAGGGGAAAAAAGTGTGAGAAACAACCCTGCAAACATCCAGGTCAGAGAAGAAGGAAGGGGAGGAGGTGAGCAGCACCAAAGCAGAGATTTCCAAGCAGCCTGTGGGAGAGATGGTGGTGGAGCAGGTATTTCCCTGTGGCCCATGGAGAACCATGCTAGAGCAGATACCTGCACTGCAGCCCTGGAGGACCCCATGCTGGAAAAGGAGGACACAGCCTGAAGGAACTGCAGCCAATGGAGGGCCCATGCAGGAGCAGATTTATCCTGAGGGACTTCAGCCCATGAGAAAGACTCATATTGGAGCAGTTTGTGAAGGATCCATGCTGGAGCAGGGAAAAAGCTTGAGGAGGAAGGAGCGACACAGAGGAACTGCCATGGACCAAGCACAACCCCCCCATTCCCCATGTCCCTGCAGGGGTGGCGTAAGAAGGCGGAAGAGTTGTAACAAAAGAGTGAAATTGAGCCTGGGAAGAAGGGGGAATGGGAAGGTGGTTTAGTTTTGTCTTTGTTTCTCACCATTCTACTCTAACTGACAAAGAATTAAATTAATTTTCCCTAAGTCAAGTCTTTTGCCATGTCGGTAATTGGTAAGTGATCTCCCTGTCCTTAACGGGATCTGTGACCTTTTCCATCTTATTTTCTTCCCCTGCCCTGTTGAGGACGGAGGGTGAGAGAGCAGCTGGGTGGGCACCTGGCAGCTGGCCGACATCAACCTTCCACAATAATCTATACAATAATTTGCATATGGACTACCAAATCATAACTATAAAATCCCATCATCTACAACTGAACTGTCAGATTAGGTTCGTGATCTACAATATTTAAGAAAATACTAAACTGAAGTAAATACAGGTTTTGCCTTTTCCTCATTTTCCCAGACTTAATATGAAAAGTACTGAATCCATGCTAGTATGCAATCATTCAACTCTTGGACTTACCTTCTAAAGAATTAATTGTACTAATTTGTGATTCTAAGTGACATGCTTAATTCATAAAGCAATAAAATTATTTTAAGAACTTGGGATACAGTAAAACTAAATGCATTTGGTATATGATCATTTGACAAACATAACTATTTTAGTGCTTGAGGAAAAAAATACATCAAATGGCAACATAAACTGAGTAATGGCTGTATTTGCAATTGAGATAATCCTGAATCTTCCCTCCAAATTGCAGCCTCAAGGCAAAGTAGTCGCTGTAGTCTCTGACACCAAAGATAGTATAGACGAAATACTCTTGCATCTCCATGGACATATGTGCTTAACGCATCTTTTTCCCTTGAAGGAATGTGTTACTATGTACACAAATTGACGTGTGACATTACAACATTGTTCTAGGAAAGGATGCATTTTGCTTGATGTAGCCTTGTTGTCCAAAATCTGGGTTCTTTACCTGGTATGCAAGCCAGTAACACACAGAGCAGAGGTATTTCCAAGTTTATTCCATTAATGCGCAGAAATGGGGTGCTCGTCCCGAAATGGGAACACACCTTACTTTCAAAAATACCCACTTTTATACATTGATTATTACATATTCAAACAATTAATACATATTCATTGTTATTCTCTTTAATGATTGGTCAAGATTTCTTCGCTTACCATGTAAATTAGTGAGCAGACTCTGTCATCTTCCTCCATTGTTTTCATTTGAGTAGGTGGTATCATTTGGGTAGGTGGTCAATGGGTTGGTGGTCGCGATCTCCCCCTGCTGAAAATACCTTTTACCTACTTCTCCTCTAATCTTGGCAGTTCCAGGAGGTTTTCTTGGTTTGCTGCCCAGGCCTACAGTTCATCACTCTCTTGACAGGAATATCCTTCGTATCCACAAAGCTACATTGTCTAGTGGTTAGTTCCTTAATTGAATCACAGATAAATCACATCTAGTTACTATTTCTCTGTTTTAATATTAGGTAAATAATTAAATAGGGTTGGGGCATTAAATAGGGTTGCTGCAGACTTTAACAGCAGCAGGTTTCCCTGGTTGCTTCAATTACATTTTACATTTCATTTTTCTAGTTAATATCAATTTTACTACAACAGTCGGAGTTTTGAGGCGTTATCTGTAATGGTTTCTGAATAAATGGGAACCTCAGCTATGTGGTCAGAGAGAAATTTTCAGCAACTCTGTGTTTTTGTACATATTGCAGCTAAGACTTAATTATTCATCCTTTGAGGGACATCATACTGATCTTGATTTACTCTATTATGTTCTCTGTGAATATCTGATATTAACTGGGTCCATCTAAAAGCACATTAACTAGTGTAATTTATTCAGTATCTCCTTAACAAAGAAAATTGTATTTATTTAAAGTAATTCAAAAGAAGAAAAGACTTCCTCCTCATTAAATAAGATAGCTGCAATATCTTGGTTCTTCTCTAAGCACCCAGAAGACTTGTTTATCATTCAATACCTTATTTTGTAGCAGTGTGGATACACTGCTTTTTTAATTGCAACCACTCTAACACAATAAATGGTGTTATTTTTTTTTGCAAAAGGCCTATATGAACTCTTTCATAATCTACTATATGATAGAAAGTAGCAAAAAAAAAATAAATCCATTAAAAACAGGATAAACCACAGAATTAAATTCTGTGACCAAACATCTTCATTTGAGGGGAAAGTCTATCCATTCTCATGTAGGTATCAGTATCTCAGAATGCAGATATTAATGTCTTAATCACCAACTCTTGCCCTTTTCCTGTCTTTCCCCCACACAAAACGTTCCCCTGTACTGTGTCATATCTCTACTAAAACTAGCAGAGCTCACAAAAATTTATGTGAACATTTGCAAATGCCACAGACACAACCGGCTTTCACAGTGTTATGGCTTTGGCTCCTAGTGACAGCTCTCTTCATTTTACCAGATTTTGTGGCCAATACAGTAAGCTGGACAGGTTTACTTTCGTCATTTTCTTTTTATGCCAGTGATGGGATTAAGCCATTCATTCTCAGTTTGGATGCAAGGTAAATACTGTTAGCCTCAGCTCTCTGAATCTGGAGTGGATTACACTGTTCCTGGTGTAATTCGGTTTAGCTCCAGTGTAAATCAATGCTGTTGTACCAATTTATAGACGCAAAAGCATGATCTCAAAAGTGCATTTACTGCAGTACTATTTATGTAATAAATAATAATATTTAATAGTAATAAATACAGAAATACTCTGTAATCAGAGATCTTGTAGGACTGCACTGAATTTGAGTAAATATTTTCTTGCTATAGACTTTCAGAGCTTGTGTTTGGTTTAAAAGTATAAAGATCCATTAAAAGTATAAGGATCCATTTATAAGCAAAATAAGCTGTAACCTGTGCATGCAGAATTAGGATGGGTTCCTTCCTTCTGCCTCTCAATTTGCTCACCATACTTTTACATAATTCACATTTAGAGCATTGAATGGGGAAATTATTGATTAATGCTTACAGACCTGTCTCTTTTTTTGTAATGTGTTTTAGGGGTAAAAGAGGATAGACACCTTAACTTATTAAGATGGCAAAGTACTCTTAGTACTGAAGCAGCAGGAGTTGGATTCATAGATAAGACCCTAATCACCACCAAAGCTGTCATACCAGAAGTCCTCAAAGACAGAATTTTGGTCATACTGTTTTTGTGGGTGAGAAATTTTGTCCTTTGAAATAGAAGCAAAGTAAATATCTTAAAATACCAAGGATTTGCTTTAAAATAACTCTTGTTTATGTGAGAAATGCGCATCAGAAAAACTCCACTGGAAGTGGATCAATTGCACCTCCTTAAAAACAGAGAGTATGGAAGAACAACCTCATGTATTCTTCCTTTGGTCTCTGCTTTGTATCTTAAGTCACTATTTCCTAAAATTTCCTTTTGTGTATACTTAAAATGGAAAATGGTGAAGTTCTTGTTAAGGATTTGTGAGAATGAATAAATACACTTCGTACAAGTGTGTAAGAGATTTCCTGTGTCTGGAACAGACCTCTTAACAGCCATTTACCAGTCTTCTATATGCATGTATGCTCCAGTCTTTGGATTAATTTATTATTCACAGTTATTAGCAATACATACTTGAAGCCTGATTAAGTACCAGCCAAAAAGACAATCTTACACTTCCACAGTGGTGACTTTATCTGCCTAATGAAGACAGGGTTGAATCTCAGCATGTATTTTAGCAGTATTGCTACCTCAGCATTTCAAAGTGCTAGTCATTTAATCATCGTATGTTCAGTCTTGCAGTCCCCAAATTAATATTTTTAAATTTTGAAGGATGCTTCTCTGTGTGTGCGTGTGTGTATATATATATATAAAATATGTACGTGTATATATAACATGTGAGTGTTAGTCAATTTAATTCCATGAGATGTTTCACAGAAACTTTCAAAAAAGAATGCGTTTTTAGCTACCAATTTTCTGAGGGCTTCTCGAGTATTTTTCCCAGGGGCACTTGCTGTCTGTCTTTTGAAAGAACAAGGGTTGACCTTGGATGCCATACTTGAGGGAAGATAGGGCTGGATTCTATCAATGTTACTGATGCATCACATGGTAAATCAAAAATAAGACACCCACAGCTGTTGCACTATGTTGTACATGCTCAAGTTCATATTGTAATATGCAATATAAAAGGATTAAGGACAGAGCTGTACTGAACTTGTTTGGGTTCCTTATTGAACATTTGTAGAAAGATATCTTTTCCATTTTGCGTACACTGCTAGAAACTGGGGAAAAAAAAAAGAAAATGGGAAGAAGAGAATTCTTCAACTAAATAATCATTTTGTGTGGTGCTAAATAATAAACTAGAAAACCTATTGCAAGACTCTTGTTTATGGGTTTGGTTTTTGTGCCCATTGGTTTATGAAAATGATGATGTGAGATTTAAAGGAGCTGTCGTGTATGTGGAACTGCTACATGGAAGCAGAGATAGCATTTGCAAGCTGATTAAATATATTCCTGTGGATGGCCTAAGTGATGCGACCTGTCAAGGTAATGAATGAAGTATTGTACTTAGGCAGGAATATTACAATGGCTACTGTATGCAGAGATGATGTTTCCTAAATTGAAAAACAGGTTTATTAATGATGTTCTTATAAAGACAGGACTAATCTAGGATTCTACTACCGTATTTAATTAACAAATCAACCATTAACGATCCATGCAGTTCAGCTTGCAAAGTGAGTGATGATCAATTTTTTTTTTTGCTGCGCTGTGTTCACAGCTATGAAAAGGTGGTTGCAAAGCTCAGAAAGCTAATTCAGAAACATAGATCAATATTTCATTCTGTCTTTTGCCGCTGTTAATTTAGTAGAAAGAAGTGTTCACATATTCCTAACCTTGTTTATGATTTAAGCTTCCTGCGTATTTATTTCTTCAAAAATATTATTCTTTGCCAAAATGACAGTTTAATCTGATAATCTGTATCAGGGGAAATTTCTTGGGAGTAAACAGGCCATTCAAAATACGACGTGTTGCCTCTCAAGTCTTGAAATCTGCGATTCACAAATTACACAGTATGAACCAGGGGATGGGTCACCAGTTTTCCTGCGGGGAAAAGGGCATCTGTAGTGCTGGGAGCTCCACTGTGTGCCTCCAGTTTAGGTGACTGGAAGCTGTCCCTGCAGACGCACACGTGAAGGCAGACAGCAGAAGTACTGGACTGTGACAATCACAAGAGCAGACGCAAGTGGCTGGAGCCTGGTGTGTGACCCGTGCAGTATTGTCTCGAAACATATGTAGTACCGCGGCAGCCAGCACAGATGGCAGGAGCGTGGAAGGCAAACCCGATGGGAAGTTTGACTGATTTATCTGCAATTGCCTCCTCTCCTTTTGTTGTGTCATTAGTGGTGTACTGAGGAAATGGAACAATAAAGACACACTTCGGGAGGACATAATGGTCCAGCAGTGAAAAATGTTAATGAAATGTTGGGAGGGGGGGAAGCTTTTGGGAGTGCAGTGTTCACATATCAATATATTGCCTTTTTAATGGGGAAGGTTCCCTACCATTAATGGGCCTGGTCATGATTTAACGCAAGATGTGCTGTATTTCAGCTCTAAACAGGCAGAAAGCAGGAAGGGAAATGAGAAGAAAAAAAAGCAGTTCTTTTGTATTTAAAGTTAACGTTAGTAGACTTTATGAGCTGTGAATGTAGTGGACAAAAGAAGGATATATGAAGTGATATAGAATAGATCCTGAGAGATCAATTTAATGTTTAAAGCCTAGCAAAAAAACCCCAAACAAACCTTTAAAATTGCATAGATTGCAAAACTTCCAGTCAAAGCAAAAAATAAGGAGAAATGTTTGGAGGACTGTGTGAAGCCGCGTTTGTGCTGGAGCTGTTGTCCAAGGCTGGTGCCTGGCCAGCTTTAGTCAAAGCAGACTAAAAGCTCTGACATTTGGCCAGAGTTCATTGTTGGATGTAGCTGAGATTATCTGAACTACTTTATCACTAGGTAGCTGATCCAGTGAGCTGCTTTAGGATCCTAAATATTGTAGCAGCTTCTAAAAGGTCATCCTTCCCACTAGATTGGTTACCCATAGTAGTAGCTTAATATGGTAGACACAGTTTCTCCTGTAAGGAAGGTAAAAGAGATTTTAAACCCATTTAGTTAGCTGGCACTTTCTTCTTCTGTTCTCCTGTGTCTCAGTCTGCACTGTCTGTCTTTCCCAACAAAGCTAACCTTATATACAACATTGCTATCCTGCTTTGCTGAACAAATGTATGATGGTGCAGCAGAGATTAGTTACTGCGTGTCCTGAAGTTACATATCTTACTTCAGTCTCCTTGTTAATTTGTGATGGCATATAAGTACAAATTATTTAAAGGGATTTTCCATAATAGTGGCTGTTTCCCTTCAGTATGCATTAAATTATTCTGGAGATCAGGCACTGTTCTTACTTGGTTCCCTCGTATATTAGTGGGAATTTTCTTTTTTATTTCAAGTGCTGCATCATCATGTGGTTATGCCTATAGGTAAGAGTAAAACCATACAGTTTGCTTGGGGAAAGGATTTGTAACAGCCTTGCTTCTTTCCCTTTTCCATTATACACCCTGTTAAAGAACGCGCACCCTTCAGGCTCTATTCTCTTGGCGCACAGGGAAGTGTGTGTGCAAATATCTGTGAATGGAGATGAGACTGCGCCCTGGAGTACATGTTTGAGCCACGTACATCCTTATGCTGCACAGAGGTCTCTAACACTGCAGAACTCAGCTGATGGAGCAAGCAGGCTGTGCGTTGTTTATTTTAGGACATAATGGGCTATAGCAGCTAAAGGGGAAAATACTTGCTACGTGGTGCATTCAAATGTAATTTTCCCTTTATTGTCATTCTGAGCAATGAATAGTTCAGCTAAGCATATGGAATTTGCAATGAAATGCCACCCAAAATACTCTATAAATATTTTATGATGCCTAGGCTGGTAAGGGGTAAGAAATCTTTAAAGCACAACATGCTGCCTTGTGTGTGCCTCCTGGCCAACTGTCAGACAAATAGAAATGGGTGCAGCTGCAGCAGCCTGTATTCTTATTGCTGTGAAGTGCTTGAATGCAGATTAAATCCAAAATAAAGCTGTCCCAGAGCAAGATGGCACACACAGTAACACAACGTATGTGTATTAGTCTTCAGTTAAAGCATAGCAGTTTTTCATGCCGGAAAATATTTTACTTATAGTTTTAAAAGTAATTTTGCACAAGTTAAATATGTACTAACTGGCCATCGCTGACCCCAGCTCTAAATATCGATACATTTCTTAGGTTAGACCTGCTTTGTGAAAGGTGATGTTTTGTTGGCTGACTGGTTGCTTCCTTCCGGGACTGATTACCAGTGATGGGAGAAGTGCAAGGGAGCTGAGTCCTAACTTTCATTTCCCAGTCTCTCAAATATAGAATAATAGAGAAATAGGGCTGGAAAACCCAGGGAACTTGTGTAGTTCATCTCCCTGCTCCAAGGAAAAAATCATCTCTTCCTATTTTTTCTCAGCCAATATTTGTCTAATTGTGCAGAGGCTGCTAGGAGAAGAAGCTCACTGAACCAAACTGCAAATGTGGATGGATGTGGCTGCATGTGGTGCTTTGGAAAAATGAGCCAAGAGAAACCAATGGGGCCACTGAGAGACCCCTGAGGGGAGCTCAGGAACTGAACTTTGGTCCTTGCCTTGCTCCCTGTCAGCATGGTTAGGGGCTACCTGGGATGTAGATCCAGCTGAAAGGATTTGTGCTGGGCAAAGCTTTAACCAGACATTGATGTGTTTTTTAAAGTCTTCCTATGATGAAAGCTTCACCTACTTCTGCTAGTGATTTTCTGATAGCTAACCTGAACCTTTTTGCTTGTAGTTTAAGAAAAAAATATATAGTAGACTTAGTTGTCTTGTTGGATAATAGATATGCCGGCAAGCTGGTGTGAAAAGGCTGCAAAGGAGGTAGATCCGAAGCTGTTAACTTAACAAGCGTTAACAAGAAGTTAACAGCAGCAAGAAGGATGTAAGGTTAGCAGCAAGACTAGTGCAGAAATGTGATAGATAATGCTGTGGATTAGTTTTCAAACTGATGCTCTGACTCAATGTTAGCATTTGTTGTGTAGGAGGTTCCTTTGTGAAGTTGTTCAGGTGTCACCAGGGCTTAGAGTTAGCGTCGACACCAGTTGCCATCAGCGGGGTGTCAGACTGTGTGTGCATCTGTGACTGTCTCTATCCTTGGGTAAAAGTCTCCCACAGGACAAGTGGTCCTATCCCTTTCTCACTTCTTACTCTCATCCCCAGCCTCCCTCATGTAGGGAAGCAGAGCCCATGCAGCTTTGCCTTGCCTGTGACCCATGCCAAAAGTGTGAGTTCTGTATTGGCTGGGTTCGTGCACCAGGTTCTGCGTGTGGGATAAACTTGGAGAGCCTGAACCTACAAGTTTCGGGAATCCACTGCAAAATCAGCACATCAGCTCATCATCAGTAATTCTGGAGAGGAGTCTCTGCTGCTGCTTAGTTAAGCATCTCCATGTATTCAGAGTGAAGAGTTACTGCAGGTGCATGCTGTTTTTTGAGTTAATTCATTTCCTACCGGTTCTGTGAATGCTACATCTTAGAATATGAAAAATTATATTAATTTTGGGAATTTCTTTTGCTTTTCCAGTCTGTTATGGTAGACAGTATTTGACTATGGAATCCTGTGCCATTTACATTTTTAAATTTGTGCTCTCTTGGATTATCAAGAATTTTCTTAGTTGTTGTTTGACTATCATAGAATCATCAGTACCCGCCCCCAAAAATGACCAACTCGCCAATTCTTCGCTTAATGACTGCTCTAGGTTTACACTCGAGCTCTGTTTTTAAGTATCTGACTGATCTCTTGCAGGATCTTCATCTGATTTTATTCTATTATTTTACAATAACAACTCTTCCATCATCCTCAGATCTCAAAAACACCATGCTGTTGACCAGCTTCCTTTCTTAACGCATTGTAATGATACCTTTGTTGCCAGAAACAGAGCAGCATTGCATTCTCATCTAACTGAGTTAAAAAACCGTCTTTCAGTAAAGGTGTTACTGTGCTTTCAGAGTTATATAGAACCTCATGCCAGGTCTAAGTTCATATGCTCTTAGCCTGAGGAAATCCTATAAAGTCAATATTAAACCTGCTACTGATTTCAGCACTACCAGGATAAACTGATGTGCTGAAGAGTAATGAATGAAAATGCACAAACATATGCAGTGTTTCTTTTTGATCAGCCTAATAACCTACTAATGAATGGTTTGCAGACATGTCTTATTCCAAAATGTCATATATCGTAGTTAATTTACGCTCAAGGGGCTAAATGATTATCAAAAAAATCACCATTGTCTGTGTTTTTCTAAAAAGCAGTTTTGTTCCACTCTTGCAAGTATCTTCAATTAAATAAGTCTGCCTTCATGCAGATTAAAAATTGTGATAATCCGAGGTGAACTTGGAATTGGCCTTTTCTCCAACTGCTATGCAGCATTTACATACTGATGCGAGTTCTACAATAGCTTCTTGACAAATACATTTGTATTTTCGCTGCCAAATCTATTAACTGTACTTGTCTGTGCTGCTGGGTTTTTTTTATGAGCAAGAATAATGTGTTTACACATAATCAAAGTTTTTCTCTATGTTAACATCCCTTGTTCAAGACACCTTTCTTATCAAAGTGCATTAAACTTGGTCTACGCGTCCGGAAAGGATAGCTGAATGGAGACTGAGAAGGCTTACAGAGCAAGTATCCTACTTCGGCTGGCAGTGACTTGTTTCCTCTCTCAATTCTCGAGCCTTTCACTTGGCACCTGGGAAATAGAAGGATCTATGTGCAGCACTGTTATTTCTCTCTTGAGGGCACTGTTCCCTTTGGTGGTCTAGATTTCTTCTGCACGCTTTCTTCTTCAAAGGAAGCCAACAGTCCTTGCTATTGAGGTGTGTGTGTGCAGCTCTTTCATCGCTTGTACCTTGAAGTCAAGCACCTAGCAGAGCACTTTGCTTGTCCTGCTTCCAGTAAACAGGTCCTTCATATCCTCCTTTCTCTTTTCAGACTTTTTGGTAATCTTGAACGGCTGCTTCAGGTCCCTTAGTATGAAGCATCAACATGTGGCTGTAGTACACTACAGCACCGTACGCGTTGCTAACAGGGGTCTGCTGTGCGGTGCCTGCCTGCAGGGTCTCTGCCCGAGTCTTGTGGTATAGTACGTAGGGCCATGCTGAGCAAACTTGAGAGCTTTTTGTGTGGCCTGAGGATTTCCAGGCCCTTGCCTGGCTAAGTTGTCTTTCCAGGTACTGGATGCGTTGGCAAGAGAAAGGTTCAGCTGTGTAGCACTTAAAGAAAAGGTGCAAATACTGGGATCAAAGCCTTCACTTCAGGTATATTAATGAAAACCAGGAAGCATGACCAGAGAAGATGAGGAGTACTAACAATGTATGAAGGGACTGGCAGAAAAGCTTGAGAACCAGCAGCAGAAGATTCAATAAGAGTCTAATGTGGACAAGTCTCTTCTGAGTTAGCATGAACTTATATGCTGCCTAACTAAACCAAGTTTGATCTGTCAGGATAAGGTTATGGCAGCCTAGAGGTTTGTGCTACGTAGTCGTTATGCTGTTGATCTAGTGTTTGGACTGTTAACCAGGAGTCGCTTTGCTGTAGTCTTCAGAGATCTGAGTTCAACTTTGGCTGTATCCCAGGGGGTCTGTTGACACTGACTGTAAGCTCTTAATTTTTCCCTTTCTCTTTTGAATCAGTGAAGTCACTGTCTTGAGGAAGGTAGGACATGGGTAAGAGAAACCCATATATAGGTAGAATGGGGGCAAGAGAAATTCAGAAGACATTTATGGAGCTGTTTCTTCAATTCATTCCACCCACAATAGAATCGTATGCTTAGGCTACCCTGGTCTTTAACAACTCAAAAGGTGATTCTTCAGCACACCCTGTAACAAAATTCTTAGAAGGAACAGGGTAGTTTATTAATCCAAAATCAAATTTTTAATAATAAAATCTAGATAATGATGACCTGCGTGAGTTGCCTTGGTAATGTACTGCCTCAAAAGTCTTATGTATAGCTTTAAGACTTGGGAGGGGGAAGAAATGGAAAAATAACAAGTATGCAGAGAAATGTCCATGATTGTCAAAGGGACAGAAGTTGCAGAGAACTCTGTCTCATCAAATTTCAGGATAATTTTTTTTTTTTTCCCCTAAAGTGGACAGTAAAACTATGGTGATGCTGGATCCAGCTCATGTGAAATGAAGTGCTTTTCTTCTTTCAGACAAAAACAAAATCTATCCCTAATTGGAACAAAAAATACAGCAAAAATGTTATCTCTTTTGGTTACTATATAAAGTCCAGATCAGGAATCAAGATCTAGTATTTCTTTTCTGTAGACAAGGTGCAGAAGGGAGTATCACTAGCTCTACTGTATTTCCTTTCTCTTATGAGGAGACTTGTGTATTTAAAGCACAATGATCAGTGGTTTATCAATGGCAAAAAATGCTAATTTTTGTAGAACATTAAATCACTCAGTGATGACCAGCTGTATGCTCTGACTTAGCAGCATTTCAGGGGCACTTTCCCTGGGAGAGCTTGTGTGCATGGTTTCCCAAAAAGCTTTTCTTTTCATTCGTGATGAGTTGTTAGGAAGACAGATAGAAACACAAGGCTTTTGTGGAGCTTCCTCTGTCTTCTAGAGAAGCTTAGTAATTCAAAAAGTTAAGAGACTGACTTCAAAACAGGTATTTCTCCACTTTCTTTCCTGTAAGTAATTATGTATAAAGGATCTGCTTTTGTGTTAGGTTGTGGAGTGTAGCCTTAAACACTTTTTAAGAAGGTTTATTCCTGTCATAAGGTTGGAATATAAAGAGTTGGCTGGAGCTAACAGCAGGCTAGGGTTTCTGAATAAATGAAACTGTACACAGGAATGAAAGAATTTAATTAAATCCAAGTTTGTGCTTTAAATTAGAGTTGTGCTTTAAATTAGAGTTTTGCAATTGCTGGAGTGTGAATTTTTGTTTCTTTTCTCAGCATTCCCTTCTCAGTGTTAGAAGATAAGGAAACAATGGAAAAAATGAAACTCTTCACTTAAATGAAAAATAGGGATAAGGCAATACATGAAAATGTCTTCCTTAATTAATCCATGGAAATAATACACACCAGCTGACAACCACATCTCAGTGACTGCACAAGCTGCAACCAATTCACTGTGTTGTGAATTCGATATAGTTTTTAATGTTTCTATGCAGCACCTGACATTTCAGTAAAAATAGTCTGATTCTTTTGCTGCTCTTCAGGAGGGACCTGAATCAATCTACCTAATCAATTTTAGGAATCTGTTAAGGGAGGCTGGTGTCAGTGAGATGCTAGAAGCTGTATGAGTGCAAGGAATCGGGCCTGGTAAGTCTTCCTGATTCTAGTGTTGGGTGCTTTCTGCTGTCTAGAAAACAAACCAAAAAAAGCCCTGCGTACATTAAATAAAGAACTATGCAGGATTTAAGTTGCTCTTGTGTGTTGTAATGCAGTCACAAAGTTACTGCTGGACCCTAGTGTCACAAAACCCCACTGTCAAAATCAAACTGTAATGAAAACAGTGCGTACGCAAAAGTGTCCTATTGCTGTTGTTCTTTTTTTCTCTGTTAGAAAAGAATTCATACTGTACAATAGTAGAAGCCAATTATAACGATCTCTTATTTATTGACATCTTACTCAGGCAGCTAACAAAACAGAGAATTGGTATTACTGCTCATATTTTACAATGCCTCTCTTTTTAATAATGGATCTGTAGCTTCGCTTCTGCAGAGAGGATAATAACTTTTGAGTCAGGAATTAATCTGATATAATTTGGTTGCTCAGGACTCTTATCAGTCGCTCCAGTTGCTCGGTGCGTGCTGTGTATTTAACAATTGCTTCCTCCCCCATGCCTGTTATTCAGTTCATGGTTTTTCTGCCTGGCTTTGGTTGTCCTGTCTTTCAGCTGTCTGCCACTAACAGGGGCTAAATAGGTCTATTACGAAATATGAATAACAATTTGCTCATCTCCCCAAAGCAACTGCAAAGAATCTCTTTTCAGTGTTGGTATAGCTGTTTCCAAGCAATGAGTACGTATTAGCAGAGTCTTCTTTATGGGCTAAATTTGTTTGTGGAGTAAAGTTGAATTCTACTCTTGCCCATATTGGATAGCTACTCCACAAGTAAACTCATTTTTTATAGTAGTGCTCAGAGCAGATTTGTTAATTGAAATCGGAGAGGGTGTGAGATGTGGTGATTTCTGCAAATTGATTTGAGTAATACTTCTAGCATATTTCATCTGTAGATATTGATTAAGTCCTGGGTGGGTTAAAGAGATGCTGGGCATACTCAGTGTCTTACAAGGGACAATCAAAATCCTGCAGCTTTAGCATGGTGAATCAAATCATGTTAACTTTACCATGGCAAAGCTGGATGAGTTCATATCAATGTACTGAAATCAAGGTAACCACTTTGCTACATCAAAACACAAATAAAAATATATATTTGATAAATGACACTACTAAATAGAGCCATTGGCAGAAACACAAGGAATGAAGCTGTAGGGAAAACCAGTAACAGTGCAAACAAGAGATCCTGTTACCTTATCTGTTTCATTATCTTGTTGAATGCCGTGTATTAAGACTCCTGAATAAAGTTAGGCTTGGTTGTGGCAGCTCTGGGTTTTCATAGATGTTTTTATAATTAACAGCAACTGATAAATAACTCTTCTGTGTTTAGTCAGCACTAGATGCCAAATGTACTAATCAAACAATTCCTGTCAAGTTCAAATATATGAGGAGGTGTATTTTCTCAGACTCATTCTACATTAATTTGGCAAATAAACAAGTTCTGTTGTGTTCATTTATTTTAGGAAAAAGTATTTTTTAATTTTAAAGACCTGTTTAATGTTGTGAATTGCCAAATATAAATGTGAAACAGTACTTCCTTTTCTTCAGGTGTTTTGTTAATAGCACTAGTCTGCTGTCAGCATGCACAGGTAAGGGAATAAAGACATGAAAGCAAACTTTTGAACTACCTGATCTGGCAACAAAGGATGAGCATGACTTTACGTAGTAATTTCTAAAACTAATATGATTGTAATTTGAAATATGAATGTAAGCACTGTGCAATCAAATTCAAATTTGTTAACCTGCTCATACAAATGAAGTTGTAGAGATACGTAACTGTTTTGTCTGTGTCCCACACAAGCTGTTCTTTAATATTATTATTATTAGTAGTATTATGTAACTGGCTAAATGAAAACAGAACACGTGTCTGATGTAGTCATTAAAACTAACAATGTGGTGGATATAGCACCTTCCTAATCTGAAGAAGCTAAAGGTGCTAAAACCCTTCTAAGAGTAGTTAGCATTTTGCTGAATTGAGCCTTTGTGAAAGTTCTCATTAGAAGCCAGTGTAAGGCTTTACCTAGTCCTTGTGATGCAACAGAAATTAGAATGCGTGTTCTGTAACAAAGTCTGTCTTCCCTCTGATTTAAGTTTGCCCTAACAGACTGTTTTTTTAAAAAAAATAAATTATTAGATGTTAAAAAAGACAACGTTATGCAGTGATGGCAATCTTTGAAGATAGCATGAATACATGTTTGCCATTAAAGACAGTCCATTGTATATCTGTGTTAGTTCATCTTGATGAAGAGAGAAGGGTGCAATCAATCAAAAATAATACCATGTCATAGCAATACCTGTCAAGCCTAAAATAGCATCTCTAATAAAGATCTCTAAATACAAATAAAGATATCACCCACTGTTTTACTGGGTAGGGATTGACTTGCATTCCCTTCATTTTCTGCTTGCACAGCTTGCCTGATGTGACCTGATGATTGCTTATATTGGCATCAATTTATTTGCTGACAACCCACTTTGTCTGTTTGAATCACCCATTTTATCAAGCTGATTTTCTGTTCTTGCAATACTGTGCGCTGATTTTTTTTTTTTTTTTTTTTTTAAAAAAAAAAGGCTGCTGGAAATATGAATGCTTTTCACCCAGGATGTTTCACAAGTCTGAAGATATGTTTGCCGGTTTTTACAGACTAAACTTCTGAGAGTCTTAGCAAGTCAAAATTCCATTTGTACAGAGCCACACCTCTGCTGAGAGAATATAAAGGTACCCATGGTTGCATTTTAAAGGAATTATATATAGGGATTGGAATCTTTTTGTAAAATCAGAGCTGTCATTCCTCTCATTTGGTCTAAATTAATAAATAACTGAAATTGAAGCTAAAGTCATGTTGTATGACCTTCTATTTTAATTCAGAACAGTCTGATTGGCAGCCCATGTGGCAGATATGACTGGATATAAAATGCTTTTTGAGATGTGGCCTTGCTCAGAGGATGGAGATAAAGAAAAATGATTCCTGGCACTGCATGAAGCCCAAAGCTGTCAAACCGTGCTAGTGTGACTGTGTAGGCCTTGGCACTAAGGTCTGTGAAGTACCCACTGTGTCTGTGGGTTTCTGACCCTGGGAAATGCTAAGTCTGGAGAGGAGCCCGTGAGAGTTCCCTAAAAGTGACATCTGACCCTTAGCAAAATCAAGGCTGTGCTGTTGCAATTTCGTGGCTGTGTGTGTTGGCTCTGTGACTTGAAATAAGCATTACAGTCCTATAAGTAACTAAAATATGGCTTCTATTCTAGCAGTCCTACAGATTTTTTTAAGACCTGCCCAAGAAATCAGGGTGGTAGCAGAGAAGGAATGAGAAGCGTTCACAAAAGATAATATGAAAGCTGCAAATCTAAGGATGAAAGAGCTAGAGAGAGTGTCAAAGCTGGTGGAACTCTGTGCAAACTGAAGTTGGACCTTAGTTCATGTGACTGCAACTTTAATGTTTACCAAGTACTTTTTGCCCCAGTTTCCATACTGCTGCAATGGAGGACTGTTTTGAACCTGTAAGGAAACTACTATATCACATTCAGTTGCATTTTCCGTGTTTAACTTTCCTAATAATACTTAGGAGTGAAGGAATTCTTATGTTTGATTTGCTCGGGAATTCAGTTTGTGCAGTCGCTGAGGCCAGGGGAGCAGGAGGGAAGTGAGAGTGGTATTTCAGTGTCCTTTCTGAACTGTCATGTAGATTTAGGTTAGGCTGCTAGTAATGTTTATATTTGGTTATTGTTCAGGTGGATTTTATTTTGTTTGCAGATTCATGGTTTTGGGATTATTTAAAGGTTAAGTATTCATGTGGAAACTGTACTACTACTGTACTATTCCTTGTTTTCCAAAATGCGTCCATGGGACACGTGCCTACGGGAATGATGCTGAGTATCTTCACATATTCATGCCACGTTTTTGGCCATAAGTTCACAGTCTGTGTATGCACAGATAGCTCCCATCTGGCCCCTACTTGAAGTCCTTTAGATGAAAGTAGATAACTGCCTTGGGGTCTAAAGATTCAAATTCTTTACTGAGAGGATGAAGAGGACGGCAGACACCTGACCAGTTGCTAATGTTTAATTTTACTTAGATGCCTTTGCAGTGGACTAACTGTGAGAGTTCCAGCAAAGGTCACTATAAATTGAGTGTGTACTCAGATGAAATAAGCTCTCACATTAGGCAGAATGTAATTTTTCTTTTAACGCCTTTTTAGAACTCTTTATTTGTCAAAGAGAAAACTAAAAGTATTAAGAGAATTAATATTGCAAATTGCCTAGATGCATAGAGCCATCACAAATTTTGCTAGGAGAGCAATCACTTAGCTATTTGTACTACTGTAAGAGTTGTCTGTAAGCAGAAAAAGGCATGATTTCCTAGCAGTATGTGCAGATGATATGAATTCATTGTTTTCTTCTTTAGTTCCCCCATCACCTCCCATCTCATTCCCCCACCCATCCTCCAAGCTGGCCTCTTGGTGCTCTTAGTGGAAACAGCTCTTGTAGGATCATTACTGAGCGTAGAGTACATATATCTCCTGGGATTTGGGATAACTTTTTTTGGCTGAGAACAAATCAAAGCCAAGTTGTAGGAAATAGTAACAGAAACACCTTTGCCTATTCTGCCCAATTAGTGCTGCTGTTGCTGTGCTGGGGCACAATGGAATTCACCTTCTAGCACTTTCATAGCTCTTGTGTTCTCTTGTTGGAGACGGTAGTCAGGAACTGAAGCAACTTTTACTCAGAAAGACTTTTCTCCATCTCCCCTCTGCTCCATATCTTTTCCTTGATGTGATCTAAATAAATCTCAGGCCAAAATGCTGGTTTCAGCTCTGCTGGGGAAAGAAATTAAAGCCGTTTGTTGCTATTCCATGCAAACCACAACAAGATGTTTTCCTGGTACGTGTCAGATCACAAACCTTAGTGTGTTATAGCAACATGGCAGTAACTTCAATTTTGACTGTGAAGCTCATACTATCTCACAGATGTGTTTTACACTTAGCCTAAGGCAAACAACAGCATGTGACTTTTGAGCTTAAGCACAATGTGGTCTGAACCAGGGCTGATGTTATTAGGTAGGTAGAAAGAGATGTCCTGCTATGTTACCACATTCAGAGCTGCGTTCAGTCCTAAGGTATCACTGGTCTCCATTCTGATTTTCTGTGTTACATGTGGCCACTTCTGTGTTTTATGGGACTTGTCCAAGAGCGGCTGAGAACAAATAAATTGCTTTTCTTAAAACCCGTTTAGGTCAAGCCGTGGTGCAACCTCATTCAAACATAAGGATGTTTCCACTGTGAGTAAGCACAGTTGTGAAACAGTTGCCAACTTGTGAAGATAAAGACTCAGTCAATGAGACAGTTTCAACTCCCACTCGTACTATTGCCCTGGATGATTGCCTAGTCTCCTTGCTATGATCCAAATCTGTGTTTGGGGATGCCTTGGTTTGCGTAGCATTGATGTGATAGACTTTGTAGCTTTAAAGCCTTTATTGCTTGCTGCAGCAGAGATCCCGCTTTTGTTCTGATGGTGTTGTTTTGTTTTGGGTTTCATTTTATACAAATGGAGGAGACATAATGCCTCCAGTTAGTAATTCAGAGGGCGCTGCGAGCCCCCACTGTTTGTGGGGAGGTTGTGGAAGCAGAATCCGCGGGAGCATCCCTCCCTGTCACCCGACGGGCTGAGCCATCGCTGCATCCCTTCCGAGGACAAAGCACCATCCCTGTCCCTTACCAGCCACCAACCAGTCTGCTGGCGAGTTCCTGGGGTGCCATGGTGGGGAGGAGAGGGTCTCCACTCCCACCAGGCACCAGGGTGCGATGGGAAAGCTTCTTAAATTGAGCGTGCGTGCGCTCCTGTGCTGGTCACAGTCCGGTCTTTGATTTGTATATGTTTGTTTGCGTGGGGCAAAGATGCAAGAATGCTGGAGAAGCCCTGAATTTTTGGGGTGGGAGTAGTGCTGTTTGTTTTTCTGGTTGTACAAAAATGTCCAAATGCATTAGTTGGAATTTATGCTCAAAACATATCCTGGTTTTAAATCTGAGGCAGTAGCAGCTAATTTTTATAATTAAGCTAAGACCACTATAAATTAAACACCGTGAAGGTCGTGATGAAAGGTTGTTAAATACAGAGTTAAAAATGGTGATATTAAGCCAGTAGCTTAAGAGTAGGAAGCAGAAATCAATGTACATTAAAATATTATGCTATATGTACCAGACAGCTATTCAGCATATACTGGGAGGTGAGCAGCATTGCTTGGCTAACATGTTACCATGTTGCAGAGTTGCTATGGCAATATCAAACCAATGAATAAACCACATCACAGAGACAGGGAGGTGAGTAAGTGTGAAATTGATTCAGTGGAACACAGGAATATGTGGGAGCCAAATTGGTCAAGATAAAATTTCTGGTAGGAAAATCCATTTCTTTTCACACTTCCAATATTTTATTATAATTACTTTTAAAAAAATTGAAATCTTATAAGTGGTTTTTTTCACCATAAGCTGTATTTTTCATCTGATGCTATGTGTGTATTTGAGCATACGTAAGGCATTTAGGATATGTATCCATGCATAGTTGATATAGCTAAATATAAAAAAAGTACATAATTTTTTTTAAAAAATAATTGGTAGTCATGTAAAACCTAGGTAAGATAAATTAACTTGAGTATGAGTTCTGTTATCAGCTGGAAGCTAATATTGTAGAAGTTGTATTTGAAAGCATGTTTTCAAATACATCAGACTTAAACTTGTTCTTTATTTCTAAATGTGCAGTATAGTGATACAATCCACAGAAATGTCCTAGAAACAATAAGCATTTTGGATAGCACATTGATATAACAAAAGACAGATATCTGTGCTTATAAATGGATTGTACAAATATCGATCATGCTTCATTGCCCTATCTTGTGATTTATGTGACCAGCAGTATTTGGAATGTCTTAGGGAGGAAACGTTTTGGTTTTTTTTTTTTTCCCAATTATTTTAAAACATTCTGTGAAAAGAACAATTATAGTAAAATGTGCTATCAGCCATATATTTCTGTTATCTAGGGAAAATAAAATACATATCAAGCATGTTTTTAATTAGGATTTCTGTTTCACTAATTCATCTCAGTTCAGTTGGATGATCAAATAAATAATGGTAAAGGTTTTAGTCCTGTGAAAGGTCCTGTTGCAGAGGACTAGAAGATTAGTTTGTTGTATGTGAATAATAGATGTTACAAATTGATAGTTATTTGTGTAAGACATAAAAAAACCTGGTTTTAGAACATTTTTAATGCTATCTGCTAGTTTGGGGCAGGAAGCATGCTTGTAGTTCTTATGCTATTAATTTGAGCTAAACTTGCTCTTTATTTATAGCTCAAAAAAGTGATGGTTTACATGTGCTTTTCTTTTTCATCTCCATCTCCCCCATGAGTGTATTTTTATGTCCAAGCCCTTTTTACTTTATTTGTTCATGAAGAAAAATATGTATGATAACAATGCTAAATTAAATAGCATTAAGTTAAATTTTGTTTTATTTTTTAAGATGCCAGAATGGTCTTATCAAGTACAGTTAATAAAATGAAGAATGCAGTTTGTCTGAAGTACTACCGTGTTGCGTAAAAGTCACTGTGCTACTGCTTTGGTTTCTTTAGTTCAAAGCAGAACAGAATAGCTTAGTTTATTTACAGAACAGAAACCAATATATGTTCGCATTTACCCTTTTGGTTTAGATTTCAGAGAACAACATTTACCAAACTATTTGCAAAAAAAGTTGCTGACCGATGCTTTTTATGTTGGGATGGAACGATAAGGCGAAGACAGACAAAAGGTGAGTGTTGGCTGAACACTGAAGCTTTTGTGATTTGGAGTTTTAAAGATAGGAATGGAGCTCTCCTGGGACACAGTAACACATTGAACTCCTTTAGTTACACGTTTTCCTGCATTTCCCTGCAAATGTTAAACTCTGACTAAATAATGTTCCTAAACTCGGTTTGTGTGATAGTGAGCCGCTGCATCTCAGGAGGTTGTTCATTTGTCTTGTTTTCAGGTGTGAACAGAATCCCCAAATTAATTGAGCAAACCTAGACAGATCAAGGTTAAATAGATGCAAAAAGAAATAATATAGGGCAGAAGCTAGTCTGTGTTGTACACCGTATACGCTTCAAGTGTCTGTCTTCATTTGTCACTGACCGTTTTAGCTGTACAGAGCGGATGAGATTGGCTGCACACTGATACCCAGCACGGACTTTGCAGAGGCAAAGTCGTCACCATCGAATCTTCTGCCCCCTGCATGGCCCAGCCCACCAGTGCGCTCTCCTCCAGCTGTGCCGATCGCAAGGCTGGCCTGGATGAGATCAGGCATGCAACTGAAATAGGGGAAAATGTTCTCTTTGAGGGAAGGCACTTCCAGAAGAGGTTGTTTTCTGCCTACTGCTTTGACTTTCTCACTTTTGGTGCACATGGTGCCGAACGTGCAGAAGATTTGTTGCTGGTTTGAAAGCAAGGGAAGGTCTGTTCCAAGGGGTGTTGGTTTGAAAGCCTGTTTGCCAGGGGCTATTAGCAGAGCTTGGTAAGTGTCCCACTGCATGCAAAAATGCACAACCTCTGTGCCACTGCAGACAGTGGTTCACATCCATATTCCTTGGAAACAGTTTTTAAAGCCCAAGTTCTTAGCGAGGCAGATGTGGCTACGAAACAAGCGTTTGGGGCAGGGAAGGAAGAAGTATCCTTTGGGAAGCCAGACGCACACCCCAGACCAAGTGGGTTTCTTTTCTCAGCAATGTGTATTATCTCACCTTCACCTTTTTTATTTCAGCTTTAATCTCCTGCAAAATGAACTTACTTACGTTAGCTACCCTGAGTGGGCAAGCCAAGATGGCTTTCTATCCCCACCTGTGAGTGGAAAAAACTGTCAAACTAGTGGTACCTCCTCTTCCTGCCCTCTGAAGCAGTTGGTGACAGGGGTCCATTTTGGCAGAACTGTGTATCCAGTCTTGTATCATCTAAAGTGACAAGTGCCGTATGCTTCGTCAGCAGCACTAGTGTCCCCTTGCTGGCAGCTCTCACCGTTGCAGCACGGTGCTCAGAGATAACAGCACATGCAGAAACAAAAGGATGCAGGTCAGGAGAAATGCCTGCAGGCATCCACTCTAGGTAAGCAGTGGGCCTGGGCTGGAAATTTTCTTCTCTCTGGACCGCTTTCGGGTGTGTGGTGCCCTGCACCGTGTAACGTATCTTCGTGTTAGTCCTTCCGATAAAACTCCCAGGGATGGCAGTAATGGAGACAAATGCTGTCTTTATCCCAGTAGCTAACTACATATACAGTCAAGAAAATCCTGACCTGTACACTTTGCAAGATTCAACAGGTTGGAAGTGGTATTTTGAGTAAATGTCTGTTTGTTCTTTTATACAGAACTCAGCACTGATGTTGTCTTGTCCCGGTCTCTTTTCTTATCCATTCTCGGCATTCAAGGTTAGTCTCACCTTACCCCATGCAATTCGTGTGCCAGCAAGGGGGCACTGGGAGCAGCAGGGAAAGCCCAGCTCCCTCTGCAGCACCTACAGCTTACCTCAACCCAGGGACGATAAAGGGTGGGAGCATGTTCAGTGCAACAGAGCGTTATCAAGCACTGATTCCTCTCAATAATACAGCCAAAATATTTTCTAAGGGTTGTAACCTCACCGGATATGGAGCCTTGTGTAATAACAAAAACACTTTGTTCTGTGTCATAAGGCAACATCACATTCACTAAAAGTCCTTACTTATGTACGAGTCATTGTTTCTTATACATTCAATCTGTGTATTTTCAGTGGGTTTGATATTTTGGTGTACAGATAAAGGAGGCAAACATAGAATCTGATCATAAGCTTTTTTTTTTTCATAGAAAGAGTACCAGCTCAGCCTTTGATTTCAGCCCCTTGACTTCTAGAATTGTGTGCTGTCACTTTGTATTTATCCTTAGTTACCATCTTCTGTCTTCATGTGGTGCTTGCTTTTTTTTTTCTCATATTTCTTCAGTTTTGGGTCAGGGGTCTCTTACTAAATTCTCGGTCTTTCGTTTCTCTCCCTTTTATGTCTTTTTTTCTTGGCTTTTTTTCCAATCTGGTAGTCTGCTTTTGTGCATTTGATATATAGTCTCCTACAGTAACTGCCAGTACTCACATGCACCAATATCCTTTGGATTAGTTTCCACTGAGACACTGACTTGCTGCTGCTTAAGTTTCTGAGGTAAATTATCCTTGTTCTTTGGTTTCACTTCTTCTTTTCTTAGAAATGCGAATTCCTTTCTTTAGGAATATTTTAATACCAATTATCTTATTTGAGCATCTCAGCTAACTTTTTGGTGTTAGAATGTTTCAATGGCAGCTTTTTGGGATTAAAGAAGATAGTCAGCGCAAGGCAATTTTCAGTTTAGTCTTAAGTGCAGGATGAGACACCCAGCTGGGACCATGGATGAGAACTGTACCTGCATCCCAGTCTCCATCATTCTTTTTCTTGGAGCCATCTAGTCACTCACGATCTGGTCAGAGCTGTCTGGTGTGGGCAAGCAGCACAGGGCAGAAGGCAGAGGGAGTCTGGGGAAGGCCGAGAAGCGTTTTTGGCTTTACAAGGGGAATCTGTTTTGTGGTATCCAGTGAGCAATTCTGGGAGAGTCTTTAGTCACTAATGCCCTTTGTATCTTCTTTGGGGTTGGTGACAGTCTCTTCCCAGCCCTTTTGGGACTGGCTGCTCCTTGAACATAAAAGTTGCCTTGGCAGCTTCTCTGTAGGCTTCAGGAACATGTAGCCACTCATTTGGTAAATCACTTATTGCAGCCCTAGGTGCCAGCCACCACTTGTTCCTGCACAATTGCCAGTGGTTTCTATGGTCTAGGTTCAGGCCTCTTTGAGACAGCTGGTTTCCTCTGTCATTTCTTCCATGCATCTATTTGGTTAAGCTTTTTGTAAGCTTTTCAGACAAGCTGCATTGCCTGCATTTAATGTCTGTTTCTTGAAGGATCACATTAGTAGTTGATTTAATTAATTGATATAACTGCATTCCAAAAGCTTTTGTGCCAATATCTGCCACTTAAATCTGTCAGTTGGATGTTCCTGCTCTTTCTGTATTGCAGTACTGTGAAACGAATAAAGCAGAAGAGCAAATCATACGATAAGTTAGGTGGTAGAAATGAGAGCACAGATATAGCAATGAGTCTGCCTCCTCCCTGGCAGTTTAAAGCAAATGAAAGCACAGAATCACTGGTCTTGTGACTGAATCACAGTTGTGACACTACTTGGTGGTTCTGCCTACAGTCCATGATACTCCAGGATGCATCCTGCAGTCCTGATTCCCTACCAGGTGAGATAAGAGGACCCACAGAAGTTTTTTTCTTCTACTTTCTGACCTTGTCATCTAAGCATCAGGTGACCTGAAGACTCCTAGCTCATCTGCTGATAGTTTATGCATTGAGCTGCATTAGTAATGGCTCCAGTGTGCAATTCCCAGAGGGGCACTGATTTTCTGACCTTTCAGTACCGGTATTTGTGGTATTTACCGATTAACTTTAAAAGCACCAGATTTATTTATTTTTTTGCTTTGTGTATTGCAAACATGAAGGGGGATAGACTCCGATGGATCAAAAAGCAGAAGATAGATAAATTGGTCCCCACTTTCAGTGTTAAACCTTGCTCATTTGATTTTAAAAAACCAAAGCCACAAAAACAAATTTTGCATCCTTCAGGGGTACCTTCTTATGCATTTGCAATGCCTATAGTTAGCAGTGAAGTTGAGGTTTTAAGTGTCTTCCATTTCTACATAAATATGTAGTGCCTGGTTATCTGTGGGAAAGTCACAGTTCCCTTTCAATCCTGCTGATAATAGATGCTACAATACATTTTCCAAGAGTGAGCCAAGATCTAGGTGGAATGGTCCTAGAGAGTGCTTCAGCAGGGCAGAAGCTAGTGTTTGACCTGGTTTTCCAGCCTTCCTGACTCTTCGCTGAACTGAGCATTAGGGGATTCCTTGTACTTGATGAATGGTGTGGAGGGTGTGACCTGGATTACTTGGCATTAGAAAAGTTGCAGGACATGCTTTTGCCAAATCAGGACTCTTGACTCTAATCCTGTATGAACTTTGACTGCTTTAATTACATGCTGATTACATCTTCCCTTTACCATTTCTCTTAACTATAGCAGACTTGACTTCTTGTTTTTAAAATGCTATGAGGTATTGCCTTTGTTCGTAAAACCCTGCCATGTTCCACATAATTGCTTGGCATCTCTCTCTCTCTTTCTCTCTCTCTCTCTCTAGTAACAATCATACAGGACTTGAAGACTTCCATGCAAATTAAATGTTTGTATGTGAAGAAAGTTTTTCCTAGGAGATTCAGGATGTCATATATAGGCCTTAATACTTACAAATATTAAACACTACAGGCTGTGAACATAGCTGTGTCAGCTGAAATGTATTCTATTCAATAGAGCAGGTCATTGCTTGTAGTGTCGGTCATTGGTGAGAAGTTGCTGTCACCACAGAATATCTGTATCCTTCTTAGAGACATGTACTAAGGAGTAAGTCAATATTTCTTTTTAATTGGATTAGGTAGTTTTCTTTGTGGTATTGAGCAGAATTGCTAGGTTTATTTCCTTCTAACAGAGGAACTTGTGGCTACTTTGTCTAACTTCTGAGCTTACAACTTATGCATGAAATCTTATCCAAATAAAGAAGTTTTAAGTAAGCTGTAAATCTCTAGAAGGTAAAACTTTACAGTAAATTTCTTACATTGACTGTTTCACTGTAGCATCTAGTATTGCTATTAAACCTTAGGTTAATTGAGATGTTCGTTGACATATGCATGTGACTACTGGGACAGAAAGTTATGGCTACATTGAGCGTTTAAATTCATTCAGATGCAGCTGGGTGATATAGTTCATTCCTTGTGCACCCAAGTAGGATTTGGAAACCCACAATCATTTAATAGGAGAGTATTTATGGAAATTATTGTTGCTGTTGTTTTTAAAACCATGCACAAACTTTTCCAAATCCTATGCATTCTTCCTACCACTTTGAACATGAGCCAGAAATTTGTGCTTGCAGCCCAGAAAGGCAACCGTATCCTGGGTTGCATCAGAAGAAGTGTGGTCAGCAGATCAAGGGGGTTGATTCTGCCCCTCTACTCCACTCCCATGAGACCCCATCTGGAGTCCTGCATCCAGTTCTGGTATCCCCAGTACAAGAAAGACATGGACCTGCTGGAGTGGGTCCAGAGGAAGGCCACAAAAATGGTCAGAAGGCTGGAGCACCTCCTGTGAGGACAGGCTGAGAGAGTTGGGGTTATTCAGCCTGGAGAAGGCTCCAGGGAGACCTTATTGTGGCCTTTCAATATATAAAGGGACTCATAAACAAGATGGAGAGAGACTTTTTACCAAGGCCTGTAGTGACAGAACAAGGTTTTAAACTGAAAGAGGGTAGGGGAGACTGGAGAGAAGGAGAACATTTGTTACTATGAGGGTGGTGAGAGACTGGAACAGGTTGCCTAGGGAAGCTGTGGAGGCCCCATCCCTGGAAGTGTTCAAGGTCAGGTTGGATGAGGCTTTGAGCAACCTGGTCTAGTGGGAGGTGTCCCTGCCCATGGCAGGGGGGTTGGAACTAGATGATCTTTAAGGTCCCTTCCAACCCAAACCATTCCACAATTCTGTGGTTCTGTGAGCCCTGGTCCTGGTTGTTTTAGCTATGGATAAAGCAAAAAAAGTTACTTCTAACTATTGTGAAAGATATTGACAACGTAGTTCAGAAATTGGGACAGCTGAATCAGCTACTATGTAAGTTGATCAGTACATCTGAGGGGGAAATGCCTCTCTGAGGAAGTGGCAATAGCACAGCAGGGCAGCTGCGCAGACCAAGTACCCACTGAGGCTATTCATCAGTGTTTTATCTTGATCTGGAGGTATGAGGGGGATAAAGTTACTTTGTAAGATACTTTGTTGTTGTTATTGATGGTGAAGAATCATACTGATTTATTCTGTAAAGCATTCTTTATATATGTGCTTTTTTTTTTTATTCTCACTTGTCTTTTGTTTTCTTAGGGCATTGAGTTTTTCCTCTGCACAAACTACCTGTAGATTTTTGTGAAAAATCAAAGGATAGATATTTATAGATAAATAAATAAAGGTGGGCAATCTAGTTCTGAAGGTGAAATAATGTAGTAGAACACAATTTTTTTTTTTTTTTCCTCAAATAGACAAATCAAAAGCAATGCCAGTTTTTCTCTCTGAAGATTGAATGGCAGAACACTCAGGAGACTTCTTCCTTTATCTTCTCTCTGCCTCCACTAACAAAAGCTCGCCGTGAACCCCCCGAGATCTTACATCCTGGGAGACCTAGTTTAAATAGGAAACTTTAATCAGAACTGAATAAAATATGAGATCCTTATCATATTTCCCTACAGTCTTTATTCTAACCCTGAGGATAGTAATATTGTGCCTTCTTAAAACACGAGAATTACTACTCCTCTTTCACAGAGATGCTGTCAGGAGAAATCTGTTGTGACTTAGAAGTATAGGCTGGCAGCCTGCCCTCTGAGCTCAAGGAGGCATGGCACCATGCCCAGACTCTTTTTCTTAGGGCTTCAACTTTCTTTCACATGGCTGTACAAAACCAGTCAATACTTTCTCCTAACCTTGGTTCTCCTGCTGAAGACCCATCTGTACTACCTAGAGGTTTCTGTTCTGTCCTTTTCAGCTTAGAATTCACTCCTGCTCCTCATTGTCAGCTTTCTTCCTGTAGCCAATGCATCTTAGCATCTTGACCTTCTTACATAGACCAACTTTCTTAATTCAGCTCAGCTGTTGGATGGCTTTTCCAACATTGTAGTACTTTTTGATGAGCCTCAGGTAGGGGGCAGCTAATCTTCTGGTAATTGCTAGAACAAGGGTCTGACTTGCCTTATTGTAAGTGCAGCCATTCTGGAAAAGGTTAAATGATTGGATGCTTTGGTAATGTATGCTATATAAATACCTTGAATCAGATTTTTTAAATGGGTTCGGTTTGCTCTTAAGTGATTGGATTGTCAAAAGTTTTCATCGTGCTATAAACAGTGACCTTTCAAAAACATGATTGTTTTTTTGAGTCTAGTAAAAGGAATTAAGCTTTCTTGGGATTCTGTTCCTAACGAAAAAAAAGGATTAACAGCAAGCAAGGGGATGACACTAAATAGTATGGGAGGAAGGGAAAATACTATGCTATTGGCGTTTTAGAAGGATCCAAAGTGAATACTCAGCGTTACAGGCAGTCAGAAAACAACTTTTAAACATAACTGCTTTAGTTTTATTCATTTCATTTTCAAAATAAAACACTGAAAAGATTTTATAATATTGAAATTTGAAATAGTATTATATCCTCAATCTCTAGAGATGGTAACTTTAAAACCAGTAAAATATATACTATGTGATATATTAACGTACGAGCTGTGCTCAGTAATTCAAAGAGGAAAATGTGCAGAAAGCTGATACCAGCTAACAAAAGGTCTACTGTAGACTGTTAAGTCCGCATCATCAAGACCCGCCTGACTAATGCTGCCAGTCCTGAAGTACTTTGTTTTGTCTTTTTGCAATAGTTGCATGGTGTATCTTGCTAGTTCTAGGCAGGACACAAAGGCAGGTGGCGCTGCAGCTACCTTCCTTGACAACATTAATGAGTCAGGTATCACATTTTCATTTGAACTTGTTCATCTGGCAAGGGAAACCGGAGCCAAAGAGAACAGAGACTGCAATTCCACTTACAGACTACTACAAACAAGAACTATCTCATGCATGTCACCCTGGGAGAGTTCAGCATGAATTCAGACAGGGCTGCACTAGTAAAGGTCTTGGAGTCATCATCAACAATTCCCTGATATAATCAGCTTAGTGTGTAGCAGCACCAGCCAAAAAAGCTGTTAAAATGTTGGGCATTGTCAGGAAGGGTATTGAGAATAAGACAGAGAATATCTGCCTTGTATTTTGCTGTGGTGTACAACTTCAGCGTGCCCGAATCTTGACAGTTGTGTGTAGGTCTGGTTTCCACACCCCAGGAAGGGCAGTAGAGGAACACAGAGGGGCCACTAAATTGATGAAGGGGAAGCCGCTGTCTTTGAGGATTAGCATGGCAGGGATTACTCATTTTGAGCAGAAGACAAGTGGAAAATATGAGTGAAGTTTTAACATCAAAGGGGCAGAGCTGTTTTTCACCAAATCTTGTAGTACTGTGTGACGTTTGAACTTAGGAGGAGGTTGGCTGTAAGAGCTTGTGAATGAAGATACAAATTCATGGGCCGTAGACAGATACTAAAGGGAATAGGAAAAAGTAAACTCTTAGCATCCCTAGTTCTGTGATGGTCAGTGCAGGGGGATTAGTTAGGGAATAAACTGAAGTGGGTGGGAGAAGGGAAGGCGGGAAGCTTTGGCTCATGCTCTCTCCCTAAGTAGCTCCTCCAGTTGTCAGCAGCGGCGACAAAATGTTGTGCTAGGTGTTTTAGTGGTCTGAACGATTTTAATATTTTTTTTTCATGTTTGCTTACAGTTATTACAAGGGTTTTCAGATAAATATGTTTGGATGAAGAGGAAAGGCTTGAAACTTAAGTGCTACTGAGAGGATATGACAAGACAAAGCGATCTTCATTTTGGCTGTCTAGGAAGATGCCCAGCCCAATTCTAGATGCTTCCTCTAGTGCTAGCCTACTTCAGCGGTCAATGAGAGATGCTTTGTAAATTCAGAACTTCCTAATTGCCTCAGAGGGCTAACATTCATTACAGGCATTTGGGAAGCTTTCACAAGCATCATGAGCATTTGATGTTCCAGATATCCCAAGGGAATCTCAACCTAAAACCTTTCAGTTCGGCTCAGTCTTTACTGATTCACAAAACCAAGTCATGAGCAACTGATATCACTCTTGGCCAAAATAGCCATTACCTTTTGTAGTGAAACATTGTCCTTTCACTTGGAAACACACTGTATTCCAGACACTGAAGAAACTCACCTTAGATTCACAGATTGTAGCCTATATAACTACTTCATAATATCAAACCTTCCATTCCTGGGCAACTTCACAGGGGGCAAGTTAGGCAAAGAAAAATGTATTTATCTCCTAGAAGGTAAGTGGGCATATAGTCTGAAGTGATTATATTGCTGTAGTATATCAAGATAAATTAGCCAAAATAACTGTATGTGTTTGTAAGCTTTCCAAATACAAAGTAAAATGCACTGTCAGTGTGAAAAAAAGTCATCGTGAAAGGCTAAAACCTTGGACATACAGTTAGCTAGATGACAGGTATTAGGTTATAGTACTTTATGTAATGATTTTGGTCATATGTTCATGCCAGAATATTTTAGACCTTTAACCACTCGGAAGCTGCTTAAAAGATACAAATGTATTGTTTTGGGGGTTTATGTGTTTTTTGTTTGTTTGTGGTGTCTATTGGTGATTTTTTTTTTTTTTTTTTTTTTNTTTTTTTTGTTTTTATTTTTTTTTTTTTTTTTTTTTTTTTTTTGTGAAGTACTAGAGACAGCTACCTCTTTCTTACGGTGAATTGTGGTATAGCAATTCACACTATTGACCATGAGATGTCTATTTTTCAAATGTCTATGAGAGTATCAGGCTCTAAACAAATTCCTAGTTAATGATGAACACCCTGCCCTGGAAGGGAACATAGAATGAGCAGCTGCAAAGTCCTTCAGCTGTGCAGCTACTTAAGAATCAGTTGTCCCATAGATGCTTTTTAGCAGTCAGCTGACAGCACAGACTTCAGCATCAGCAACACGAAAACTAAACAAGGGTTCTTTGCCCTACGTGATATGACACTCATTTGCTTGGTTGAATCAGTGTTATTGGTGATCTCTTATTATTGATAAAACCATTTCATAAATGGAGGACAATTGTTGGAAACTAAATATGCAGGTGTTATGGGCAGGAGGGAAAAAAGAAGTTTTGCAGCATTTGCCTTCATGGCATATTCCTTCATGTGGAAGACATATCTCCAGAAATGTGGCAGATTATGGATGGCTGAAGTATATGCCTTCATTAAAATAAGCTGTTACAGATGTTTCAGACCAGCATCTACCTTCTCTAGTTCGCAGAGACTTCTCCAACCATCTTAGGATATTTATACTAAGGTTGCTTCTTGCTTTGGACTCAGACCATCCAAGAGATTATTTTAGCTTTTAGGATGAAGATAATAGCTATGTGTTTCCACTGTATAAAATAACTTTTTTTGACAAATTTAGGATCTGGTGTCAACAAAGCTTGTCTGTATGGGAGACAGAACTCGTGGCGTGCTGTGAAGTACCCAGGGATCTGAGACCCATCACAAACTAGGGATGTCTTTCTCAATCTATGTTTGTGAGCTCCTGTACAGCCTAAAATGTGCAGTACAGTCAAGAACCAACCTTATCTCCTCTTCACACACTTAAAAAGAAGCAGACTGGTGAGAAAGCTGTTTTCTTTGTACCACTAATTTCCTTATTACTGCCCCCTTTCTATATTCTTGCACACGCAGCATAAGTCGCATTATGACATTGTAGTTGTATGCAATATCTGCGTATTTTCCCAATGTGGTCATTTGAGTCTATTGAGAACTGTTTTTTACTTCCGAATTTTTATGAAAGACAATAAATACATTTAAAAAAACCTAAATAAATACCAATTGTACTTATGGGACATAGAACTGTAATTCTACCCCTCACAATTTCATTTTGCTTGCTCTTTTGGGACCTGTTTCAAGATATTAACCATCCACCTGGGTTGCATACATAGTAAAAGAATAAAATCTCTAGTATCCACTGAACAGTGAGATTATAACTTTATCTACCTGCTTTAAACCATATACAAACAGAGCTAATTTTGATGCTCACACTATTCACTTACTGTATTACTATCTCATTACAGAAAGACTAATGGCATGTAAGGGTCTCTTTGCTTGTTTTGATGGAGATTTGGATAATATGATTGTTTTCTAACATTCCCGTGTCTTTTATTCACCAGTAAATCATTACTTGGTTGCTGTAGACAAACGGAAGCCTCATTCCTGATTTGAAAAGAATGATTTTAAAATCATGCTTCTTTCTGTATCTGGGCTGTTTTTTGTTTAACTTGTCTAAAATAAAAGAAAACACAAAAGGAAAGGCATGAATTATGTAAGAACAAAAATGAAAGCATGCAATGCTCATGTGAAGAAAGAGCTGAGAACTAAACCAAATAGTCACTTAAGAAAAGGCTACTTTTGAACATTGAAGTTGCCACACCAAACAACAGGGTGTAGTTAGTGTATTGCAGTGGTCTACGACTGCAGTTCCCATAGGAAACTGGGAAAAGAAGAGACGCATAAAACTAGTGAACTGCTGTTTTCACTAAGGACTAAAGAAGTATAACTGAGGGAAAAATGAGGCTCATGTCAGTATTAGCATAAGTAGTTTTGGCCAAAGTCTGCTTCCACTTACATGCATAGCAATGATATCTGACAATATCTCAGCTGGGAGAAAGAGGAGATCCTACAGTGTCCTGCTTGGAAGCTTGAAAGGGGAAGACGGATGTTTACGACATTGTGAGTAAAAGGAGTTGACCGAGACTTACAGCTTATGGCTGCATTTTTCTCCTGACTTTATCCCTTCATGCTAAATGAACTTCACCACAAAACAGGTTTTCCAAGGTCAGGGTCAAGCTGGTGGCCAAAGGAAGCGCTGGAATCTTGGCAGCCCCTAGCTCCAGGTCTTGCTCTCCCCTGCCCCGGTGCGTGCAGGTGGCGCACAGCCGGCGGCATCCCCTGCGTATGTGCTCCCACCAGTGAAAGCAGATGGCAACAGGCAACTATTCCTGCTCCCAGCCTGACGTACCTACTGTCCCTGCACTTCACCAAAGCTCTGTGCCATCATTCCTCTTTTTGCCTTTCATCTGCATAAAATCTGTTTGCTTGTGTGTCCTGGAGGTGGATTTTATCCTGCAGAACAGGGAAATGATGACATGTGCTCCTGCGGTTCATACAATTTGGGACACTGCTTTTCTAGCTACACCAACCAGTGGTCACTGCCAAAACGCCAGCCAAAAGGCACATAGCCAGTTGTTGGCTCTGCTCTGTCAGGATGGTCTAGACCAGTTTTGTGACTTTTTTGCAAAATCTTTATAAAACAGCCTCACTTCAACAGACTTGGATGAGGGGCAGCAACCCCCGCAGTTAGGCTGGCAGAGGGTATAATGATGAAGATCTGGGAAAGCAGCAGCGGAAGCTGGGGGAGGGTGCCTGCGCAGTCCAGTAAAGGTACCAGCAGGACAAATCCCAGCTTTTCCATGCACAGATTGTCGTTGCAGAGAGAGTATCCATGCTGTTTTCCAACCATCTAGTCCTCTCTTATCTTTACTTTGTGCTGACACTTTAAAGGTAATAAAGAATGGCTAAATCCTTTTAGACAGCTGTGTACATATCTGGTGCTGGACAAGTAGTGGAAGTCATAACTACCTTACCCTGAAGCTGTTAGCTGAGCTGTGCGGTTTCAAATAAACTTTGGAAGAATACCTGGTGTGTGTTAGAAATGGATGTTAAATCTTTAACATCTGTTTGCTGCAAAACATAAAATCTTAAAAGGAGTCTATACTATTTTGTAAATATTAATTACAGGTAAAGAGCTATCCTTCCTGTATCTAGCCTCTATCTTTCTGAACGAAGACCTGTATACATATTTAGTGTAAATAATGTAGGCTGAAAAGAAAAGGAATTTTTCAAAATCTGTGTTTATTGTTATTCATCTCTTATCAACTTAGTGACTTTAAATTAGAAACATTACTGTTGTTGGGGGAGGGATAGTAAAGGATTTGTGATTTTTTTAATTTTGTTTTAGGACTCTTCCTGCACTTCCAGAAGTTGATATGAAATTTGCTAATCACAGATTTCAGTGCTTACAAGGTGGCCAGATCCTTGCACTGTAATTTAGCATAGCATAATCCTAGACATAAGTGGATGAATCTAATTTCTTCAACAAGCAGGACCCTTAAATTTGTAGAATTACAGTATAAAATTTCACATAGGTCAAGTGCTCTGACTTGCCTGGTTTTTTTTCTGTTTTAAAACTCTGAACTTCCTGCCTCAGTTACATCAACATGGAAATTTCTTACATGAGACTTCTCTTATTCCTTTTTATTATTTTGTTCATCTGGTTTTCTAGTTTCTGTCTTGTAGAAATAACTGGTATTTGGAGACAAACATAGTTAAGTGGAACCCAGATTTATTTCAGAAAATGATCAGCTTGACTTAAAGAATCCAGTGTACCTCACTCAGGAAAAATCTTTCCATTCTGAAAAATGCAATATACGTATGTTTTTAAAGTAGGCACTCACAATGGCACTTCATGTGTTGGAAAACGTATATTGACTGACTTTGTAATTTTTATTAAGATGAAAATTTCTGTCGATAACAGTTCCAAAAATTTATTAAATCTTTTTGATATAAATGTTATTTTATGAAGTTATTTTGGAATTTAACAGGTTATTAGATTCAATCAAATGGCTGGATAGTTTCATATTGTTGGATTTTTCAGGTGCACTGTTCATTTTCTAGCTTTTTCTTGGCCCGTACTTACTCATATTTTACACATCAACCTGTGTTTAGTAAGAAGAAAGTACCAATTTTGAAGATACTTTAATTTTTATCAGGACATTTAAATATACATATCTAACAGAGTCTCTGTGTGTGTGCCCACTTTTGTGGAAGAACTGCTTTGTGGAATACAGCCTGAGACCTTCTAGGCGCTGCTCCTCGCTCCAGCAATGACCAGAAGCTGATACTTAAGAAATGAATATAAAACCAGGGCATGTGTACAGTGATTATTTTTCTTTTATAGGGCTTCATCCAGGTCACAGTACCTGACTACCTAAAAGCATAGATAGATATATTTCTTTAATCCCTCATAGACATATTTCTTTAATCCCATTTACTTTTTAGCATGCACAAAATCCTATGTCAAAAAATTCTGAAATTTAATAATGTGCCATGAAAAAACCCCACAGTTTTATTGTAAACTTCCTGCTTGATACTTAAGGGCACTGCCTGTTTTTTATTTTATGATAATAAATGAAAAATACTGTCCTATTTACTGGTCTTTCTCTATTCACAGTGTTTTTCTCAAAATAAACATCTTCTATTTTATTCTGTCTCAGTATTGAACTTGTATTATGCTTCAACTCTCTGTACCTTTTCTTTATTTTCACTAGTTTGTGTGGTTGGAGAACTGCATAGAGTATACTAGACATGAACGTATTCTGGATTTATGGAGTGGGTACTAATAAAAAACATATTATTAACAGGGTGTCTTAAATTTAAGTAAAGAATATTAACTAGAACTATTAGCATAAAATAATGACTTAGGTACAAGATCCTAAAAAGGTATGAATAAAACTCCAATCGTGTGATTATGCCCACATAGTGTCTCCAACAAGGCCTTTGAGGTTCTCGGTCAGTGCATGGCAGAAGCTGGACCCAGTTACTCTAGAGAGCGAAGTGAGTTATGGCTTTTGAATCTGTTTGTATATCTGAGTCTAGCCAGATCTAAGACTAGACTTATGGAAACATTTAGTAGTCTTGGATTTGATATCGTAGAGTGGGTCTATTTAAAAATGAATAAGAGTATTGCATTAGGTGTATAATTCATGTCAGGTTCCTCCTCCTTTTTTAAACATATGTGTTAGAAACTGGGTTTCCCAAGCAACGGTGGCCACCTTGTGGATTTTTCAAAAGAAAGTTATATTTTATGTTATAAGAGAGTAGCTAGGACATTCTGATAGTTAAAAGCTATTCTCATTGTGTTATTGGTCCCGATTAATAACTTTCACTCAACACTTCTTTTTGTTAGAAATATATTATTGTTAGTAGAAGAAGTAGTAGTACTGCTTCTACTACCAAAACTGAAATATCTGCTTTCTGTGATAGAGTTACCACTTTTTCATCAAAAGTTTCTTGAAATTGGTGAAGTTTTGCTGGGAAGCAGGAGGAAAGGATCATTTCAGTGATGCTGTAGGTCTTTCTTGGAATAGCTGTTCTTTAGTATTTCCTTCACTCCTTAAAAACACAGTTCTGGGAAAGAACACAGTGAAGGTGTGATGAGATGACCTTGTCTGGCTGCCAGGTGCCCACCCAGCTGCTCTGTCACTTGCCTTCTTCAACAGAACAGGGAGAAGATAAGATGAAAAAACTTGTGGGTCCAGATAAGGACAGGGAGATCACTCACCAGTTACCATCATGGGCAAAATAGACCATGATGCCACCCTGGCAGCCCACCCCACTGCCAACACCTTGCCAAGTAATCCAATACAGAAGGCAGAAGAGGTATTTAAAATAAAGGACAGAGCTGACATGAAAACAAATAGACATGAATTAGCCATTAACTTACAAAGGCTTGAAATTAAAGATTTCCAAATTGAGTTAGTCGAAAGTTGGTATTGCCAGTCAGTGAAAAAACTCTGATTTTGCAAAAAACTGATTGTATGCTAAACAGACCATACAAAATAAATATACATTTTTGTCACCCCAAATTCAATTTGGAAAGGCTGATGTGTGAGGGTTTGATTTGTTCTGAAAGCACATACCCTACTGAGATTCCACATGGTTGTGATCTTTTTCCCAGAGCCACTGCTCAGGATAAGAGCATCCCTGGAGAGTCTCTGCTCTGTGCCTCGCTTCTGAGCCAAGGAGCCTGGTGGATCCCTGAGCAGAGACTCTCCACTCAGAAATCAGAACATGTATCAGAAAGTATATGGGTCCTTTAGGAGAATGGTTCTGTGGGAAAATGAAACCCAACTAGTAGCTTTTAAAACTAATTTAAAAAAGCCTGAATGAAGTTGTGCCCCAGATAAGAGATAAGAAAGTCCTTCAGAAGACAAGCAGAGGGCAGATCCTGTAGTGGAGAAGGCAATTTGTCTGAATGAGCAGAAGAGGACTGCTGCCTGCGAAGGAGGACAGAGGTCTTCTGTTGTTGCTGACCAGGCAGGGAAACCGTCCGGTCTTCACATCTGCTTGACTGGATGTAGGAGGTTGCTTACTGAGTCAGTTCAACTCATCAAACTGGCAGTTAGCTAACTGGTCCCAGACCTCTACCCCCAAGACAAAAACCATAACAGTTTTCTATGGAATGAAGATAATGTGTCAAATCACTTCAGTGAGAGATCAGTAAGCACCTGAGATGGTGCAAGGAGGAAGGTGATATTACTTTACTGGGAACAGGAAATGTGAAAAGCAGGGGTAAATGAGGCAAAGCAGGATATTCCCCTTTCAATATTAGCCTCCTTGGCAGGCCTGCTCATTTAACACTACCCTGGGAACAGCACCAGCACGTGTGGAACTTGTTGGCCTGGTGAATGAAGCCTCAAATGGCTCAGGCAGTGCAGCCAGAACAGGTTCCTCCTCATGTGTGGGGCTCCCAGAGCTGTCAGGCATCTGGACGCTTGCAGTCAAGATAATTAAAAGCGTCAGGATCTCTGTCACTGGGACAGGTTACATGGTGGGGATGTCCGATGTCCCTGCTCATGGCTAACTACCTGAACTTTGGGGATGTTGCTACCCCAGGCTTTCAGCCGCCTACTGGGAAGCCAGGCAGGATTTCACTTCAGCTCTTTGAGAGCTAAATCCAAGATGGTTTATTAAATCAGATTAGGTTCATCTGATGGCTGTTTTCAGTGTGACTCTTGGTTTGCCAGAGAATTTCTGAGTGGCTCCAGTTGAAACCACGAAAGTGACTATTCATGAAGTCATTCTGAAATGGCTGCCAAACTGGAATAGTGGGGGCAAAAAATAGTTTGAAGATGTAATTTGAAATTATTATAAAGCCTGTTATCTAAAAGAAATTGGACAAGGTGATACAGGTATCATGTATCTTATTTCCCTGTGTGATGTACTTCTCTCAACACTGCACCAGTGATGGGCTGTTATCACATGACACTGTAGTAATGGAGAGCTGTGTCTTGGTAAGGCCAGACAGATATAAAACAACTCATCAGCAACTCAAATAGGATGCTGACGTTAGGGATATACCAGGAAAAGACATTCAGGATTTGTTTTTTATTTTTATTTTTTTTAAACTCGCAATGTACTGTAAATTCAAAATAAAATCCACTCCAACCATTTTTTGTTCATTTCTTCCTTTTATCATTATCTGCAATCTTGTGTTATAAAACCTGTATAATTTTGCTGTTTCTTAATTTCATTTCTCTGTGGTCTGCCTTTATTAATTTAGATGTGTTCACTCATGTCCTAGAGGCTTTTCTATAAAGGCAAAGCTACATTATTTTTTTTAACCAGAAGAACTTTTTTTCACCACATTTCACTCATGAGCTCATCAGCCATAACTACTTCACATTGTATTGCAAGTCTCCTAGAAGACAGTTTTACTGATTGTCAGATCTCTGAGATTCTTCACCTTAGCTGGCATGTTAAAAAGCTCTTAATTGGGCAGCTTTAATAGGTTATTTTATTATGCATTATTATACTTGACAAGACTTTTTTTTTCTCTTCCTAAGTTTTGCTTCTAAATTCTGTTTGACTGAATAAAATGGTTTATTTTTCCTTATATTTCCATTAAACTAATTCATTCATGAAATATAAATAAGACTTACATATTTGTCTTGAGTCTCATTTCCAAGGAAGACCTCAAGATGCAATATGATGTCTCAGCTTGTTTGTAAGTCTTCCTCACACTATGAAGAGAGCCCATGTATCAAACTGCCAGTATATGAAAGGCAATATTCCATGGAAATGCCTTTCTTAAGACTTCTTGAATTTCAGTAAGAACTTTAATAAAAAAAAGAAAGCTTGATGATTTTTGATAAATGTGCACTATCCTATACAGAGATATTTTAAAAAGTTTGAAAAGTTAACCACACAAACATGCCTAGATTGAGATCCTGCTGGATCCAGCAGACGTCATTTGCCTTATGTTCATTGAATTTAAACATATATCGTAAACCCAGCATTATCAGTAGAAACTTATGTGATGGATTCCTCTTAATCAGTGCCTTCCTTCTGGCAGATCCGAGGCTTGTATGAAGTATTTAACACAGACACAAACTTCCATTAATACTGAGAGAGTTTTCTGGTACAATTTGACCTTTAAGAAAGTTTATATAAACGCACTGGCAAGCAGCGAGCAGTGTTAGGAAGAGCATTTAAAGAATGGCATGAGATAGTAATCATAAATAACATCGCAATGTGCTTCACAAACAGTCTATCATTTGTCTGTATGTTTTTGTTCCCAGTGTTTAATGCTGCGGGCATGTTTTCCGCTGCTTGTTCATTGTACTTTAATATTATGCCAAGTTTTCTTTCTTAGTAGTAGTGGTATATTTCTAATGACATACCATGGTTTTAACTACGGTGTTACTGTATTAGAAGATTTTATTCAGGAGGTTTTGGGGTTTGGGGTCCAGCACTAGGTACTTGTGGCTTTATTTTTATCTCTAGAGCACTATGGGCAAGAGCATAAAAATGTTAGCAATTAAGTGGAAGTCTGTGTGCTAGCACAATGCATTTGGAATCCCTTTTTTTTTTTTTTTTTTTTGGGGGGGGGGGGGAGGAGTATATCCTCTCCAACTTTGCATTACCTGAGTTCAAAGGGAAACTGATCAAGTGCTCTGAAGAGGAATCCCTTAGGTGCTACTCAGTAGAGGCACCATAAAAGACTCAGGAAATGCTATGAAAATAGCTGGAGACTAGGTGAGTAACAGGGGAAGAATGAATGTGTGCCCTGCTTACACTTTTTCTTAGACTGGTGGCCCCTAGCTGGAGCTAGATAGGGGGCTAAATAGCTCAGTATAGTGATAGTGACATACCCATGTGTCCCCAAAAGAAGCAAGGACAATTGTGAGAGCATAGGGGATAATGATTCTTCTCATTCCTTAGGGCACGCTTTGTCTTGCATGGTTGTTCAAAATGGAAATTTTTCATTAAAATTATCCTCTGAAGTTGTTCTTCCATGGAACTTTCTCGGAAACATTATTAAAATAATCCCTGCAACCCTGTCTACCTCTGAGCACTTCACTGTGAGCGTCCTCTGCATGCGTAACTCATACATAAAAGGCTTGTGTAATCATTTCAATTTTGTGGAAGACAACTGAGGTACAGTGAAATGACTTGTCTGAAGTCATGCAGGAAGGTTGCAGCAGAGTGAAGGAATTAGGAAGATTGAAGAGTATATAAACTAGTTGGAACTAACTCTATGTTATGCATATGCTTTTGCTCCACATTGCTGGTGGTCTGTAATTCAGACACTGGCTAAAGCAGGCTTTTGGAAACGAATCCTGATGAATAAAACAACGATGCCCAGTTTAGTCTCAGGCAAAACAGGAATTGCAATTAATAGAGTTAGACCTTTAGATGACGCTTCTTGAAAAAGCAAACAGTGTGGAAAATACGCTCCTGATCCTGAATTTAGTTTAAAGGGAAGCTCTCAAACAAATAGGACTTCATTTAAAAACATCAAGATGGAAATTCCTAAGATACTGTCCAGAACAACTGATCTTAAAGGATGCCTTCAAATATATAGGACTGCAAAAATGTCCACTTTTTTTTTTTTTTTTTTAATGCTAGCTTTGAGAGAACTCTTTCGCTGAAAGATTTAAGTGTATGGTCCTTCCTCCAGAAATACATGCTTGTTGGGTGTAAGACAAATATCAGCCCGCAAGCAACGTAGTTTTCAATAAAATTGTCAGGGGAGAGGAAAAAGTATGTAATATTTTATACATAAACTGCTTAAATTCCTGCCCACTGAAATGTGGCTCAAGATGAAACATGAAGCAGTTTGGAAGCTCAGGTATACTCACATCACTTTGGATTCCTATTCTTTGCAGTAGAATTGTTAGTGGAAAACAGCATGACAATAATAAGGGTCTCACTCAGACTGGGGAGTCAAATGTGGATCCTTATTTATCACTGTTAAATAACAGAATGGAAGCAGTGAGGCACAAATTCTCAGCTGATTACATCTTTTTTGACAGCTGAAGAGAAAGATGCCTGTGCCATTAGAAATCGATGCTGCAGTCCCTAGAAACATTTTTTGTGAAAAGCAGAGAAGAGAAAAATAAAAGCTGACTGTGACTTGGAATCCCAGAAGTTGGCACCAGATAATCAAAATGATGGTATGCATAGTTACAAAACTGGGACTGAAACAACAGTGAGATGTCATTAAGTCATGTTTTTGTCTCAGCACCCCTTTACCTTTGTCTCACCTGGGTGCTCCTACATCCCTTTGGATGTAGCTATCTGCACAAACACTTTGGCAGTGAGGAAAGCTTGGGAGGAAGGGAATGGAGGTTGAATGAGGCATAGCTTGTCAAGCTGTTGATATTATGCTTGACTGAATAACCTTGTGTTGTAGCATTCCCACAGTCCTGCTCTCCTAATTGTTTAGGTTAGCGACCTGGCTAGAATACGTTGTCATTCCCTTGTAGGCAATGTACTGGAGTTTATTCCTCAGGGGAACGCTTACTGTACACTCAGTTTTTATCCCATTGCATAGCAAGGATGTAGCAGAGGTGCTACAGACCCAAGTGCCAGGACATACTCCTGTATTCTGCAGTTCTGACATAATCTCTTTATTTTTCTTGAGAATTTAATCATTTCATAATATATGAAACTTGTCTGTTGCCTATGGTTAAGAAAGGGACGAGCAAGGTGACTGTGGAAGAGAGGTAGAGACAGTAAGACACTTGTTCCTTCATTGGGTTCTTTCTCCAGAGCAGTTGTGAGACAGTTTTTCTTGGGAGTTTTGGATGATTGCACAATAGAAACTAATGGAGCGAGGAGGGAGGGGCAAGTTACACTATGTACTGTTAAAACAAAGTGGAAACTTTCAGGAAGGAGGATTTTTAAGTTGTTCCCTCCAACTTTGTTTTTAGCTACCCTGTCAAAGTGCTAGGCTGTTTCCTTGCTAATCAGGCTAGTTTAAATCCCAGGTCATCAACTTTACATAAGCTTTTCTTTGTCACCAACATTCACGTGCCCCATGTGCTTCTGGCTAGCTAAAAACTTAATCAACTATTCTTCGTCAGTCTAACAACACCTTGGTTTCGCTATTACTGTTTTGCAGTTGTTTTATTAAAATATTGGGGACTAAGTAAACTTGAGACCCAGACCACGTGTCACCATTCAATCTTTATACCCCCTTTTCCAATTATGCAAGGTCAATCTCAATTTTCCCAATGAAGACAAAGCTGTTTTCTACTGTTTGGGTAGAAAGTAAACAATTTGTCTTGCAATTAATTTGTTTCAAGTGTTCATATGCTCTTCTGTTTGCCCAGAGGTCAAAAGAGGGCTATGAAGAGCTGTGCCTTTAAAAAGGCTTTTATTAGAGCTAATTAGGATATGCTATTGTATGGTACAGAGGTTTTTGAGTGCAGGTCAACTGTAATCCAGGCACTGGATGAAGTTAGGTTCTGTCACACTTGCTGTCTCAGAGTAACTACTGACACATAAAGAATTATAGTAAATGCTCTTTCCTGCTGCATATAGCTTTCTTTTAAGCACCTATAATAGATATTATAAAATGCAGACTAAAGCTGTCCATGTGTATTTTTCTACCGCTTGATTATTTTTTTTTTACCTGAGCAATACCTTACTTTTTCCATTCATTTTCCCTGTATCTGGCAAATGAATATCACTTTCATGATTTTTTTCTCAAAGATACACTAGGATTCTTTCAGTCTTTGTTTGGACCAACAGGGAGTGTTTCACTCCGAAGCGTAGCGCTTGGACTCATACTTTGAATAGAGGAAAAACAGATTTAAAGATGCTTCCCATAAGCTTGCCTGCTGCCATTTTCCACAGCAATTCATTAGCTGCTAGGAAAATGTAAATGGGCCCTTTGGAGCTATTATTTTGACAGCCTTATGCTGGAATTTTGTCTTAAAAGCGCTACACAATGCAAAGTTATCTTACATGGATGCGGTTTGGCATATTTTAAGGTTTTGTGTTTGCTTTCTATGTCAATAATACTTCTAGAAAAATAGCAAAGAAACCAGCCATTCGTGACGTTTTTGGCAAACCCTTCCCTCCCTTTTCTTTGTTTTAGATAGCAGGCTAAAAACCTTGATTTGTTACTTTGGCTTGTGATGTTCAGTCAGTCATTGCTATTTAATAAAATTGCATCTAGATGATTATTTTTGTATGTAATCAGATTTTTAATCTCATAAAAGAATGTTCTTGGTATTTGTAAAACTGTGAACCAGTGATATAGTACGTGTGATTTTTATGGCTATATAATCAGAAGAGCTTTGGAATAACACTGTTTCTGCAAAAGTATTTTTAATGAAGGAAGGGATTTGGGTCTTTTTTCTCAATCAAAGCTCACTTACCTGTTCTATTGTTTTATCTTTCTGTGATGGCACTTCTCAAAGTAAATGTACATTTGTATGTATTTCAGTTACCTTGATGATTTAGTGCATCTCCTGATTCAAAATGTGATTTATTCTTTTTTAAATAGACTTCTAATGCAGGTATAATTGTGTAGCAGTGTTCTTCATGCTACAGTTCAGTTTAGAACTCACAGCAGTGTTTTCAAAGCCAAAACTGCTTTCTCTTCTTCTTTTGGCACGATTGTACAGAAAATAGTATCTTTTTGTTAATGAAAAGTGTTAGAAATATGCCACAGTGTAACTGTAGAATGCTGTGAAACTGTCCCTGGGCAGTCCATGGGTCATGCTGGGTTTCTTTGTTTTGTTTTATTATGGTTTTAATTCTCTTTTCTTTTGAGTACTCACTGACTTTGGCCCATCGTATTTTTTTTTAAACGAGATCCAGGCACTAGACTCTTTCAAGCCAAGCCAGGAAAGTGGTTGCCAATGGGAATATTTGTGTTCTTTTTAAACTTGCTCACTCAGAACACAGTAAGCGGGTCGCTCCTAGTCTTAATATTTCTTTCAGAGTGCTAAGAAGTTCATAGTAGGTCTTAAAAAAGCAAAATAAAAATACCCCACAAATCCATAATGTATTTTTAAATGCATGAGCATTTGTTAGAGGAAGTATTGAAGCTTGCCATTCTCAAAGAGCTGATTAGAGTTGTACCTTGCTGCTGAAAATGCATTTAAGAAGAAATCACTCACCTTGGTTGCTTAGCTGATGTGTTTTCTTCCTGCCAAGTATTTCTGCAACACTTGAGTTATAAGCTGTTAAGGCAGTATGGCCTTCCCTTTCATTTTTGATCTTGTCAGGAGAGAATTTTGCTAATTTGGGGAGTATCCCAAAGTGAGAAAAAAAGCAAAGCACTGATTTCTTTTCCTCACCTTTTCCACTCATCACCCTTCACTGTTACTATTTGCTGTCCATGATGTAGGAAAATTGAGTAGGGTTAAAAGATATTCCTGGACTTTGAAGCACTGTGGGTTTTTTGTTTTTTGTTTTTTTTTTTTCTACTTAATTCCCAGAATTCTTTCAGACCCATAGGAGTGGTAATCAGTCCCTGGGGTCTGCTTTCCCAGTGTGGGAGGCAGCGCAGCACCAGGCGAGGGAAGCGAGCCGAGTCAGGAGTGCTGGACATCAGCTTTCGGAATGGGGGCTGGAAGAACATGACTTTTGCTAGGTCAGCTTCTGGGGAAGGGTGGGCAGCAGTGATGCCAGTGCAGGCGCCAAAGCAGCTGCTGATGTTGTGGGGAGCTAAAGCCCCCTTAGCAGTCTTCTGGCATCCGTACATAGTCAGGCAGAAAGCATTTGGATGAGTCTTCTGAAAAATATGAGCCCTGACAGGCCTGAAGTTACTTTTACATGCATCTGGGTATTTCTGCCATCTAATTCAGAATCAGTCAGGTATAGGTATGAACAATTCTTTCCTCCACGGATTTGTACCACTATCATGTTTTCTGCTTGGTCCACCTGAACAGGAATCCAAGTCTTGGCACTTACACTGTTAAGGAATAAAAACAGTGGAACAAATTCACCCTACCTTTTTATTTGTACAAATCTAGAGTAAGTGAAGTTAGAAGTATATAAGGAAGTGAATTGAGGATTACAGTTACATTATACCATGATCCCCTGGTGGTTGAGATAATTGGAGGACTTTTCCCCAAGACCTGAGGATTTTAGTGTTTATTTCTGTGCTGCTGTAGTGTTCTCCAGGTGCCCTTGAGGGTAGCCACCTGTATATGTAACCTGCCTCCTAGGAACTCAGCTTAAGAAGATTATTCAGCATGTCTCAGGGAAAATTTTCAGTGCAACTCTAGTTTACAGCACCTTGCAGAGGACACTTGGCATGAGAATGAGCAGACTTGGTGTTTCCTGCAGCATCCAGTTGTCCAGTGTGTCAGGATAGGGATGGTGGTGATGACAGTGAAAAGAAACAACTTGCAGTCTTTTCTTTTGGGGTTGTTACTGTACAGGCTATAATGTCTTTTGCACCAGGGAATTAGGAATTTGTAAGAGTGGCACGGTAAAAGCGGTATGATCGCTGGGTACTAAGTGGTCATATTATTACTGGGCATCGCTGTGAAATACGAAGCAGTCTCAAGAGCGCTCTAGAAGTAAATATGAAGCAGGTCATACTAGGAGTATTTTCATAAGGTAATCCCATTGGGTTTTCTCCTGGTGGTGATATTTTGGAGAGGGCGGCCAAAAGAGACTATTTCTCAGCATCCTAGATGTGTTGAACAGAACTTACCTGCTGTGAAGCCAAATATTCAATATATGCCATAATGATCCTTTAATTTGAGCGTAATGACTGTGTAATACTGACAGCAGCTTAAGTAGGTAACCCAAAGGAACCTCTGTAAAGATTTCATCATGATTAACTCATTTGTCATTAACTATGGTATAGAATTAACGTGGATTGAGAATTGCATTGCAATTTACCAAAATACAAGACAGAAAATAGCTAGTGAGGCATCTGACAAGGCAGATGCATCACTGCATGAGAATTAAAATCAGCAAAGCAAATGACATGATTTGATATAGCTGCTGACCTAACGTTCCTTCAAGCATCTGAGAAGCATGATAGTTCCAGTGCAAACACAAGTGTGTATGTCTACATTATGCATAGTTCTAAATCACCCCTCCCACATTTTAAAAATACTTGAATAGTTAACTCGCTGACAGCAGAGTTTCGAATGCTGTTTGCCGTGACAGCTGTTTGGAAACTGGCTCTGTGGCAGGGATGAAACAGCCAACTTCTGGCAGGTTGGCAGCAGGTCCTGGCAAGGAAAATGAGCTAACAAAAGGGAATGACCAAGTCAACTCAGAAGATCCCATGCGCTAAACCCTCATGGCTCTGTGGTAGTTAACACTTGGTGCTGCATTGTCTGCTCGCTGAAGAATGTGGAAAATGCAAGTTAAATTTTAGAAACAGGCAGAGACCCAAAGTTGGTTGGGTTTAGACATGTAACAGTTGTAAGCAGCTGGTCTGCTGTGATTTAAGCTTATTAGGTTCAGTTCAGTTTCCCTGATGTTTTGTCCTTTTTCTTTTGACTTCATTACGATATCTGTCCCACTGGCTGTCTTTGGACACTTAGACTCGCAGCATCTCAGGGCAAAGACTGCTCTGTCCTCCATGCTTACAGTCCCCTGATAAACTGAGGCTTTGATCACCTCTTGAGACCCCATTTAAAATGGATATAATTAACGATGTTTAATAATAACCAGCTTCTGTAGTGCTGAAGTGTATTTTTCTCATTCTTGTGCCGCTTTGTGTTTGTCCTTTATGAATATTCTTTCACTGAAATGAGCAGGATCTTTTTATAGCCTGGAATATACTTTTGGAGGATCATGAGTGTGGGGAAATCATTATCAGGCAAAAATAAAACTTTAATGGATTTGCAAACAGACTGCAAACTTAAGCACCTGATGGGATACAGTGGGAAAAAAAGGCTTCAGGCAGCTTGAAAGTTTCATTTAAATGCTATCGCCAATTTTGCACTGATTTTCATTTGAATGTGTGATTTCACTTGAGTCTGAAAGTGATATAAATCAGAAAATAAGCATGTCATCTTCCAGTTTGAACAGACTTTTATAGTCTGCGAGAGAATGCTGTAGGCTTTCATACCCTGATAATCCTGTTCAGGAAGTGAGGAAGAGTAGGAAAATTCAGCAGGCTGGAGAGAATTTGTAAGAGCACTAAGTGACTACTGCAGCTTTTAGTTTCTTCAGTAATCATGAAAGCTAAAAAACTGGGCTTGGGATGCTTTAGAAAAAACAGTGGCCAGATTTTAAACAAAAAGAGAAACCCAAGCCATGCTAATCTGGAAATCTGTCCATTCTGCAGCCATCCTGCAAACACTACTTCCAGGAAAAGAGCTTTTGACTGTAATGTTTGTACCCTAAATGGGAAGAATAGTGGTAATTGTAGGCTGTAGCCAACTGTAGTGAAAAATAAGCACTTGATTGGCAAACAGTTTTCTAAATTGTATTTGTGTATTAATCTTGGCGTAATTTCCTATTGTTGCATTGCATCAGGAGCAGAATTATTATTCAAGCAAGTAGAATTTCATTTTCTGTCTGTCATGATCCTCCATCTTTTTCACAGTGATATTGTAAGGAATACAGTACAGATGCCTAGTATAATATTTATCTGGTATTATATTTAATTAGAAGAATCCATTGGAATTTCTATGTTGCAGGAGATTCTTCTAAAACACTCAGACCTTTCAGAAAAAAAGCACTTCGCAGAAGGGGTAAAATTATTTAGGAATAAGATAATTTGTTCAATTTCTGTAGGAAGCTGCCAATCCAAGACTAAGGTTCTTGGCTCAGCCCTAGTCTCCCGATTCTCCCAGGCCACTTGCTCGCTGTCATCTCTAGTGGGAGTCAAGCAGTCTTGGGAGCCAGGACCTCCAGCACAGGGAACTTCTTGAGACAGCGACCTGCAAGATGCCTCTGTGGCAGGGCTTTCTTGGAACTGCAGTCCCTAGAGACCTCAGGATTCATGATGTGGAGGCAGTCCAGATGGCAGGACTGCCTGGAGACACTGCAAGCTTTGTTCCCTTTCAGGTCACCAGCCAAGCTGGCAGGAAACCTGGCAGGCTTTTGATAGGACCTATTCCTCTTGCAGCCAAGTCATATATTGATCACCGTGCTGTTGTCTGTTCTGGTGTTTTGTTGTATTTTGACCAGATATTCTATTTTGGGACCTAAAAACCTTTCCAAAAAGAGGTTCACTTAAATATGGAAGTTTCCACAAAATTTTCCTTTTTCAGTGAATCAGCATTTTGCCCAAATCCCTACCCAGCTCCTTTTTATCCTATTTCTAACATGGGCTGCTGTATGACCATCAGCTACAGTTCTCCATAGGGAACTGCCAGTTCCAAAAAATCCCTTTTGATCTATTTTGAAATTAAGTGGAAGATAGAATTTCGGTCTTACGTTCTCTGTCCAGACTTTTGTCTGTCTGACATCAAAATACTGACTCTTCATGGTAAAACTGAGGTATGGCTTCTTTGTTACTCTACCTTAAGTGTTCATACAAAAGCTAACCCTCAGTTTTCATTGTTTAACTCTCAGATCTACTTTTTTCCCCTCTTCTCTGTATTTCTGGTGTTACACACACCCACCCCATGCCCGACCCCCTTTTTTTTTTTTCTTAAGACATGAAACTAATTCCACCTGAAGTTAGAGGTCAGACCTCTACTTGCATAAACAGGCTTCAAGACATGGATTTCAGGAAACCCACAGATCTGTTTATTTGTTTATTTTCATGAATACTAATGAAATTTTAAATGTGGTATATTAGTCTAGCAATGTTGGGTTTTGTCCAAAGACATATGAGGGTGCCAGAGACTGGTAGTTTCCTTTTGTGAAAGTGTCTTTATAGAGGTGGCTTCTAGCCCAAAAGCAAAAAATTTACGATGCTTAGTGGTGCTGGCATGGTTTGCCAAAACGGATATTGGAAA
>VYXH01002436.1:0-15260 GCA_013397275.1 Burhinus bistriatus | reverse complement strand
ACCTAAACAATTCTATTCTATGAAAAATGTTATTAACNAACAATTCTATTCTATGAAAAATGTTATTAACAACCTCAGCCTTCTCCTTGTCCATCATTACCAGTTTGCCAATCTTGCCCATCAGGGCGGGTACACTTTCTTTCACCTTCCTTTTCTGGCTGACATACCTGTAGAAGCCCTTCTTATCAGTCTTTGTATCCCTTGCCAAGTTCAGCTCCAGCTGTGCCTTGGCCTTCCTGACCCCAACCCTAAACAACCAGGCAGCATCCCTATAGTTTTCCCAGGATACTTGTCCCTGCTGCCACTGCCTGTACATTTCATTCTTGCCCTTTAGTTTGACCAGAAGGTCTTCACTGAGCCATGCTGGTCTCTTTCCTTGCTTTCTTGATTTCTTACACCTGGGGATTGAGAGCCCTTGCACTCTAGGGAAAGCATCTTTAAAGATCTGCCCGCTCTGTTCTGCTCCCTTGTTCCCTGAGGGCGGTTTCCCAGGCAGTCCTATTGTCTGACTCCTTGAAGAACTGGAAGTTTGCTTTCCTAAAATTCAGGGTCCTGAATTTACTCCTCGCCTGACCCATATCCCTCAGGAGTGCAAACTCCACCAGTGCATGATCACTGCAGCCTAGGGCACCTCCAATCTTGATGTCACCGATTAGCTCACTTGTGTTGGTGACCAGCAGGTCCAGTATCGCAGCCCCTCTGGTAGGGCTGGCTATTGCCTGGCTTAAGAAGTTCAGGAGGGATCACCTCCCTTGACCTGTTGGTGATGCTCTTCCTAATGCATCTCAGGGTGCTTGGCTTTCTTTGCTGCAAGGGCACATTGCTGTCCACCAAAACTGCCTGGTCCTTCTCTGCAAAGCTGCTGCTGGTTGGTTCTCAGCCTGGGCTGGGGCATGTGGCTATTCTTTCTTGGGTATAGGACTTCACACCTCCCTTTATTGAACTTCTTGTCAGCACTTTTCTCCAGCTTGCTACCAAGGTCCCTGTCAACTACTCCCAATTTTGTATTGTGTGCAAACTTGCTGAGAGTGTGTTCTGTCCCATCATCCAGTTTGTTAATGATGATATTAAACACTATTGAACCTATATTTTCTGGCCCTGTATTTCCTCTGTTGCATATTGTTTGCAGTTTCGTTGGTTGCACCCATGTTTTTTGTTAAACTAGGAGATCCCAGACAAACTTCTGTATCTCAGGGATGTCATTGGATATCATGTGTAACATGGGACTATCCAGAACTGGTGCTAATGCTTCTTCTGTGGGACCCTCAGGATGCCAGCTTGCCTGTCCATCTAAACCAGCCTGCAGTTAGCTCCCACCTTTACAGTGCCAATTTCCACTCTTTGGATTCCTCAGATCACCTCATCTCAGTCTGGAGCATGGCATAATCATGAATTTCCTCTCTGGAAATACTAAACCTTTCATAACAAGAGCTGTCAAATTAATAGCTTTGAGGAGATGCACGTTATTCTTTGCAGTGCCAAGCAGAGGTGATGGAGAAATTTGGTGAAATTTCTTTGAAATTGTTGTTACTGTCAGCATGTCTCTTTGTTTTGCTCCGATATAACTCCACATACAGGCATGATAATTTGCTCCCAGAATCCAATCTGGAGCACATTGGCTAGTTGTCTCCACTTAGCAGCTATAGCACAATGTGATACATGAGTTCACACCAGGATCTATTCCAGACAGACAATATAGCTACTCCATAGGCCACCCATATCCTGATGCAACATAGTGCAACACATGGCTTCCTCATCACGCTGTACACATGTCGCTGTAGTGAGCTGCAGCTCAGTCCTTGTCATACTGAGGTCTATGAATTGGAAAACTGCAGAACAGTTACCGTGTTTCAGCACCAAACACTATGCCATGTACCTACTTGATCCTGTTAATCCTGCTATCACAGCCAGTATTCAGAAACACTTTATTAAACAGACCTGAAAAGAAGGTTAATTTGATAAAGCATTTAGGACCAACTTTAGCTATTTTTTTTACTTTAGCACTTTAATAATTATCATTTCCCCTTTGTTAAATAAAGTGTTTTAAAGGGAAATTTTCAGACTGTCAAGTTCCAATACTCTCTGACCAGTTTCTTTTGGATATTCCACACAAAGAAGGTTTAAAGTTTTAATACCAAATTTAGTTATTTGAAGATATTTGGCATTATACAGTATTTTGATTTAGCAGAGTGAAACTGCAAAATATGGACATCACAACACAGACATAATATAGCGATTACAATATACAATTGCATCACAATACAAACACGATTGTCATTACCAGTCCTTAGGTGCTCACCATCATGATGCTGGGCATCCCTGGTCGCTGGGAAGGAATATGTGGGTTGAAGCCACTCCAAGCCCACTGCTTTCTTCAAAGTTCATTTTGCTTATTTTTTGATTTTTACACTCTGTGTTGGCCTGAGCCACATACACACTTTCCCCCCACCCCTTCTCCCCTCCTGCCTGGTCTGACTGGCTCAGGAGGATTATACTTTCTACTGGTTGTTTTAGGGAAAATCATTTACGTAAAGAGTTGTGCCACTCAAATGATACAGCTGTTTATCTGAAACAAAGGTCTCCTTTGTGTTAAGTTCAGCTCCCTTTAGGATAGCTGTGGTCACTTCCTGTGTTCTTTTCTGAGCTTCTTGAGCAAATCATCCTTGCTTACCATCTCTGATCCTTCTTCTGTTGTGGGGGTTTGTTGATCGGTCATGCAGATTGTTGCTTATTTTATTGTATACTTCTATTCAGAAGAACCTTGACCGGCTGGAGAAATGACAAGACAGGAATCTCATGATATTCACCAAAGGGAAATGCAAATAATGTGCATAGGTTAGTGTCAGGTAGGTACAATCCAAGGGAAGTTGACAATCCTGGGAGAGAGGAAGGGTGTATATGTTTGTGTGTTTTCACAAAAAAAAAAAAAACCAAAACAAAATAGAAAAAGTGTTGCTGAAAAAAAAAAAAAGTGATTATGAACAGAAATACAGAATGACTTCTCAAATTTACAATAGGATTGCATTCGATCTGTGAATCCACATGCTATATCTAATGAAGATTCAGCTAGACAATGTGGAGGGACATTCCTGAAAGAGACAAAAATGTTTGGATGCAAAAGGAAAAACAAGTAGGTTGCTGCAATAATTGACTTTCTACCATTTCTGTTTACATCTATGCAGGGCTGGACTCCACTGGCGCTAGCAGCAAAACACAGAACAGCCAAAAAGAAGTGGTTGATTGAAAGCCATCTCTGGATATAGAATATCCTTCACAGCAATGCGGTGTGAGCAAGGCACTGGAGTGCTGACATTCCCTACAGAGGAGGGGGAATTCGGGTATGCTGAAAATAGATACTTCTTGAGGTGGAGGTCAGGCAGCTGCCTCACTTTCTGCCAGCTCCAAAGACATGACTTCCCTTCCCCCATACTGAGAGGGGCCAGAATGGAGAGACAGGTAATTTCAGCAGTTCAGATAAAATAAAGTTGAAATATCTCAAAATTCTCAGTTTATGGCCTGCCCCTTCCACGACCCTTGAGAGAAATTATCTTCCCCCTGCTCATTCTGCTGTGGAGGTGACTTTTACATTTCAAGTGGGAATAACTGATATGAACAGCACACTATTCTGAAAGGAGCATTTACTCATAAGCAATACTATCCTCATTCGATATTGCCTACTGATTTTAAGGTAGCACACTAGACAGTCAAAGACAGAAAAGTCAGCTTTGCTGTCATACTTGCAAGAAATCTGTGAAGGCTGATGATATGTAGGTAATACATATCATTACCATACGATACAATAACTCGGGCAGACCCTGGTATGCCCACAGTAATACTTTCTGTAACTGTAAAATGCTCACTGAGGCATTTTGGTGTTTGGGCTCTAGCTTATATTAAGCTCTCTTTGGTTAATCTATTAGGCACTTTTTCTTTTTTTTTCCCATGTCTGATGTTGTTGCTGGACTCCTAGAGTTTCCCTCTTGGGGTCTTTGTCCCAGGCTGTAAATTCTGATCCTGCCCTTCACTGGTGTGGTCTGAAGCTTCTTGTCTACTCTGCCCAGTCTACCTGAGTGGATAATGTTAGTCATTGTCCAGGCTGAATCTTTTCTGGGCTGGCTGACATGTCTGCCTCCACCACAGCAAAGCAGTAACTTCCAGCCTTACCAATGCTCCTGACTTACTTGGCTTTGGGTCCTGTCCCTCCTCCATTTCCATCAGCTTTGATGAACAGAAAATTGTATCTCTTTGTTTTAGTTGGGCGGGATATTTGCACAGAACCAGTAACCATTGCAATCCATACCAAGTGGTGTCTATTCATGGTTAATTGTTTGTCAAGTCTGCCATGAGGAGAGGAGTTGGAGCTTGAGCCTATAAGAACCCAGCAGCATCTCTCTTAGCATGGGCTCAAGAAATACACGTGGCAGGTGTCCCAGGACAGGTGGCAACTCTAACCAACTGCAAGTAGGTACTGCAAAGCAGCAGTAGGATATGTCCCTCTGGCTGGTCTGAACGGGTTCTTTTGCTGACCTGTCATGATCAGACCAATAACACAACGTTAAGCTTTTAGCGTGACATGGATTCTTCATTTGCTTGACAGTTACCCATTGTTGTATCCAGTTTTCAAAGTACTGGGTATCAGTTCTTTCTTCCTCTCTTATTTCTTCCTTCCCCAATCCATCATGCTCCCTCTAAACAGTGGAATTTGGTTGATATTTTTGTTGTGTGATAATGTTTTATATCTGAGGGACTGTAAAACAGACTGTGTCATCTCTAGCGCTGGCTTGGACTGGGAAATGCACTGCTTCCCCTCCCCACTCCTGTTAAATAGAGACCCTGGAGAACCTCACTTCTGAGAGTGTGACGGGGGACAGATATCACTTCGAAGATCTGTACCTACAGATCTTCTAATGTGGCTTCCTGGCAGAAATCTGAGCTGCTACAGCCTGCATAATTGTTATTTGAATAACAAACGCCCACAGAACTTCAAAGGCATAATAGACGGACATGCACAAAATGATTTGCTAAAATATCCTCTGAGATGCAGCCTTCTAGGTATTCTCGGGCATAATGAAAACGCAGTAATAGACTCTGGTGGCTGTGATCCCTCTTTAGCTTCACAGTTTTAGCCTTCATCTCTTCTTTTCTCCTTCTTCCATTAAGTACTGTGCAACACATAGTGGCAGATATGGCTTTGTCCAGGAAACAGCAGTCAGGTTTCAGACAACCAAATACATGAACTATAGCTATCTTGAAGACGTTTGGGCAAAAAATGAAGAGCTGTTGGTATTCCTCTTTAGGGACCTGTTTTTTTAAGTACCAGTGCTCAATTATATAGATAGCATAACGCAGTACCTTGAAAACAAGCACCACAACACAACATGTTTCATAATCAGGTGACATAATCACAACAGGTTCCCTCTGGTATCAGGAACATCTAACTGGATCTCTGTAAAAGTCCTTCAGTCTTCTTAGCAGTGCCACACCAATGGCACCTGTTCTCCCTAAAAAAAACCCATCAGGCACCTGCAGACCTTATGCTTACTTTAGTTGTCATCCATAAGACCTGCTGTTTTACTATGATGACTTTCACATGTTGAACCCACTTTTTGGTACAGGTTTTTTGGCGCATGAAGCATATACGTGAATCTCCAGCTTCCAGTTGAGCGCATAATATGCAGTATGTGGACAGGATTGGATGCAAGCTACTATGCATCACAGCATTTCAATGGTGTTTTGACATTGACCAAGTGCTCATACTGTTTTCTGACTGATGTGATATTTTCTCTGAAGTTGTTATTGAGGTTCATCTGAGGATCAGAAGGTTTACCTGAAAAGGGAGCCAGTTCTAGATATCCTCACAGGACTGCTGGGCCCTCACAGGATGAGGCTTGATGGAGACAAGATGAGGTTTGGTTGCACTGCAGTGTGAGGTATCAGGCTGCCTATCTTTGACACCAAAAGACAGAATCACCATAGGGCATGTAATTGAAAATACAGCAGAAATGGATGTTCTGAAAGTCAGGTCCACATGCATACGCTAGTCCAGTGCTGTTCCACGTGTTGTTTTAGTAGTGCACAAGTCTAAGATGTACTTTTATGCCTTTGTCTCACATGCTATGTAGATTCAATGATGGTTCCTATTTGATATTCTCCTCGTTAATTACTGAGAATACTAACTTTCACCACCTCTTCACATCAGAAGTATACAAAGAGATCTTTCCAGAGACAAACAAAAACATTTTCCACACTACATTTCTTCAACATCTAAATGAGGAATAGTGGATTCTAAGATGTGTAAGTTGGTGTCACTATGCAATTCTTCATAAATCATTTCTCATTGTCATTTTTTCTATTACTACCTCCAGATTTCCTATCAAGATAAAGAAGGCCATAATTTTACTGCCCTTCAACACTGGTCAGAAGTAGAGCAGTTAAGAAGCAGAGCAGTCTGGTGGAGTGGGGAGAGCATGTGGAGAGGACAGAGGTTTCAGAACCTAAACTTTGGTAGCTGGTTGCTGGTATAACGTGCAGGTTTTCTGCTAAACCATTCTCATCTTTGGGATGCAGAATCCCACATGCTTTGGGTCTGTTCCCATAAGACTCAGTTTCATAATTAGACAGAAGCTAAGTGGGAATCCAGGCATCTAAATGTTGTGTATTGGCTCTGTTGGTACTCCTCCCTACCTATTGGCCTTTTCAAGATCCAGTAATGTTCACTCGGCCTGTCTCTCTGTTGGAGGGATCAGGAGATATGATGTTCTGTTTTGTAATTCTGTGGAAAGACCTTAACGACATTTTTCTAATTTTAAAATGGTTAATTTGGAGTTTTCAAAATCTTACTTTTCCAGGAAGCAGCAGAGGACACCACACCTATATGATAGCAACAGCACCTTCATTTCAGTGGAGAACTTTGCATTGTCAGTCTTTCTGGGGAAGTAGACCAAAGGAAAATGTGTTTTACTGAAGAGGGAGAAAGTTTATTCAAGCAAGTGAAAGAAGACTGTGTTCTTACAGTTAAATGAAAAAGGAAATCTCAAATGTGTTGAACTAATAGCTTTTTCCTCTTACAGCACTGGAAGGCTGCCTCTTTGTATCCCCGTTCTTCTTATCCTCCCTTTACCAGTCCCCTTCAGGCTCTGTAACACCCAAGTGAATTTAGTCCTGAATTAGGAGGAGATAAATAATATCCACTAAAAACACACCAGAGATGAATGCGGTTGCAAATTCATGGTCACTAGTAGAGCAATTATATGACATGGATTTATTTATATGACTGTTTCGCAGTCATGCAGCAGTTGCATTTCATATTGTGTCTTGTCACTGAAAAGTGTGAAAGTGACAATGTACCGGCTTGTGGGGTCTACACATTTTCATGGTAACTATGATTAAGACTGAATCTATCTCTGAATCGAAATGAGTTTTAATTGACCTCATAGAGGTAAAAAATAGGCTATTATCCATCCTTTAAGTCACAGTCACCAATGTGTGAATTTGTTTATTTTCATACTCCTCAGTTACATTTCATTTCCAGAAAAAAGTTCACTTTAGAGCTGTGCCAGAATGATTTGGGGTGATGGGTTGAAATATGAATCTTGTATTGGCCATTTGTATTGTGTAAGACACTGTACTCAAGGAGTCAGTGATCTTGAACAAGCTGTGTCTACTCTGTTGGTCCTTGTACTTAGTGCTTGAGAATTCCGTATGTTATTAACATAAGCTTTAACTTATACCATCTGTGAGAAAGGTAAACTGGCTGCATCAAGGGGTGGAGTGTCTTGTCCCTAACCAGGAGATCACTGTACATGGAGGAGTCAGTGATCCACATCCCAGTTAACCTGAGCATGCACAGGCCTGTGCTGCACTGTGTTGTACTGCCCATCCCACATAGCCTTTGGGCTGGGCTGGGCTGCACAAATCCCTTGGCTGCAGGACGCGTTCAGCCAGATCATTGTAAAGGAAGACCCTGCAGCCACCTCCATCTTGATACCAACGATTACACCACCTCCATGGCCTTGCTTGTATCTGAAAGTGCAAAACAAAGTTCCCATGTGGACATCCTTTATGAATAGAATTGGGTTTTTGTAAAAAAATTGTAGTAGCACAAATGACCTGAAAACAAGGAACCTCCCCACAGATGGCATCCATGCAGTGTACCATGGGGAAATCCTTCCTGGGTCCATCCAATGCTGCATGAACATGGGGTGCCCAGCATCTGAAGGGATATAAGATTTACTCAGCATCTATGTTCCTCTTTTTATTCTACCTTATCCACCTGGCTCTTTTATGAAACCATTTGTTGTTGCACTTTTCTTACTGAGATCCAGAAAAGAAGCTGCATTCTCCATCCCTTCCTGCCCGACCCCTTGCAGCACACAGTACACCATTGGATGTTGAGATTTTGCAGCTTGTTCACACATTCTCACCTCAGGCCATGCTTGCATCTTGAGTTACTGTGAAAGTCCTTCTTTTGGGGGCTAATTAGGAAGAGCATATTCTTTTCTCAAGGGCAAAATAAGGATCTGAAAAACTTTTTGCTTTCTAAGAGTGTTTCAACTACTCTTAAGAACAAAGGTGTGCTAGGACAATTTACTTAACTGCCTTTCCCACCTGTGGCGCAAGCATGTTATTATATCAGGTAGTGTGAGCAGGATGAAATGATCTAGATTTACTGATCTGAGTGCAGAAACAAAAAGGGCTGTGGCCTCCCCCGACTGCTTTATGATCTGTGAAAGATCAACTCAGGTAAAATAAACAGTGTGACTGGCATTTAAGTCATGGAAGACTTCAGAATACAGCAGTTTGGAATTCTAAAAGCAGGTGAATTTCCAACTTGGCTTTCATCAAATTCTTACGCATTCTTTCATGTTCTTTCCTGTTGACCTAGGATCCCAGAGGGACTTGTCTCACATACAGATTCAGCAATGTCACCAGCTCTTCAGTAAAAATGTCATGCCAGAGCCTACTTCCTTTCTACCTGTTGCGACAAGCAGCATACTCTCACCATGCCTACCCATGACAGACCCATGTGTGAGCACCTCTTATTAGATTATGTCAGAGACCAATATTCCACATGAAGAGGGTTTAATGTTTCATACCAAATTTACTTATCTGAAGATATTTGATGTTACATGGGTTTTTTATTTAGCACAGTGATACAGCAGTGTCATGAAATCACAATACAAACACAGTAGAACAATTGCAATATAGCGTTGAATCACAAACCGAATGTGATTCCCGTTACCCATCTCTATGTAGTCACCATCGCTGGGCGTCCCCAGGCCCTGGGAAGGAGTACCCTCCCTGTGCGGCTGAGAGAGTTGTTTCCCCGCTCTGTAATGGCCATCAGGGTGTGATACAAATGGATAAGAGCCTGGCTGAGCAGCTGCACTGATGCACTGGTAGAGGTGACCCAGGTGGGGTTGCTATGAGAGTCTGGGTTTCCTCTGCCCTTTCCTGAAACACTGTTCTGCCTCAGGAACTCTTCAGCATCACCCACTTGCATAGCTTTTTTGTGAGGCTTTGCCAGATTTTAGGCTTGCACATTTGCATATTTTCCCAAAGCTTACTGGGTCTTTAATGAGGAAACAAATTTGGTGTTAGAACCCAACTTGTAGTGGGTTCAAACAAGTTTCTAACAGTGGTAAATAGTGAGCAGTTTACTCAACTCTGATCTTCCCTCTCAGGCTTTCTGAAAGAGTGGTTAGCTAGACGCTGCATTTTGAACTATAACTCAGATTTTTCATTATTCTCTTCTCCCAACAGTACATTTCCTGCAGTTCTATTGCAGGCACATGAGGGTCTTAAGGGAATGCAGTGCTTGGGAGCCTGCATAAGCAGCAGAGTTTCTTTTTTGGGAGGCAGGATATTAGAATAGGTGATGTAATGGCTCTCAAAGAGTGTAGATCCTTGATACAAACGCAGGCTTTGTCTGTATTATTAAATTAATAATGTGGCACAAGCCATTCTTTGACCCAGAGGCCAACAAGATTAGTTTTGCTTTGCCTCTGACATTAAAGGAACCACAGATACTCTGTAGGTCCTGCCGTGGTGTGCCAGAGATACTTGTGTGGGCCACCCTACCCCCTGACTGCTCCTGGCTCAGTTACTCTGTTGTTGTCTGAACTGCAAGTGGCAGAAGGCTCATGGCAAGAAGACGAATGTGTAAGATTTGTGGCCAATATTTTTGTTTCTCTGTGATACAGAGAGACATGAAAAGTTATGGAGATGGGAACACATCTCAATACAGAGTCTTTCAAGCACTGCAAGCCCAGGCCTTGGAAGATATTGTTGTCACCTCTCCAGACATGGTATAAAGACGGTGTACCAGCGCCCACGGCCCTAGGAAGACAGAGCAGAATTGTAAGTCACCAGTATGATCCCTAATATCATCAGCAGTTTGAAATAGTTCTGGTACAGCTGTGGAAATGTTAAGGCTGCTGTATGAGCCTATTTAGAATACTGGATGTGGTACTTGCCATCGCTGCACAAAAAAGACAGTCAAGCTGGAACTGGTGAAAAAAATAGTGATCTACAAAACTAACTACTGACTTAAGAAGTAGCGAATAAACCAGATTGGTTTGTTTAGATTAGTGAAAATCAAAACTTTCAGTGAAAAAGGATACATGAGGAGGGCTTGTTCCAGTGGAAGGAAAAAATGTATATCTAAAGAACTGCTTTTACAAAAGGACTGTAAAACTGCCAAGAACATAACATGGTCACAAATAACTCTAGATGAGAATTTGGTTTCTAAGGACTGTTTTGTTGTCTTAGGGGTACCTAAGGGTCAGGGGACTGGAGGACATAATATATAAGCAGAAGCTAAAAGAAATGGGTTTGTTCAATCTGATGAAGAGGAGGCTAAATGGAGATCTTACTGATATCTACAGCTATCTGACATGATGAGAAAGAGTGGACACAAGCTGGACCATGGAAAATTCAGATTAGATATAAGGGAAATTATGTTTACCATGAGAGTGATGCAAGGCAGGAACAAATTGCCCAGAGAGGCTCCATGTGGGGAGGTGTTCAGGACTTGGCTGGACAAATCCCTTGGCAACCTGATTTAATTAGGCCTGCTTTGAGCAGAGTGTTGGACTAGCTGATTTCTGGAGGTCCTTCCAATCTCAGCTATTCTGTATGATTTCATGATCCCAGCTACACAGCAGGCTAAGCAGCACAGCAAGGTTTTTGTACTTAGGCAAGAAGAAGCATGCAGCTGGTTCAGGCACCTCTGCGTGACCTTGCGGACTGCACTACAGACATGCAATAACAGCATGGCACACCCAAGTAAGCTTGTATCTCGCTAGTCAGATAGCATTAAAACTGAGGTTATGGGCCAGGCACTGAAGAAGTAACCCAGGATCTATTATAAACTCCAGCAGCTTTGCTGAAAGCCCTGGTGGTGTGTCTCCGGTGCCCATAGCAGCCCACAAGTGGGATTTGCCTAGCTGTCAGCAGGCCCTGCTGTGCTGTGATCACACCTCAGCATCCAAGGCTGTGGCTTCACAGCCATGGGATGGATGCACGGAGTGCTTTGTCTCCCATGGGCATGCTCTGCCCACAGCCACAAGTAGCGTGTGCACCTGATGGCGGCTGTGTTCAGCCTGCCTGCCAGTGCAAACGGAGGGATGTCCTCCCTCTCTGGGAGGAGAGCCTGCTCTGGCTCCAGAGCAGCAGCACCTGGGCTCCAGGCTCTCCATGGCATGGCCTCTTTGCCAGGTGCTGACACCGAGGGGGACCTACCTGCCTTGCTGCCGTGTGTTGGCTGGTGGTGACAGGCTAGTCAGGACATGGCAGTTGCGCTGGGTCAGCCTCAAGGGCCACCCCAGAGCAGTGTCTCCCTGGCACTGGCTGAGCCTCCCTGGTGTCTGAGGCTGACAAAGTACGGGAATTATGAGAACAGACAGATGCACTGAGGCTTTCCCTGAACACTGGCCAGTTCCCCAGGTGATCCTGGCTCAGGCACACCCCAATTCTGATGCGTTTGTTCTGTGTGGGGTCAGGAGTCTGCACCTGGTTCTCCTCCCATGGATTTGCGTGGCAGCTTTTTGAACGAATGGGCACATTCAGTAGCCACTCCATTGGTGGTGAGGAGCCATGCAGGTTAATTGCGAGTGGTTTGAAGAATCCCATCCTTCTGTCTTCGTCCACCTGCTAATTTCACGTGATTCCCCTGTTTCTTGTGCCAGGAAATTCAGTCATCCATCCACTCCCTCTCATCGTTCTCTCTTGATTTCACAGATTTTATCTTACATCAGCTGGCTGTCTCCTCTCCAGCTTGAAGGGCCCAGGGCTGACTGGGCATTTTTAAGTGCTGAAGGACATTTCAGATGCCTATGCCAGATGACAATGAATGCTCTTTCCAGCAGGAGGGACCCCTGCAGGGTGCTTGAAAATAGCTCTCATTCTGATTCATGTTTGTACTGAAGAGATAAAAAAGTTGTCCGTCTCCCCAGTGTACGTAAAGTGTACGATGTTCTCCTCAAAATGAATTTGCCTGTACTGGGGGAACCCAGTGAAGCCTGACTCGGTATGAAAATCTCTTGGCTCAGCAATTGCAATACAAACACATCTCTGAGAACCCCAGCTGAAATGCCTATTTTTATGGTTATTGATATCAGTGCTCTCAGGAGTCAGGTTTCAGAAGAAAGAATCTAATTTTTCGCTGACATTGTAAAATTTGAGGGGGTGTTAGAGGACTCTGGGGAGTAAGTGAAACATTTGGCTCCACCAGCTGCACAGGGATTATGATCTGGGCCAAATATAAGAACTCAGGGATTTATACATTTGTTTTAAATGTTAGAAGTTAATTTAAAACAATGGTTCTCCTTACAGCCATACTCACATATGCCTGCCCCACGCCATTGATGGTATTCTAACGTTTCTCCTCTGGATTGGCCTTGCTGTTGCTGTGCAGAGTCTGAAGCCTTCCTGGGAGGGAATCTCTGGGTGAATGTGTAGATGGATTAGTTTTTCCTCAGAGAACTAGGGACACTGTTGACCATGATCATGGTGACCATTTTTTTCTGTTTCATCATACCAGTTCTCACATAAGTAACAAACAAGTAATGAAACAACATTCATAGCTTGCTCTGGTAAGGAAAGAGGCTCCCGTGTGACAAAGAGCAAACATTTTCCTCTCCTTATGTGATAAAATTGTTCCACAGAGAGAGATTTCTCCACTGCTGCTTTTACACTAGGAGGTGGACTTATTTCCTTCCTTGCCACTGGAAGAGTTGCTGTGGAATGACAGAAAAAGAGTCCTTATATCCAGTTGGACTAACACCCGTTCTCTGTGTAATACAACAGGAGGGAGGTCTCCTACGTGGCATGAGATTTCCTTAGGGAATCATCATATGTTGAGCTCATGAGAAATGACTGCAGCAGCAGCTCTGTCCTCTGAGTCTTCAATATTGGGGTCTTAAGAGGTACTAACTCAGAAAAAATGATGAGGGAAAGTTTTATCCTCCGTACCTGAATGTTATCATGGAAGATTTCACTTAGCAACCTGCATCGTGCTCAAATGAGTTCTGTCCTCCTGTTCAGTCAGGAATGTTACATCAGTGCCAGACAAAACAGCATGTGCTCAGCGGACACAGAAGTATTGCAGAAAAGTGAGTTGTGTTATCAGGAACTTGACAATGTACTACAGGGACTGGAGAAAATCAGGCTGTTGTTGACAGTGACTTGCGTTTAGCTCAGGGAAAGGTGCTGGCTTCCATCAGTTCACTCTTGCCAAAGCAGCAGTTCCCTCATGTCCTCAGCCAAGATGTCCACGTGGCAGTCCTGCCAGGAGCAAAGGGCTCCTTAACATGCCCAGGAAAAAATCCACACATGGATGGCTACTTGGATTGTTTGGAACAGCTTGTGGCATGGCGTCTACTAAACGGTGGATTATCTGCATAACAAGGAAGTTTGGCACCTACGAATTTGGCTTCCACATTATGCAAAGCATTTGACTTTGCATAATGGCTGCTTCCAGCACAGGCCAACCATGCAGTGAAGTAGGAAGGAGGCATGCACAAAGCAAGTTCAGAGCCAGGACAGAGCACAGACTGGATGTTGATACTAGCACAGCTTTTTCTTCTCATAAAGGAATAGGGAAAGGGAGGGGTTTCACCTTAGGACTCAGAGGAGAAAATGCTGGAAAGGTGTTCCTTAAATTGTGACTATCAAATTGCAGATGACAAAATAGACTCCTTTTTAGGCTATACACAAGTGTGCAAGAGAGAGTGTGTGTGTGTCTGTGGCAATGCGCAGTGGTTCCCACACACCCCTACATTTCTATTGTCTTGAGCCAAACGCTGTGCCATCTCTCCTGCTGGGAAACATTCCATGTGAACAAGGTTGGTTGGCCTATGGCAAACTTCTACCAATAGTAAAAGCATATTGGGCTGGACACTGATCACAAACATGCCATACTGGTCTGTTCCTCTCCTTTTTATTTTGATCTATTTGCTTTCCATCAAGCTTCCTCCTTGTCAGCACTGAGCAAGTAACACGTGTGGCTAATATAGGAAAGGAATAATGAGGTTTGTGCCTTCCCAGCCAGGTCAGCCAGAGGAACTTTCCAAATATGCTCATCATTCACTTGTTATCTCAGACACTGCCAGAATATTTTGAGCAGCAAAGGCCATTGCAGCCTTGCCAGCTGAAGGGGGTTAGCTGGCAGGCTGGCTGCTTGGTAGGGAAACGCTCCTTTCCCCACCTCACAATGACTGTTTTCCACCTTAACAGCAGTTTCACTGCTGACTTTGTTGCAGAGGTGTTTCTTGTTACGGAACAGGGTCAAATCTGGCAGTGTGACAGAGGCAAGACTGCCATGGTTCCAAGCCCAGGTCCAACCAAGTAATGAGGCTGAGCATGTATTCCCATAAGGCACATGTACACAGAGCACGCTCACTGAGGAGACTAGCTCCAGTGCAGGTAAGTCCGCACCAGGGAAGGGAATTGAGGCAGAAAGGGCTGGCAAGGGCCTCTTTTGGGGGCTTTTGAAGCTGGGAAAAGCGGCTAGCTTGTGCCGGGACCGGCAGCTCGAGGGTGGGCTGCTGACGCGGCAGGGGCGGACCCAACGCCACAGGCTGCAGTTCTAAACGGGCAGTCCCAAAGCTAGCAGCCGGCCGGCCGCTGCACTCCCAGCACGCAGGCAGGCAGTGGGTGTCACCTGGGGCGTCACTGCGGCGAGAGCAGACAAACAGGGTGCAACATCTCGCACGGTAGGTTGCTGAAAACCTTGCAATGAAGCCGGCCACGAGCTGGGC
>VYXH01002430.1:96581-117931 GCA_013397275.1 Burhinus bistriatus | reverse complement strand
GGCTCCGCTGAGGGGATTTGGCTTGGGGCCGCTCACAGCACAGCTGGGGGGGCTTGTGCTCGGCTGGGCTGGAGTCTGGCTGCTTTACTTGCCCTACTGGTGGTTAAGTGTTAAGGTAATTAATAGAAACAACAATATGTTTGCACTTCAGGAGTCTAAACCTTTGCTGCTGCTTCTTCTAGCTACCTTTATTTCCCCCTGTAAAATGAAAACAACAAAAGACACATCGCAAAATACTGTAAGTAGTTATGTTATGATGGAGGGGTGTGGTTCTGGTACTACCCTTTGAATTTGCCATCAGTGCTAGGTTTAAACCTCAGTAGCTGCTGCGGCCTTGATACATCTTTAAGCTCTGCTTATGCTCCACGTAATCAATGACATTTGTGTTAGCTCAGTGAGCAGAGGATTTGCCCTTCAGTCTGGGCTCTGATTCATTGGGAAGTGTTTCTAATTTAAGATTGGTGCGAGGCAGGAACTTGGAAGGGATCGTGTTTGAAGCTCTGTGTGAGCAGTGATGCTCTTCTAAGGGAGTAACTTCCTATCACTTGCCACAACATTTGCATTCCAATGTTATTGTCAGTGCCTGTTACTTGGGGTTTTGAGGTTGGCACATGAATGTTTGCAGATGAGACCTTGTGGAACTGCTTCACCCTGTGGCCTGACAGTGGTGGAGTTTGCTGAGGTTTTTCTTCTAAGGGTCTAAAACTCTGGGAGGGTGAAGTTTCTGTTAGGCAAAGTGCAGTCTTATATCTGAGTTTTTACGTAGGCAGGGTTGTCAGTGCTTTAATCTTGTTTTGCATATTTATTTTTTCTTATTCATAGCTGTATGTGGTTCCTAGTGGTTTATGATAAGTGTTACGTAAGAGTGAAATTGTAACTGGTCTGCAGCCTTTACATGGCTGACTGAATTAACTGTGGATTAACTTCACCTCCACTGGAGACAGAGAAGAAAATTAAATACCACAATTGTGTGGCATATGAGGGTGAGACAGTTGGCATTTCTTTCAGTATTCAGATTATTTGTAGCACACATACTGGATGAATACATTGTTCCTGTAATACCTCAAACTCATTATGTTACTCTTGTCTTTGGATTTAATTTACTGCAGTACTTGGCAGAGCCCAACGTGAGACAGTGAAATACTGCAGCTGTATACAAGCACTGCTGCTCATAAAAGTCCGTCAGCACAGCACACCGGACATGCTTTGGTTTCTTGCCAAATTAAACAGTTGTTATGCTCTTAGGAAGTACCAGCCTTTAGATACAATTTTTCTCACCAGCATTAATTCTCCCACTGTATGTACAGGATTGCTGCTGATAAGTACCCAGAGGACAGTAAGAAAAGCTGTTCATATGAATTGTTGCAGAGAGCCTGATGACAGATTTTGTGATATGTTTCTGTGAACCACTTGCAGTGGGTATTTCTCTGGAGCACAGTCGTCTTAAGTGCTGCAGCCCCTCTGTAGGCAGCTCACTTATCCACAGTGGTCCTGTAGTTAACCACAAATGGAACAAGCTGAAGGCACAACAATATTGATAGGGATGTGTGGCAGGTGGATAGGCAGACCTGAGCCTAAAAGAGTTTTAAAACCATCTGTCCCAAAATGTGAACTGTTTATATTGTAGTCTGTTGAGATCACGGATAGATCCAGGATAAAATTAATTCCAAATTCAGTGCTGAAATGGTAGAACTCTTCTGATTTATCATCAACAGTGCCCAAATACATATGCATGCAGTAGATATACTGTATTATCCTGAAAGGAGAATAACCCCGAATTTAAGATTTTTCTTTCTGACCTGTTTCCATCCCACCCCAAAAGATATAAAGAAAAAGCTTAGTAAGTATTTGTAATTAGTACAGAGTACGGATAAAGGCTTTTTGCTAATGATTTAGTTAGCAAGGGGAATGCTCCTCTTGGGCGTATTCAAACGGCATGTACTACTAGTAATGGAGATCACCATCAGAGAAATACATAGTGATCTTATAGTCATCCCGGGAGCAAGGAAGTCCCAGCTGCAGATGCTTGATGTAGGGAATGGGTCCTTTAAAGACCACATGGAGGCTCTTCTCGGATCAGCTCCAGTCAAGGGCTCGTGCTTTAGCTCCTACAGGGAAATTAAACCCCAAAGCAGCCGGTACCATCAGAGAGCTGGGTAAATGCAGAAGTTGTGGCAAAAGAATTGCTGTTTTGCATGCTATGCTTGGTGAAACTGAGCTTGTTTTGAGTTTGAACAAGAAGTTGAAATTAGTGAAGACATTGAAACTGAGGCAGTAGTTGAATACAGCAAAGAGCAATAGTGATGAAGTTATGATGGGGGGGTGTGAGGTGTAAAATCCAGGAGGCAGTAGAAATAAAGGATAAGAGAAAAAACAAACTTTAGGCAATCATTAGTGAAAGTAAGTATCTGTACTGCATATTCAGTACAGGTAAGTAATAAAAAAATTCTTATAAGTGGTTTTGGGAGGGAGGGGAGAACTGTTCAGTATTCAAGGTCATTTTGCTTTTGCGTTAAATCTGTGAGTTCAGCTTACAGTTATTGTTAGGGCTAACACTAATATATGTTATTCAGCAGGACTAAAAGACCAGGGACTGAGATCTTAAATCACAGTGTTAAGAGAAGTGCAAAGTTCCTTCGGCTGTCCGTTCCCTGTCCCCACTAGCCCTGCAGTCTCAGTTAAAGCTGTCACCTCCTATTGCAGCGTGCTGTTGTTCAGCAGCCACAAGTAGGTCACGTAGCACAGATGGTCTTGCTGCCAGGGAAATGCGGAGTCTGCAGTCCCCTCTGAGGCTCTCTCCCTTTCACACAGTTAGGTTGGAGACAGCAGAATGAATTCTGATGCTACCAACCATTTTATCTGGTGTTCACTGAGGCTGAAAGCATAAAGCAAAGCTGGTATGAAAAACACCAGGAGTGAAAATAATGATGGGGTGGTTAGAAGGGAGGCTGGACTGGTGCTTTATGAAATAGGGTATCGCCATGTTAGAGGGGTTTCCTGGGCTTGACGTTTGCATCCAGACTGACAGAGGCCCTGATTCCTTTAGAGCTGCAGTGCTTGAGCTCCAAAGCAAAACCGGGGATGACATTGTCGGTATACAGAGGTTATTAATTTGTCGTTGTTCTTGTAGCATCATAGCACCCTGCATTCTTCATGTATTTATCCATAGACTGTCCCTGGGAGGTACAATTGTGCTGATCTGAGATAATGTTATGTGTGGCATTTAAAGTTTCTTCCTAAATATAATGGCTGAGATTGCACATTCACTCTCCACCAGCACACTGCCATCTTCTAGGTTATTTCCCATCCACTGGCTTATCCTTCCTCTCGTTAGCATCTCTAGTAGCTGCCGAGCAATGGCAGCTCACCAGAACAGTCTGGGTAAATACAGCATGACATCTGCCCGCCCCGTTACCTGAGCACTTTTATTTACGGCATCTCATTGCTTTTTACATTTTCATTAAGTATCTTTCAGTGTTTTGGGGTTTTTCTAATACTGTCACACGAAATTATAGGCAGCATGCTGTCTTAGTCTGCAGTTAAGAAATTCATACTGCTAGAAGTGAGGCAAATCAGAGGCCATGGTGACAGAGTAGCTAGAAAGATCAATTTCAGTTTATTGCTACCAGGAGACTCTAGTATTGTAAATATTTACAATTCTTTTCTATAAGCATCTGAAAATACTTAAGAGAGTGGATTTAGGTCACTGCAGTTTTAAGCCAGAGAGGCTTTATTATGATTTTTATGCATGTGTTGAGGAACAAATTTTAATTTGTCTAGTGCTTTACACTAGATTACAAGAAAAGGATTCAGGAGCAGTGACCTGCTAGTCCTACTCTCCTCCTCTTTGGATGCTTAAGACAATGTAATTGAAATTTCTTTCTTTTTTTTTTTTTAAGCACGTTATAGAGAATGAGGAGTGTCCAGTACAAGACCAGCCGTGTGGTTACAGCTTTAGTCAGTAGAGGGAGTATGGACACCTGTATTAAAAGCCACATAGGGTCACCCGTGATAACCAAGAGACTAGACTTTCTCCTAGAATTCCTCTTTTGTCTGCAAAAAAAGGTAACTCCTTTAAGCATACGTTTTCCTAGATGCCAAAATGCAGCTGTTGGCTACTAACACTGTTGATAAAGCTGAAAGTGTAGGAGAGGGGAATGATCCTTTGTGCTTGCCATGCTTTTCTCCTTGTGGCAGTCACCCTGTGAGCACTCGGATGCCTGCACCTGCAGCTTTGGGCTGGTGTGGAGCAGTACCTTTTCTCCTCCACATCTTGTGTCACCATTAGTGACTGTAGCAGGGTTCTGTTTGCACAAACGCTTCCCTGTGGGGAGGATGCAGACTCCCCCTTTTCACTGAGGAAGCTGAGAAAGTGGTTGTGTGCATGACTTCTGTTGCCAAATGTAGATGTTGCAAAGAGCATCCTGCAGTGGTGAGTGCCTTGCTGGGACTCCCTTGTGTAAAAGAAAGGATCTTCATGAAGAAAGAACCTGATGGGGCCGAGTCTTCAAGCAGAAGGCTCACAGAGCCGAGCTGGTGCAAAACCAGAGTGATTTGAGGGCTGTGTCAGCTAAGCTCTGATGAATGGTACCAGCCAATAGTTTGAAATGGAGGTAGACAGTCTGTCTTCCTCCATTCTTTTACCAGTGTGCCACTTAGTTTGTGTTTAGAGACATGACACCTGGTCTCTGTGGCTTCCATTTCCCATAATAATGGGAATGTGGACTGACTTAACTGATGTTTATCAGAAACTTCAAGAGAAATTTGCAATGAAGTTGATACAAAGTGGATTTTATTGTTTTAATAGTTACAGTATTGCTTGACTTTTGGTCAGACACAGTGCAGCCATGATACTTCTGTTTAGTGCATCCTACATTTGTGCTTTCTTGTGTTCATTCCTTATGTCAGCAGTCTGGTACTATTCTCTACTGACTGCCTTTAATTGGTAGTGCATGACATGCAATCCATTTCAGTTGTATGTAGCCTCTCAAATGCTGGGCAAAACTTAATCGGAGTCCTTGTTTGGCTGAATGAAACAAAGTAAATCTTAAATAAAATTAATTTGTGCTCACCGTCTGTATGTAAAAAATGAACATGCAATAATGTTGTTTATCAGGAGCCTAGGAATTATCAGACTCTGCATGTCTTCAAGTCTGCAGAGCATGGATTTAGAAATAGCAGAAGGAAGAGCTGCAGTATTCCAAACTGGGATGTTCCCAAAGCATAAAGGAGGAATTTAGCAAAAGATTACGGTAAAAGTCGAGTCTGGCTTGACTGTAGAGTGCTAATGATAGAGGAAGTGAGAAAAATCTGACAAAAATAAAATGTGGTTGTTATCGTCAGATTTCTGTGTGTATAGGTGAATTTTACTCCAAATGTTTGGTGTGGTTTTGCCCAGATAGGCAATGAAAAATAGGACTTGTGCTCTTAAGATGTGTTTTAGTGGCTGTGTATCAATTTGGGATTTAAATGATGACTTGGTATATTATATTAAGGCTAGAGCATAATACCAATGTATGCTCTCAGACTTTGATTGTCCCAAGAGAAAAGAGCTTGTGAACCTTCGCTTAATCTAAGAACATGAAAGGGAACAGTCCTGCATTACTGGGTGAAGCTGTGTTCTGTTTTACGGGGTTAAAGTCTAGTGAAACCCAGGTGCTGCGCTAGCTGGCACTGTACCGTTAGAGTTGGCTGCAGTCCAGTGTGGTGCCAGGTTGGCCCTGGAACTCCAGGCACCATCTTGAGATGTGATAGGACACTCCTGTGGAGGTAAATCTTTGGATATTAACCCCAAAATCCAGGCTCCATTCCACCTGGGTTAACTCCCTAAATTTAGGGCTGCCTCCCTAAATTTCCCTTGCATTAATTAGGTTCGTTATATCCTCCAATTAAAGACATTTGTTGTTCACTGCTGCTAGTGTTGCAGCATTGAAGTTATCACAGAAGTCTGAGAAATGGGAGTGAGAAAAAGTTTGTTCCCTGCATTAGTCATCTGGGGTTTGCACCTTCCAAATGAAAAAGTCATACCAGAGCATGCCTTACCGAAAAAGCGAGACTCGCCTGCAGGCTTGAACGCAGTCGGCTTGGAGTATCTCCTGGTGTGTAGTGACTTCCCTGAAGATACCTGATTTCCCTGCAGCCAGGTTGCTCTTCTACTGACTCATTGTAAGGCAGTAGTCCTCTGAAACACAAACCCAACAGAAAAGGGCAGAAAGTTATGGTGTCGAGAGAGCTCCATTTAAGCAGCAGAGTAATTTGTCACTTCACTGATACTGCATTTGAGTGCTATGTAAGAATACAGGGTATTTCAAACAAGATTAGACAGTTTGCCTGTCTTGTCTAGTATCCAGTAAACTCTGCTTTAATGGTGTGCCAAATTAACAGAGTTAATCGAATCAATTAAAGTTAAACATTTGCTCATGTATCCCTTCTTTTGTAGATTTTTTTTTTTTACCTGCACTTCCTCAAAGGAGCTTTAACTGTAGCAAGAAGGGAAAATCCTTCTATCAGTCTCCTTTGTTTCATGCATCCAAAGCATCTAAGAGCACTTTGGTAACATAGAAGCTGCGCTTAATCCACTTCCTCGGTTGTTTGTATAGCTTTCACACTGCAAGTCACAGGATAAAGAGTTTCTGTCTTTTTAAATTGGCTTCTGGTTAGAGCACTTAAACTGTTTCTCTATTCTGGGAGTTTTTAAAGTTTGGGGTTTTTTTTAATCTCTGTTGTAGATATTTGGACTAAGTTTTGCTGAGGGGGGAATTGGGGTGCATACATTGGTGAGGGAGAAACTGTCAGTAACTGAGGAGCAGAGAAGTGTCCTGGCTCTGAAGGCTGAGGTTTCTGATACCAGCTCAGAATTCGTCTGCCTGGACTTCAGTGGGCTTTGTGTATTTGCATGCTGGAGGCAGCTGGATGCATTTGAGTGGGATCTTCAAAATAAGCTAACTAGTGAGAAATGAGTGCAGTCCTAGTCCTATGGTAGTGCAGGAGAAAACTCCCACAGACTTGAGTAAAACCAGGATTTAATTTGGGGGTAGTCTTTAGAGCTTTTTTGTTGCTTTTAAAATTTCTTTCTACAACAGTAATCTTAGGTGATGCTTGCACTGATAGAGAATTATTTCCTCCTCCCCTTGCCCCCCATACCATAAAGAGCGCTTTAAATATTAATTTATTTTTTATCTAATCCCACCACATGCCGTTATTAATCCATGTTTTACTGCCACCCAGGAAAGCTTTGCATATAAAATGTTGTCATTATTAAATGAATGGCAGCTGCTGCATACCAGGACACATTCTTCTGCCTCTCCTGATGTGTGGGGTTTTTTTATTGTCTTCGTTTTTTTCCCTTCCTTTCATTCTGACTGCCCTGCTATGACTTGTTTCTCATTTGCTCAGCCCTGCAGGGGAGATATTCTGAGGGCTAATATTCATTAGATGGTAATTAAAACAATGAAGCATGGAAGTCAATGTAAAATGCTACAATTCTTTTGTAATTTTCAAGAGATAAATCTTCTCCTGCTTTCTTCCCCTCTTAGGAAATCTGTCAAAGTAATAGGTAGCTTCTTTCTTTCCCTGCAGATTCCAGAAATCTGCAAGGAGGAGTTCAGGCTTCTCAGAAAGGTCTTGTTATAGTGTCCTGTGGAAAACAATTAGAGTTCAGAAACAGTCAACCCTGATGGTAAGGCTTATGAAATTAGGAAGAGCCAGTGCCGTGCATTAGGTTTGAGCTGTGAGGGGATGGATGGTTGCTCCTCTGCACACAGAATTTACAGGACACTTGTGTGTCTCCAGTTAGTGGCCAACAAGTTACATCTGCAGCTTCACATTGGTCTTCTCAGGAAAGTGAAGGATTGCAGAAGATTGTTTTCTCTACTGATATTAAGGGTGGTCTTTGTTGTTGGGGGCACAAGGAAATGGGAGAGGGCTGTCTGGCTGTGTGGGAGGACAAGATCTCCTCTCCCATGAAGGTGCTTATTCTGAGCTCAGTTGTGATCCTCTTCTGAAAGCATGTGCAAAACAGCTTTTAGGGTGATGTAGTTTTAGGATGCAAGAGGGGTGTGGCAAAGTGGGGAGAGGGATTACCTGGAGAACCCAAAGCAATAGCTTATGCAAATGGCTGGGGTAAATATCAGCCTCTCCATACAAACTCTGGAGCAATCCCATCCTGGTATGCATCCACACCGACCCTGCAGCGTGCGTTCCCCCTGCGATGCAGGGCACCAGCCGAGTCTCTTCCCTGCTGCACTGGGTCACCACACAGGACGTTCAGGGTGCAGTTTGCCCTTTGTGATCCTCTTTCCTGCCATTGCAGGAACACTGGTAGGAAGGGAGCTGTCATGCTTCCACCCTCCGCCCCTGCTTCTCCTTCTTGATGCCTTGGATGTTGGCCAGCTCGCAACCGAGTGCCCCCAAGAAATATTTACTTCCTGTTTTGGGGGTATTTTTTTTTTTTTTTGCTTAGATCTCCAGAGGCCTCATTTTTTATGAATAAAATATGAGCTGTTCTCCTGGAGCCATGAAGGGAGGAAACCACTGCCAGCTGGTGTGGCCACTGCTTTTTATTGCTGTGGTTGCTGATGCCTCCGCCCTCGCAGGCAGGGAGACCAGTGAAGAGGGGGAGCAGCTCCAGGGTTTAGTCTTGGGACTGTTTCCAGTGTGAACTGCGCTGCCTGGAGCCAATACTGAGGAGCAGCTCACTTTGTAATACCTTGTTTCAAGCAGTTTGCAGCTGAGGAATTTAAATGTTTCAGTTTGAACTGAAATTATCTATGATTTATCTTTTGCTCAGAGCACATCACTGGCTGATGTTCAGTTTTCAGTCTGTTGTAACCAGCGAGTATTTCCCTCTTGTTCTCCTTTTTTTGTGTACATTCATCCAGATGAACACAGAGTTGTACAATCACTTGTCCTAGCTGAATCCCATCTTGTTTTTTTTCAATCTGTTTCTACAGTTTATCATGATTATTTTGCACTAGCTTTATTTTTCTACTTTCCTTGCAGCTCCTCCCAACTTGGCATCTTGTTCAGACTTAATAGACATGCTATGCATATAATAATGTTAAATAAAAGCATTTAGCCTCTCGGTGACTGTACTTGTGCTCCCACACTTTGAAGACAGAACTTGATTGATGAGGTGAAGGGATGCTGAATGCCACTTTCATACCCATATGAGTAAATAGGAATGGGTTGTCTTACCCACAAAAGTATTTAAGAGTTCCCAAAGCCCAGGAAGAACATACTATCTCCCTAAACATAATTTTTCCTGGAGATTTGACAGGCTGAGAGAGTTGGGGTTGTTCAGCCTGGAGAAGAGAAGGCTCCAGGGAGACCTTCTAGCAGCCTTCCAGTATCTGAAGGGGGCCTACAGGAAAGCTGGAGAGGGACTTTTTACAAGGGCATGGAGTGACAGGACGAGAGGTAACGGCTTCAAACTGGAAGAGGGGAGATTTAGATTAGCTCTCAGGAAGAAATTTTTCACTCTGAGGGTGGTGAGACCCTGGCCCAGGTTGCCCAGGGAAGCTGTGGCTGCCCCATCCCTGGAGGTGTTCAAGGCCAGGTTGGACGGGGCTTTGAGCAATGTGGTCTAGTGGGAGGTGTCCCTGCCCATGGCAGGGGGGTTGGAACTAGATGGTCTTTAAGGTCCCTTCCAACCTAAACCATCCTATGATTTCCAGGCTGCCAAGCAAAGCTTTTCATGCAGGTATTGCTTTTGACTATTAGATTGATACCAGAGCTGAGAACAGAGACTGATTCCTACGCTATTTATTACTGCTTCCCTTTCTTCGTCATTCTCTTAATATAGCTCCTGAATTCAGTACTCATATCAGCTGAGAACAGGCCAGTTTGCTAGGTATAAGTGTATTTTCATAATAGTTTCCAAGTCTGCTCTGGGATTTAGCTTTCCAATTCTGCGTGTATGCTTACTAGCAATATTTTGATAGAATCCTTAACTGAATGGCTAAAAACTTAATTCATCCGGGCAACACATTTGCTGGAAAAATGATACTGCCGATATACAGACAGTGAAACTGAAACCGAAAAGTGGGAAAAGTCTTGCTCAAGAAGAGAGAGTTTTGGCCTAGAATGTGGCCTTTGTCCACTATATTGAGTACAATTGAGTTCTTCCTTTAATTACTCACACAATTACATTTGTGCAGGTTTTATGTGTGTTAATAAACATGTCTATCTGCAAGTATTTACATGTTTGTACACACAGGACATTTGTGAATGACACTATATAAGTTTACTTGTATAAATACAAACTGACCAGTAGCTCAGAAAAAGGTCTTAGATGTTGAAAAATACTCCTTTTAACCCCTAAACATGAAACGCAGATTCCCCGACCCCTACAATGGTTATTTGATGATTATTCAGTTATTTCATCCATGTCTCTGGGTGCTAAAATAAAACAAATGCTGCAGTTCAAGTTATTCGGTCAGTGATTCTGTTGTCATTAATATAAGATAGTGTTTACTGCTGCACTATAGGAGGATTCTTAATCAGCTGTTTCCCAAGCAGATAGGGCTGTATAAATGGAGTGTGCCGTAAGTCCTCTGTGACTATACTGTTCTTCAGAGACAGCCCTCTTTGTCTGATCAGTGAATTCCTACTTAACAGCTTCCTGAAATGCGTGCTGACATCAGGTGCTAAAGGTGCTGAAAGGCCAGAAAAATCTTACATACAGTCATGAGGGTGAATGTGAGCTGGGCTCGCGCTGTTGGCTTTCTCTGCCTTTCAGGAGTTCATCTCCTGTAGACAGATGATGCAGTAATACAAATGCCACCCGCACTGAATTACTTCAGCTTAGGAGACGTCTTGGAGCGGAATAGAGAAAGACAGAGCTGCACACACAATTCTTATTTTAAAATGAATCTATAGCAGCTATACAAATGGGTTCAATTGTGTGGTTTATCAGTCAGCCACTTCATTGGGCTTAAGTGTTAGTGGATGTGAAGGTTTGACACAGTACAACCAGAATACGGCAAAATGCCCTTTATGAACATCCCTTGTTTCACTGCATTGTAATATACACAACTGTGCTTAGTAAATCTTATCTCAGAATGGAAATATTATTATTACTTATTGAAAATAACATCATGATACAGGTGCTACAGAATGTTGTGTGCATACGCAGGCACATTGAGCGAAATAGTACAGGTGAACTAGACACACCTCATCTGGCAGGACTGTAGGTTATAAATGGGTTTATTAGAACTGGAATTTTATGGAAATGAATGATTGAAAAGACATCTCAGCTGCCAGAAATAGTCTTTATTTCCCTAGTACATCAGTCAGTGTAACCTTGAGCAAGGCATTTCATTTCCTTATGCAGCTGGAAAACAGGGTAAAAGGCAGGAGTATAATTGGAAAATCAAATGCTGCAGCAAAGTGGATCTTTCTTGAAGAAATAAAAGCTTAGTGCTGTCTCTAATGGCATCCCATTGCACGTGTGTTCTGCTGCCTCAAAATAATATAATGCAGGGAAAGGCCTGATCCTGTTGGGGGGCTCTGCACCGGCAAGCCACAGTACAATAGTGCACACTTAGTATGGAGTTGACTTTCATGCTCTGCCTAATCTAATTAATTTCATAGGGGTTGCTCCCACAAGTGAAGTTAAACCTGCACTTAGGACTTTTGCTAAATTGGGGCCTCGGTTCCCTATGGAAATTGGCAGAGTGGGAGCATGACACGCTTCCCAGCAGCGAGTGCTTGGATGCGATTTCATTGCAATGGGTGACAAAAACATCTTTCTCATTGACATTATCATACAGCCTGCTGTAGGCCAGAGGGTTGCGGAGGTGGAAAATGATTGCAAATAATCTGCTGCTGCAGAGATCAGAGACTGGCTTCCAGCAGAGCTGGGTGGCAGCACGTCCTAGCTAAGCCCATGGCTTTGTCTGCAGGCACAGTTCCCGTGAAAACAAATGCCAAAATTGTTGCGGGACAGGTCTTGTTTTGTGCTGGGAATGACACCCGCCTCCTTCAAGCCTATACTCGTACGGGAGAAGTATTTCACCCTTCCGTCAGCTTCTGTGATCCAGGCTCACAATATACGTTATGCACTCCACACCTCTCAAAACAATACAGTCTCAAGGCAGCAATGATGGAATGAATCCAAGAAGGTTCTAGTTTCTTTTCATCTGCTGCCCAGATTGACCTGCTTACGTACTTCTAGATCTACCAGGTACACAAACTGATCTTTAAATGTAGCGATACGGTTTTTTTGCAATGTGGGGATAGGGAGGGTGAAACTGCCCTGCAAGTTTGAAGTGCTGTTTAGAGGAGTTAACTTCTAATATCCTCTTTATTTTCTACGCAAACAAATGCAGGGCAGAGCTGGTCTCCTTGGCTGTTCTTCCCCACATCAGTCATGCCAGCCCTGTGAAGGGGGATCTGCATGAGCTGGGGGTTGTAAGTGGGGAAATAGTCAGACTTCAACTCCTTAACTATCGGGACCTGAAGGTCACTGCAGTATGTCATTCTCAAGGCAATTTTCTCTGGAATTGCAGTATGGTCATGGCTTTGTTTTACGACCTTGATGTCACAAAGTATTAATAACCTCTTAAAACAAGCCCACTTGCAGAAAAAAAACCTCAATGAGGCATGATCGTTTGTTTGGTTTTTTGGTCAGTATTTATAGTTTGCTTAAATATCACAGCTTTTGGTGTGATACATAGGTATGGGTGCGAGTGGGTGGGTTTCTCTGCCATGCTTGCCTGTGTGCAACAAGGAAATGAATTTTCAGTCTGTTGGGAGGGCAGCTGTTTCCATGACATTTTAAGCCCAGTTTGCAAATATCTTCATCTCTTTTCTTTAGCTATACGTACAATTTGCATGCTAGATGGGTGTGATAGGGCTTAATTCATATTTTTAAGTGTTTTTCACAAAAAAAGACTTTATTTCCTTTCTTCAATAAATATCTCAGATACTAATCTGCTATTTCTGTTCTTTTGCCACAAGCATTCTTAGATGTATTGCAAAGAATATAAATCAAAAAGTACGGGTGAATTACCTACTGGAACAGACCAGAAGCCTGTTCAAGCGAACATCCCCTCTGAGAAGCTGACTGTTATCACAGGCTCAAAGAAAAGACAGGCGAACCCTAAGTGTGATATGAAACAATTAGAAATCTGTTCAGAGAAGACTGTTTTTCATCAAGAGGTAAGGGTTGTCTCATACTTTTTTATTTTAGTTAGAATTAACATAGCTACCACTGCAATATGATTATCTTAATTACCTTTAATATATTCTGGCATTGAGTTCCACAGGTTAATTTACCTTAATTGTATTTTTCCACTTGTTAACTTTATATTTGTTGCCACTCTCCTCAGATTCTGTTTCTTCTAAAGACTGTAAAAGAACACGCCATTTACCTCCTTTCCTTTCTTTCTTTTATATCTTCGCAGCTAAGAAGTTGGTCTTTTCCACCAGACAGACCTGAGACACCTATAGTGCATTTGCGTTGCGTGAAGCTGGGATTGCAATGCATGCTGGCGTGTCTGAGCCCTGACATTTGCAGAGAGGGACATGTTGCACAGTCTCATTAGAAATATCGGGCATCATTACCACATCCCCTGTTTCTAAACATGGTTCTTGTGCATCTGCATGCCTTTTGTTATGAAAGGGAGTGTGCTTTACGGGCGCTGTGAGGACTAGCGGCTGTAGTGCATGTTGAAGATCGAGGCTAGTTGTCAGTTCTGCCAGGACTGAGAAGGACTGAGTGTTTGCAGCATTCATTGAGCTTGTCTGTGAGTATTTAGGACTGAGACAAACATTAGAGTAGGCAGCATAAGCTATTTTAACTTGTACCTTCCACAATTAGTCTGGTCAACTGAAAGCACTTTACAGATCAGGTTGGAATCATTGTTCCTCTTTCACTGTTAGTGAAAACAGTTGTTGAGACGGAGGGAATTTCCATTTTATACTAGCAGTAAAACAAGAAATGAGATTAGAGTCCAATTGTGACGTGTCCCTGTACAGTACTCTTTACACTGGCAGCGTTCTTGCGGTGATCCTTCCTTATTGGAACATAAAATACAATTCATGTGGTGCAATTAATAAAACTAAATCAGCAGGAAACTGAAGAAGTTTGTGCAAGTTCCTGAATCTGGGTTATATCAGGGCATTTCACAGACAAAATCCACATTATAAAGGATTTTCTGTAATAAATATTCTAAAATGAAAACAAACACCTGGCAAAGGATCAGGCTTTCTTAACCTTTCTATATCCGTTTTAGTAAGACTAGGATTTTTGGGAGTCATGACTGCTCTTTCTGCCTCACAATCACGGCAGCAATATCCCGTCAGTGAGTGAGGTTGTTTGGCGCATCTTGCTACTCTACTGTGACAAGACATATTACTTCTGCGTAAAGAAATAATCTCCTTTTTATAAAAACATCACACCAATTCTTTAAACCTTTTGATGTCATACTGAAAAATGGCAGCTGGGATCAGTGGATGGTTGAATGGGCTGATGGTGGAAACATGCTGTGGTGGGAAAACTGGAATTCTTAACATATGATAGATAGTTCCTCTGTACCAGAATAGCACGCTTCTGTTGCATGGACGTTTCTAGGGAAAGAGAACAAAATGCCGTTTAATTACTGTCCAGCGCTCTCCCAGAGACAGGCTAGCAGCCCATTCCCCTACGTCAACGCTAAAACAAGATTTGCTGTGGGTTTTGAGCTATATATTTATGCTATGCTCATTACTGCGGTATTTGAGTTAGGTTGGTCAGGGTCTTTGGTTGGAATGTCTCCTTAAAAACATACAAAAGTTTGTGGGAAGTAGAGGGCAGCTAGTTGTACTGTGGATGGCCTCCTACCTTTTCCATACTCCTTCTACCTTACACAAAAAATTGCTGATACTCCACACCTTGGTATGGAGCCAGCAGAGCTCGTTGATGTAGGCTTACGTCTCACCCATTAGGCAAAGCTGGCTGGGAACAACTAGCTTATCGGCTACTTTAATGACTGGAAATTAGTGGACCGTAGGTGATCCTGCATGGGACTGTAAGTCGTGTAAACTTCTTAATGCTTCAGTTTTCTCATCTGCAACTTGTTAGGAAGATTGTTTCATGTGTGCTTTGGGATCTTCTGGAAAAGCATGCCCTATGTTAAATTACAGTGTCAGTGCCTTTTTGGGGATAGCCTTGCTTTTCTGGAGAATTAAAGGCTAAGACACTGAAGTGGCAGGACTGGATGTTTCACTGGTCAGTGCCCACAGGCAGGCCAGCTGTCCACACCAGCTCCGTGCATTGCCTGCTGGAGACATTTAAAAAGTCCGGCTTTTCTCTTAAGTGTCAAAATTGGAGCTCATTTCCCTCCCCTTCCCCAGTAAACACAGCTTTGGTTGTAGATACTGAAATACTTTTTCAAGTTCCAGGCACAGATAGGAAGCTTTTTCGTCCTGGCTCCCATCCCTCATCTTTGATCTTCTAACACACTCCAGTTCATGCAAAGGAAACGGTACTCACGCCTCTCACAGCCGCTGCACGTTCTGTAGCTCTGGTAGAAAACATCTGGTGCTGCTATTTGGCCTGAAATAGTGTTTGTGTCAGGGCCCAAACAACAGGGAAAAAGACTGCTTTTTTCATGAAGTACAGGCTGGCTCTAATTTGTTACAGTCCCTGTTCAACCAGGTCAGAGAAAATAAATCTTCACACCCCTGACAACAATGGGAGAAGTCTGGTGGCACGTACTTGGAGCAGCAGCAGAAGAGGGGAATAGTTTTTTGACTTACAATGAAAAATAGTAAGCGAGCCAGAAGTAATTTTGATCTGCAATGCACAGAGACAGAGCTTGGATGGTTTGCAAACAACTAGTGCTGGTATACATGATGCTTTGACAACTGGAAAAATGCAGCGTTGCCCCATTATGAGTGATCTTTGTCTACTCGTGTTTTCCTGAGGATACACTGAGCTACACGGAGGGATACAGAAAGTTACCAGAGGCTTTATAAAATAGGCTGCAGCTTCACCTGCTGAACAGGGTATAGGACACCGTGCTGGGAGCTCTAAGGCTGGCTTTCTTCTCTGACTTGAATGTGGATAAAAAGAAATGCGTGAACTGGGTGAAATACGACATGGTAATGCCCAGAGCCTGGCCATCTAGGTTCTGCACCTGGCTATGCTGCTGCCTTAGGGTGGGCCTTGGGAAGATAAACCCTCCTGATTTTGATTCCCAAGTCTAACAAATGTAGGTGATGTTTGCTCACCTTTGAGGTCAGTAGGCATAAAAGTCCCTTTATTGGTGCAAGCCTGGCTAAGTGCAACTGTCAGTTACGCCGATCTTTAAAAAACGGACTAAAGCAAAGGACAGCCCGATCTTTAGTCTCGATTCAGACAAGCAACAAGCTTTAGGGCAATAACAAAGAAAATGAAAATAAATATGTGGTACTGTGCTGGGATGGGAGGGCTGCTTAGAACAGCTTATCTGCTACTTAACCTCTGGTTTTTTGCTGCCCCCCCCATGAAGAAGATGTTATACTCATTAGTGCCAAATCTCCCTTCAGTCTCTCCATGTTTTGATCCTCCTGTATTACTTTCTTTTGGTCATGCTTAGTTGTAGATGTTCAACACTGAAATGTAGATGTCCACCAACATATTTCTGTTTCAGCTGGATGATCACAGATATCTTCTTTTTTCTCTCCGTGACTCATTTACTTCATCTGTAAAGAGGAGCTTCATCTTCGGATGAAAGATTGGCGATAATCTACTGACTTTAAAAGAAGAGCTATTTCAAATTCTCCACTGCCACCGTGATCTTGTGTAGGTCATTTGGACAAACATGGTATCAGAGGACAGAATTTCGGAAGGCCTCCACTTTATGGATGCTGAATTTCTCTGAAAATCCACTTGCCTTTGGGCTCGTGGATAGGGAACAGTCTTTGCGATGAAAATCACACTATTTCTTCGATCATGCAGTGGGGTCCATTTTACTGCGTTGCATTTGCGGGGAGTCCTCAGAGGCATTGCTACTGCAGCTAGGTAGTTTACTTTAAAAATGTAGAACAACGGGAACCAGACTGTGCTAATGATTAAATTATACCGATGGTTGAAGTTTAAGTAACAGTTAATGCACTAATTTCAGTATAGGAAATACACTAAAAAAGCAGTAAGAGCTCCTCTTGATCTTCATAACTAAGGAGACCTGCCATGATCCTTCAACATATTTCCACCCACGCTTTTCTTTTCTGCGAACAAGTGTGTAGGAACGCACAGCAGTCAGCCTAGTAGAAAGCCTTCTTTCAGAGCACTTTCCATCACACCCTACAAGCCACGTGCGCTCCCCTGAAGGGTCCTGGAGCCAGATCTTGTTGAATCCTGGCCAACAGTCTAATTTCGTTCAGGGAAATGGAACAAAGTCAGGCCTTCAGACAAGGACGTACCTAACAGGCATGTCTGATCTACGTGCACCCAACTAAGCATCGTCAGCTCTGCTGAGCGTCTCTGGAAGGAAGATGAGTGGAATTTGTATCACTTAACTTTAAACACCTCATTTGGCCTAGTTCTCGACTGTCCCTGTAATTCGTGGATGGAAGCGAGCATTGTTAGAGAGCAATTAATCCATTTTAGATGTCTGCAACATGATGAGGGGAACTGCACCCCAGTGCCTGTTTCTCTGCGCTCATTATATAGGAAGTCTAGACGGCTGGCTCAGATATAGATGTCTGAAGGCAAATGAGAGGTTTCTTTCACCTAAGGAGGTAACAACAGAATCTACTGGATATTAGAGGCTTTGCAGTGGCTCTCGGTTGGATAACAAATGCCTGAAAATGTGGCGCCACTTGGCTGAATCATTGCAACTGTGCGAGATCTTAAGAGTTTAAAAGCTGTTTACGAGAAGTTTCTGAACTTTAGTCTTGGCCTAGAACGGGTAAGGCCTAAAGCAGTCACTGATCCTCAAGATAAGAAGTTCTTTCAGCAGCTCTCTAATCAAAGGGAAAAAACAGCTTTTCTTTACATCACTGCTTTAATCTTGTTTCTCCCACCAATGCTGGAATTTTGTGCTCTGCCACCAAACGCAGCAGGCTATTTATAGCGTCAGCCTGAATGAACAGTAAGCAGTTAGGCTCTTGTTGCGGCTGCATCTTTGAGGTGATGGAAGTCACGTAACTGCAAGTTGACAGTAATGAAGTTGCACAATATTTTCAGCGGCAGTTTGTTCCTGCCACCACTCAGTTCCCACAGGACGTTGGCAGGGCACAGGGATGTGTTTGGCAGGGATTTCTAGGCACGCGGTTAGGGAAAAGGCGGAAAGGATTCAACCCTGAAGCTTTTGTTGACTTCTGGAGTCCTGATGTCACCTCTTCATGTGGCCTATATATGCTTTCTGTAGCCTTCAAACGCAGCTGCCCTTGGGGAACAAGTGCAGGATCAGGGCTTTAGGATGCGTAACCTATTGGTAGGTGACAAATCAAGAGTCTCATGAGCTCTTTGCGGAGAGCTGCTTCATCTCCTGCTGCTGGCTAATGAAACAGGATGGTACTTGAACACTTTGGGCATTTCTTATCTGCTGTCCTTATTCAAACAATACAGATAACAGCAAAACAGAAAATGTTTGCTCTTTTTGTTTCCCTAGATGCACGCGTGAGTATTCCCTTGGTTTTTACATTACTTTATCTATGTAATGCCTCGGTTTGTCAGGATAATTCCAAAGAAAACAGCTGTGAAGCTTTTTAGTGATCCCAACAGTTAATGCAAATGCTTACCAAATCAGAATAATGGATCAGTCAAGGGGAGACAGTTTTGACTATCTGTGAGAAGCTGCTTTTCAAAACAAAATATGTATCGTAGCCATGAAAGAGGAGGGTAGGACATAGCAAGAGGTTTATCAGGAAAATGTGATAGCCCAGAACTGGCAGAGATTGCATACCAGCTTTCTCCAGGTGATGGTTTAATGGACAGTCATGGCTCTGCTCACCTGTGTAGAATTAACAAGTCCTCATATAGTCATAGGCTGAAATTTAAGGGTCTCCTGGGCTTCCCCGTGTCCGGGATCATCAGTGCAAGGTTGTGTGCCCACAGGCAGCCGCTGTGGATAAATAAATGGTTATTGGGAAACGGTAGTGCCATACTGCAGAATGATGGGATTTCCACATTCTTTTTCATCCTGGAACTTTGTTCGTGAGAAGCAGGTACAACAAAAGCTGAGGGATAGCTTTGGGGGAGAGCGCTTGATGGCAAAGACACAAATTCAAGCCTGTGGGTTCTTCAGCCACATCACTGCAAGCGCTCTGGCCCTGGATGATCTTTCCTTCTCTCCCTGGAAATTCCCCTGAGAAAGTTTAGTCAGAGAGGCAGATTTCTCAAAATGATTCAAGGAAATGACTTAAGAGCCGCGAAATTTTTCCAGCTTCATCTCATTAAAGCCAGTGGGCTCGATTCTCCTCTCGGTTTTGCATCAGCGCTGCGGAACGCAGGAGGGAAACCCGACTCTGTGGTGCAGGTTTCTGCCTCTTCTCCAGGGAGCGTGCAGTGCCTGGCGCAACGGCCAGGACGCCTCGAGCCGCTACTGGAACATAAAATATAAATATATATTGTCTTTACGATACATGACTGTTTGCACACAAAGCCCTTGGGACGACTGGGTTCTAAAGAAGACAACAAGCGTGTAAAATTCAAGATTTCTGCTGCGAAGAAGCGATGAGAACCGTGCCAGCTTGCACCGCAGCCTGCCAGTCCTGGGCCCCCGTCCTGTGACGACTCGAGATGGAAGCCGGGAAAGGGTGTTGAGCTGCTGCGTGTGCCGCTGGGTGTTGGCGGGCAAAACAGAACCCCAGCTTGCCGACCATCCTTGTCCTAACGTAGACGTAGGGCTGCAAATGAAACATTTGTATGGAAGGTTTTGTAATGAGAACAAATTAGCGTATATAAGACACAGCATAAAATGGTGCGCTTGATCAAAAATGAGAAGGTTTAACTTGTGAGCCATAACGGATTTGAAATCCTACCCTGAAGCACCTGGAAACATTAAAGAGCTTTTTTTTTTTTTTTTTCAAAACTGTTTTACATTTACACTCCGCCTTCTTACAAAATGCATGTAACGCTCCTCGTTAGTCTCTCTGGAACTCGCAAAGGGAGGTCACCATCATCGCTCTGTCACCATTTTGATACGGAAAGAAACTCGGACCTAAGGATATGAACTGGGAGAGCTGGCAAACCGGGGGTGAAGCTGGACGGAGAAGCGAGATGTCCCATTGGAGTCCAGAGCCTGATCCACCTTCTCTTCTAGCTCTTCTCCGGGTGACACACTGTCTCCCTCCGCAACTACAGATTAGAGAGGAGACAAAAAATCTTGTATCCAGAACCTCAAAGCAATTACTTGAGTTTGGATGTAGGGAAAATACCAGGGAAAGACAGTGAACTAGCAGTTGAAGCAGAGGCGTCGGAGTCAGGTGCTTCAGGTTCTATTTTTGACTTGGACCAGCCATTTCACTTCACTTTGGCTTCCCATCTGCAAGCTGGAAAATGAAGATACTTGCGGCAGCCTCGTGGGGCTGGATTGTCTTGCTGAGGCCAGGGCTGTCAAATCTCATATTCTGGATGACGCTCAGTTGACCTCAGCTTTATTCTTCTCTGCTTTGCTGCCTGCATCTCCTTCACTTGCATCTCCGTTGTGCTCTCCTGGGCTCAGGTGGGGGGTACGGAGCGGAGTCACAGCCCCAAATTTCAGGACCGCTGCCAGGTGGGGACCCTCCTCTGTTACTGCATGGCCTGGGGCCTCCCACCAAAGCGTCTGGTGTGTGAAATCACTGCCCGAGGGGGGATGTGGGGTGTCTGTGGAGCCTGAAGAGGGGCCTGATGGGGGGAGGAGGAAGGGGAGAGCGGGCGGCAGCATGGATTGCTCGGTGCCCGGCAAGTTTGGGTTGTGAAATAGCAAGAAAGTGTATCGGGTACAGTCGTGGCCCTTGTACGAAGCATTTCCACTCCGGTCCAAGTTCAAGATGCAATCCCAGGGCACAGGCACTAGGTATGTCCCTACAGGGTTACGTCTCCATCCAACGTCAGCCAAGGCACGGCTCTGGGAGTCAGGAGCAGAGAGGTGGTGAGGGACCAGTGATGATCATCGGCTCAGCCCAGCCTTCCCAGCTTGGAGTGAACGAGTTACCAAGGCTGCAGGTGCTTTCTCTTTGCTGCATTCCACAGAAAATCCCTAGTAATTAGGGCTCTCTCCTTTTTTTTCCAGGAAGCACCTCCAACTCCTGCCCTTCCCGTATCAATCAAATTCTCTACTACGTAAATTCAGGTGGGCTTGGAGAGCTCCTCCTTTCCAGAGACCCGACCCACAGCCGCGAGGAAAGGAGGCCGCATCTCAGCCGAGCAAAAGGTGAACATCGTGATTATTTCT
>VYXH01002430.1:45820-95754 GCA_013397275.1 Burhinus bistriatus | reverse complement strand
CGCGGGGTCAGCAGCGCCCGGTTCCGCGGGAGAAGAGGGGCCTGAGGCGGGGGGAGAGCGGGCGGTAGCGTGGGTTGCTCGGTGCCCGGCGAGTTTGGGTTGTGAAAAGGCAGGAAAAAAATGTTCCTTTTGTCTGCGGGCAGCTGGGCTGAGCCTCCTCCCTGGCGTCCTCTTCTTTCCTGAGCCAGGTATGGGCATTAACTACACGCTGCAGGATTTGATGGGGGTGGTTTTTTGGGGTGGTTTGGTTGTTTTTTTTTGTCTGTAAGCAAGGAGACGTTGCTTCTGAGGAAGGCCCAGCTGGGTCGGGCTGCTGGCATTCGCGTCCTGCTCGAGGTGTGAGCGGTGGGGCAGATGGAGCAGGTCTCTGCCCCTCGCATCTCCCGGTACAAACCAGCAAATTGGTTTGTTGGGGGAAGCATCCAGGGACGGAGGCAGAGACACGCGTTGTCGTCTCTGGGGTTATCGGCAGGCTGCAGCGGTGTTTGGGAAGCGCTGGGAGACAAAGCACTGTGTCAGCACCCACTCTTGTTTGCTGCTCTGTTGAGCGTCAGTCTCGTAGGCCTGCAAACCTCGTCTCGGAAACTCATCCTGCTGGAATGGATGTCAAGTTTCGTCAGCCCATCCGTTACTGTTGGCTAGAAGCGTTTCCTTGAGGGTGACTTGCAATTTGAGAAGAATTGGTCTGTGTATGGACAGAGATATATTTGGGGTGCCTGGCCAGGCTTGCTGGCCTTAGCCTCTGCCCTGCCACCTGCTAGGGCATCCCTCTACCCGGCAGTGCTCCAAGAGAGCCCCTTTAGTCAGCGCGGGTCAGTCCTGCCCCGTCATCCCTGGGGAGGCGATGCTTTAACCGTGGTGCAGCTGCCCAGTCTTAAACCTGGGTCTGGGATTTGGTGTTTTAAGAAGTTACCTGCCTGCTGTTAAAGCCCGCCAGGGCTAGGAAGGAGAGAGTCCGCATGGAGCGGCAGCTGTGTTGTCACGAAAAGGTGTCACTGTGCCTGCCAGAAATCACCGAGAGCACAGGACTTCAAAGGCTCGGCTCTGAGACAAACCCCAAGTTAAAATGTTAGCACCAGCCATTACAGGCACATCGGAGAGGAGCTGGGCTGGAATCGTTTCAGGAGCGCTCGTGTGTGGGGTCTGCCTTCGATTAAGGGATAACCTGTGTGTTTCAGGAGATGCTCTTGGGATAAGTATGGACTGGATTATGTACTGAGGCCAAGGGTTGGTATGTGTTCCTCTTCTGCTTGGCTTCCTGCCGCCTCTAGCCTTGGAGGCTTCCATAATTTACTCCAGCAAGTAGCAGTTCCTGGAGCGTTTCCTCTTCCTCCTCACTTGTGCTTTTGCTCTGGCAGAAGAAATGATGAAGAACCCAAAGGGGGATTTTTCCAGTGTCAAGGGATGCGGCTACCTAAGGGTACACATGCCGGTGGTTCTTCCCTTGTGTTACTGGGTGGTTAAAATGCGTAAGGATATGGATTCCACCTCCTGGTTGAGGTTGCTGGTTTTAATTATCAAAATGCCTCCTCTATCCGTGAAACTCAGGGAAATGAATGCATTTGGACGGGGTGTGTCATAATTCTGGTGAGGACAAGAGACAATATATAAAGCAAGTTCTGTCCCCCAGATTCGTGGTGTCGGTACACTTTACAGAGTGTACGCAGTGCACGGCAAGGTTTATATACTTTTAAAGCTCTGGGAAAGCCCAGGTACAGGTAGCTAGACCTGGATGTGACTTATTACTAACCTACGTTAGACACTGGTATGCACTTATTTATAGACACATTGATAGGTATTTATAGAGAGATCTATTTTTGTCATAAATATCATTTATAAATACCTTGTAACCTGTTTTCCCCTCCATCTCCCAAGGGGTCTGAGCACAAGAACGACCGAGGAGGTTGCTGATGCGGGGCGAGAAAATGTGTTTTCTGCTGCTGTATTGCTGAGTTAGCCAACAATCTCGGGCCGTTGTTCTTTTATCCCTGTTCTTGTGATAGTTACAGTAGAATTTCAGGTCTTGTTTGCCTGGGAGAGCACCTTGCCTGATGGTACCAGTGATGTTGGACCCCAGCAAGACTGGGGCTTTGTTTTACTGGTCAGTTTTCTAAAACAACTGAATTAGGTAAGTTTCTGAATAGAGATGACAACCTGTCCAAGGTAGCTCCAGAAGCCCAGGTTAAGAGAAAGGAGTTGGCCTTGGTCTTCCCGAGTCCTACTCTACTCCTGCCTTCTCCATGCGGCCGTCCTTCCCGTCCCGCATGAAAGCTCTCCTCTCTGTGGCTGATGCTGACAGAGAAACACAGAAGTCTGTCAATGCGTCGATGCACAGTCTTTTTCTGCCGTGCCACCATGCGCAGGACGTTTCCCCCTGCTCTGCTGTGAGGACCCTGTGGTTTGTGTTTGTCTTTTGGACTTTGTTGGCCTGTGATGCTAAACGGGAAGAAGCAAATTCACTTTCCTCATAGTTGGATGTAATTTCTTGCTCTTATTGTGTGGTAGCTCTTGCTGTAAGCTACCAGTGGAAAAATGACTTCATCGCATGTGACTCTGAGCCTGGCACCTTAAACCGACACTTACTGCTATTCCTGGGAAAAAAAAAAAAAACAAAACCCAAAGAAACCCTATTAAAATAAACCCAAACCCCACAATATTTCCGCATCAGACTTTTTTGGAAATCATTCCCATGCAGTGGCACTGGTTGTGTTATCTAAATGAGTGAAGCTGTGTCTGTGAAATAGCCGTGGTTGTTTCGGATGCAGCATCAGCAAAGCAAGATGCGTGAAGAAGTAAAACGAAACATTGTCATATTTTGTTGTCCCAGTTTAAATTTTTCTTACTTCGCTACGATGGAATAAAAGATGATGCTGACTTGAATTAGATGGCGCTTCCCTTTCAGTGATTTATTTTTTTATAATGCTAGCGTTTACCCACCTGGCCAGCTGTAGCGAAATGTCCTGCTGCGGATTCTGAGCCAGCGTGAAGTCCCCATCTCCCCAGCCCCGGGGTGTGTGCTGAAGCCCAAGGCAATCTGAAGCTTGTTTGGTTTATTTTGAGGGCAAATGTTCTGAACTCTGATGTTGACTCCCTTGGTAACTCCATTTGTGCCTGGGAAAGGCAAATGATTATTTTTGAGAAGTTATTTATACTCCGTGTCTATAAAGTAAACACTTCAGGAAGACTTCCCAAGTTCTTTGCTGTGCTGGATATTCAGAGAGATAGTGATGCCTGATGGACTCGGGCAACTGTTCATCTCTGACACTGGTTTTTGGGTAATCTTGGGGAAAAGCTTTTCCTTCTCTGTATGTGTTTCTCCCAGGTACAAAATGGGTGGTGCAGTTCTGACCTCCTTTGAGGTCTGTGAATGCAATGCACTTTGGATGTTGGATATTTGGATCTTGGAACTCTTTTTAATCCCTCTTTGCTCCTTTTTAATCCCTCTCCTGTGCACCCTTTAAAAAGATAATGCGAATAAAATTGTATTGCTTGTGCCGGAGCTCTTGGTCAAAATTAATCCTATTTTATTTTGGTGAATAACTGGCGCTGTGTAGCAGAAGCTCTATGGGTATTGGTTACACCGAAAGGACTTCACAAAAATTTGGGGTGGCAGAAAATTCCAGAGGTCATGTGATGCATTTGGCTGTTTCAGGTTGGGTCTGTCTTCATCTCTGTCATTCAAGGCAAAGGTTTGAAGACTTTTTTTAAGGTATAGTGTGGGCAACAAGGGAGTCTCTACAACCTCTCTGGACAGTTCGAACTAACGTTGTAGTTTGAACTGTGTAGTGTGTGTCTTTCCCTTTGTTTTATTTGTTGTCATTGTCACTTTATGTGTCTGCCTGCTATTGTACAAAGGTGTTTCATTGACAAAACCAGCACAGTTCCTTTTGCAGCATGAACTTCTTTTGCAGCACACCTTCCAGGGGGGCAGAGGAAGGTTTCCAAACCAAGGCACCAGCTTCTGGCACAGTCGCTAACAAAGGCTTTCTCTGGCCGGTCTGTTCTTTTTCTTCCTTTGACATATTTTCCTCCCCCTTTATCTGTTGCATCATGCTCTGAAAACTTCTGCGGCCGCCAATTAGTGCTGGAAACTTTTCAGTACTCCCGACAGGCGCAAAAAGCAGCTGCCTGTTGAAGCAAACGGCGCTTTCCCGTCCCTTGCAAGTTCTCCCATTCATGGCCTGCAAGTGTGTCCCCTGGATGTCCTGGCTGGGGAACAAACCTCCCTAGAAAAAGAGGCCTCTCCAGGCAAATGGGGAGCGACACTTATGTCGTGAGATGTGTTTAATGGGCTTTTTAGCCTCATAGTTGACTGTCACATAGTGTGTGCCGTGCTGCCTCAGTGGCTCCTGTCAGCCCTCCGCGTGAAGCCTACCCTGGTGATTAAAGTCTGCTCCTTAGCTATATTTAGCTTATAGCTATTTGTTTTATAACCGAGATCCTCACTATGCAAACTGGAGTAGGTCAGTCTGCAACCTTGAATAAGTGCTTTTCCCCCCACCCCGGACTTCTCTTTTCTCAGCTGGTAAGTGTGGGACGTTCTGGTTGATGCCTGATCTACCAGCCATCCCTAATGGAGATGTAATGATGGGCAACATGGCACAAAAAGGCAGGCTCGTGGGGAACATGCTGCCGAGGCAGAGGAAGCTGGTTTGCCTTACCCAGTTCATATTTTACATGTCCATTTACCTAGTCTTTTACTGGGATCTATGAAATAGCTTTTTGAACTTGCTAAATCTCATCCATAGGCAAAATTTATGTTTATATGTGTATGTATATTCCTATATATTTCTGGTAAATGATACTGACAATAGCAATGCCTCCTATGAGCTTAATCTTGATGTTTCCAAAGCATCTGCAAGCAATTTTTCTCTTTTTATCTCTGAATGCCTCCTTGAAGCACGTTGGCTTGACGGTAGGAAGGTGTGGGAGCACTTCCAGCTCACTGACATGGAAATGTCAAAGTCAGATGGGTGCTTTTGGGTGATTGTTGGGTTCAAGTTTATGGAATGCTATTATATACTCTGCCTTAGGGTGCCGGAAACACTGATTGTTCTCCTTAGAAGAAGTGATAATTTGGTTTTTGTTCTTCCTTTTGGGTTGAAAGAGGACCCGTGTGTGTTAGAGACACATGCCAACATTCTGCATCGTAACGTACTCAGGCTGCTGCTTGTAACTGCTCTATACTTGGCTAGATGAGATTATGTCTTAATCTCCGTACAAAATCATGGTTGTGGTCTTGCCTGCATTAGAGGAGAGGTTACTGACACTTGCGTTACAGAAACAACTCGTTTCTGTAAGACAGGAAGGAGCAGCTAAGAACACGTGGTGGCTCTGTAAAGCTCCAGCTGGAACATGTAGTGCTGCGGCACTCCAGGAGTGTGGTGGGTTGATCCATCTGTCCTGCCTACCTGCATGCGGGCTGGGTTCACCCCTTCAGCATTGCTCCTATCTCCAGGGATACAATAGCTTGCATCCCATTTTAGCACCAATCCACATAGCCAGACCTGTTCCTTTTGGCTGCCGGCATCTATGCATCAAGCACATGTGTGCTTCCCAACGGCACGGGACTGCTGATTAAAACCAGGCTGTGGAGCAGTACAGCTCTTGCAAGGTCTCTGCTGCTGCTGGAGGAGGCTGGGATTGACAGCCGTTCCCAGATGTGTGCGATTCGTGTTGTGACAGCCTCTCTTGTCCTGGCCAGCCCAACAAGTCCCGCTGGAGCATGGGCAGCACGTTGAGCATGTTCGGTCTCCACCTGCTTTGCCATCTGACTGCGTAGGATGGTGTTTTCTTTTATCACCACCTAGAAACTGTCATCTCTCACCTCCTCTGGTGCTAGGTAGCCATCCTATGGTGCTGTTGTGGCTCAGTGTGTGGCTTAGTGCCTAGAGGCTTTGAGCAAAGATCTCTGTTTGTCTGTGGCCTCTGTGTGGCAGATGGTAAGGTGTGGGTGAGAGGAACTGCAAGGCAGGAGAGAATAACGTAACAATGTTGACGGGTACGATCCAATTTGATATAAGTCACCAAAATGATTACGCTTTTGGTCATTGATAGGGATGTAATTTGAGTAAGAGTCATGTTCCTTGTTGTACTATAAGGTTTGTGAGCTATCTGAACTCCTAGGTTTTCTAAGCACCTTTCTGCTGGGCTTGCAGGTGGTAAAGTAGGAAATGCCATGATTAATGCACGCTGGCCATGAGGAAGCTGTCTAGATTACTGGCCTCCCTGTCTCCACCAGGGGTTCTGATGGGAGTTCTGTAGATATGTCGGTGTCAGCTGAGGTCCAGGGAAGTATTTGTAGAAAGGCTCAGGAGAAAGCAGCAACAAGTGCAGGTAGTCCCGGGGACAGCTTCTTAAGTGGGAGGCTGAGTGCAGGCTGGTGAACGGGCAGGGAGGAGGAGGAGGGTGCTCCAGGAAGCAACGGCATCCGGCATCACTCTGTTGCCACCAGCGTGGTGGTGGGAAGCAGGACGCTTGGGTGCGGGTAGAGGGGATGGGGCTCATGCAGCACCTTGGTGCTCGGGGAGAGAGTGGGTTCGCTCCTCTGCAGCATCTTTGGTTTGGTGATCTCAGATGTTTCAATAGGTACCAGTGGTGTAACCCTCCTGGTCTACCGCTCTTCTATTTGCAAGCTTGGTACCATTGTCATCCCTCTTGTGGCAAGGAGATTCCTGACCACTGTTGAAGAAGAAGGCAGGACTCCTGACTGTCAGTGCTGCATCTCAACCATGAGATGATGGTCTGTATCTCCTTTCCAGCTTACCTCCTGTTATGTCTTGGCTTACTCTGAACAGTCAGTGTGAAGATGGGTGAGTTATTCTTTCAAGCTTTTGGGAACAGTTGCTTTGATTGAAGGAATGAGATTATATTAGCTCATAGTATTTGGTATAGAGTTTGTTTAAGGCCTGGTGAGACGTGGCCTGGGATGCAGCGTGCATTGCAGGTTGCCCATGTCCAAAACAGACTGAATTCAAGTGATGGAGATTTAGAGAAGGTCTGCTAAGATGAACCAGGAATTGGCGAGTCTCATCTCTCAGGACCTCTCAAAGGAGAGCTCTGCTTGTTGAAAATGACCTAATGAAGGCAGAGAAAGGACAAAGCTGTCTCATAGGGGTTGAATGCAATGGGAGCGTGCCGGAGTTGTACAAAGGGCAGAGCAGGTACGTGGGCAGAAGGTCGGCTTGAAGAAATCTGGGATGAGAACTGGTGCGGGGGGGCTCCCAACCAGCAGAGGCTGAAGCTAACACTGCTGAACTGCAGGAATGAAACATCTTCTGAGGCAGCTTTATAACTCAACGAAAGGGGTTGCGTCGGGTGCAGTGTAGGCCCTTCCCATCCTGCATCCCTGCCCGAAGTGTCGGCAGCCTGTGGAGAGGCAGGGTCGCTTTTCCCTCAATGTGCCGTTGTTTGCGTTGAGGCTCTTCTGGAGGGGTTCTGTGCCAGACCGATGGCCCTGGGCAGGCTTTGCTCCTGTTCCTGCTGTAATGACGAGGTCTCTGCTGCACGCCGCGTTGCATTAAATGTATGACTGCGTTAACGTCAGGTCTTTTCCTAGCGCACTGGAGAGTGTGTGTGTAGGTATTGGGCAGCATTAGCGGAGCACTCTGGGGGCTCCGGTGGCAAGGCCAAGGTGTCCCAAGATATTTTCTGTTACACCAGAAACGTGTCACGTTCCACTCCCATTTATTTTCTTTGCTATCTTTCAGTCAAATGATCTGCAAGTTTAAAGTGGTACAACTGCACTGCCATCAGACAGGCTGCCAGGATACCGCACTGAAAATGACAACAAAATTCCTAGTTTCAAAAAACTGAAACGTGCAAAGAGAAAGAGGAAAAAACTAGCGAGGCCAGTTGTTACCTATTTTCAGCTCTTTGTTGCTCCAGCCTTACAGTTACAGTCTACAAACCAGGGCTGGCCTGCAAAGAAGTCTTCATTGCAGGTACAGGTTGTAAAAAGGGGGAAAAATCCGGGTGGGAGAGTCCTGGGTTCTCTTTTTGTTTCATAATCAAAGTCCAGGGCAGAGGTTAGATTACAGAAGTGCACAAATCAAAATCTAGATGTTGACCTGAGCTCCAGTGACTAACAGATTAAGTGCCAGGGTGAACTTGACCGCTTGATTTAGCGCAGCATTGAAAAGCCAGGAAATTCCAAAAGTTCAGATCCTTCTGCAGCTCTGCACAGAGTGTGTAGTGTGGCTCAGTTATTGCGTAGCTCATATTTAATTAAAGAAACTGTTTCTCCGATAGTGAAATACCAAGCCATTATAATGGAATATGTTTATCATGTATCATTGCCTTTCCTGCCCTCTGCCTGCTCTCTTCGTGTTTCTTTTCCAGCTACTGTTTTATGATAAATAACCCTTTCTGTGAGCAGGAAACTTGGATTTTTGCAAAGAAACCTTTCGTGGAATGGAATAGTCCTTGTGTCGTGGCTGAACTGACCTGGAGGATAGCTGTTCCGAAACCTCTGCGTATGGTCTGTTTGCTTTCCCTGGGAGCTCTACAATTTTGGTGTCGTGCCCCCCCTATATATTTCTGTAGGGTCACTGGCCCCTGCCGCCAGGGCTTAACTCCGGCGAGCAGAAACTCATGTAGATCCAAGATCATCCCCAGGACTTTTCCCACAAATTAGAGCTAGTTTTGCTCTGTAATTAGTGCAGAATTGTTGCTATCTACTGCGTCAGTCTTCAGTAGGCTTTTTGCCCGTATGGGGAGCGTGAGCTCATCGGCAAGCCCATAATTACTCCCCAGTTTGTATATGATGACTTCCTTGAATGTCCTTTGGGGTTTTTTTCCCCATTTTGCCTCTGGTTTTGCACTGTAGTTTTTAGTTAAAGTGCAGTGGGATGTTTCTGCACATTCTTCCTTTAATAGCCGTTGTTTTATAACTAAATCACGGAGTGATTATCATAGTGGTTAGAACTAGCTTAAAAAATATCTACGTTTTTAAATAAAAGGTTTCTAGGCTTTCCCTTTGCATTCTGTGCTAATAATTGCAAAACTTGAGTAAGAAAGAAGACTAAACATAACCTTTTTTAGAGGTTAACATCCTTTCAGATGTGCGAGACTACATAGTAACAACAGAGCTTTATGGGTGGAGAACCCACGTGAATTCTTCAGCTGCAAAGGAGAAAAAAACCTGATGGCTGACGGAGGATACCAGGACCCTCTGGTTTTCCCTGCGTGGAACTGAGGCAGTATGCTCCTTCCTTTCATTCCTGTAGTTACTCTACTTCTGCTGCCTCTATGGGAGAAGGAAAGGTTTTCTTGGGAGAGGAGTCTGACCTTAATTAAGAATGAGCATCTCTTATTTCCTCTATACTTCAATTAAGTGAAAGGATTTAATCCTAATCTGCCGTGTGCTTCAGAAATGGGTTTCTGATTGCTTGTCGGAAGGAATAACTAATCAGAGAAGTGAGAAGGCGATGGTATGATTACCTTGGATCAGATGGAACGTCTTAAGGAATTAAAAGATAAAATTGCCCTTCCTTCTCAGCATAATCTCTGTCTCTATTAGCAAAGCTGCGGTTCGGCTTTATCAGATCCCGTGTCTGCGTCGATCGGATTCATTGCCTGTCCCTTTCGCAGAAGGCTGAGAGGTTTGAGCCTGGCCTTTGGATTTTGATTTCAAGGCAAAATTCTGTTCTTAAATCCCTGGCCCGTCTTTGCAGCACGGCCGGCATTGTGGGGTTGTGAGCCTGGGGCACCAAATCTTTACCTGCCCTTGCCTCTGGCTTACGGGCAGTTGGGCAATAACGTATCCTGGAGTGGCGACTCTAGGAGATGGAGCTTTATTGCTTGACGAGTGCAATTTCCCGGAGTAGGGAAGGTGCAGAAAAGCTTGGCAATATGAAGTGGATGCAACCAAATGCTCAGAAACAAGAAAAGAAATAACTTTATATAACTTAAAAAAAAAAAAAAAATCACTATCTTTAGGCCAGTAAAGGCTTTGTATCATGCCTGATAAGTGAATACCAGAGTTGGCACTGAAAGCTTTTTGCTTTTATTCTGTGTGCTTATTGTTGAAGTGAGTGAAGAGCTCCTCCAGCTATCGGTGGACCAAAGTCTTCTCTAGCAGTTTGCTTTCAGGGAGGCGCTGGGCTCCAGATATTGTTTCCAACAGTTGCGGTGCCTGATGCTGAAGGCTTCTGCAAGCAGGAATGCTGTTTTCAGGGGAAGACCCTGCACGGGGAGTGCGACACGTGCGAGAATGAATTGCTGGAACAGGCAGCTGCGTGTCTGCGGGGAGCGGGGCTTGTTCTCGGGCTGTGCTAAGGTAGGTTCACTCTTGTCCAGAGTCCCAGAGGTTCTTGAATGACAGAGGTTAGGGGACCAAACCCAGAAACCTGCTCAAGGCTCCGTACTCTTTCTGAAAGACAAAACGTGGGTAGAAAATTAAGTTCTTCCTTTATGTTTAACTCTCCTGAACATGCATGCAAAGGATGTATTGAAACCAAAGTGCTGTTGGACCTTCCCCAGCTACGGATTGTGTGGGACTGTTCCTCTTTCCTGTAGAGGATGGGGATTTACCTTGCAGGCCTAAAATGCGCTTTCCACTACTCCATATGGAGTCGCTGTTATTACATTGCCAGAGCAGCTGCAGACAGAATTCCTGGGCTTTCCAAGCTGTGTCTTTATTACTAACGCAAGAGTCTTTGTGCAGATTGAGCCACACCTCCGCATCATCTTACGATAGCCCCGAAAATGGCTGAAACTCTCCGTGCGTTCTCTCCACTTGCAGATGTGGTGCCGCAGGGCTGCATCCCAAACCCTGGTGTTCTTCGTCCTTAGTATGAACGTGAGGAAAGCTGGCATAGTGTTTTAAATAATGGCACACACAACTGCTTCTCAAAAGCTTATCTTAGATGGGAGTAGCTAAAAACAGAAGGACTTTGTGTAAACCCTTCCCTATCCAAATTGTTGACTTTGAAGTCACTCATTATTTGCATGAGTCAAGATTGTGGTTTTTTGTTTGTTTTTTTTTTTTTTAAAAAAAAGTTTTTACTGCTTCTCTGCATTGTCTTTATTTATCATCAACCTTCCGTACAACATGATAACCTTGATTTCCTTCAGTCTGATAACTAGATACTGTTCTTTATCTTTTTTTATGGGCCTGTGTCCTGAAAAGCATGCACATGACTGCAAACTTCAAATTTCATTTCTTACACGTGGAATTCCAAATTGGGAAAATTAGAAACCAAAATCTTGGTACTCACTTTTTTGGCTATGTATTTGATTTTAAGAAATACAGAGTTATTTCCCTGCAAAATAATGTATACATACAACTGCTAAAGTAATATTCAGATGCAGCTGGTCTAAATTCCACTTGGGTCTGCATTCACACCGAAGTCCCTGTGCCTCGCCTAGGGTTTCGCGTTGGGTAAACACTTCCTGCATCCAGATCCATCCAGAAGGAAGCACCAGGCACAGGATGGGATTCAGGCCAACTCAGTCTGGTGTCTGGAAACCTGTTCCTGTGTCTTGCAGTTGTTTCACTCAATATGTCGAGGTGAACAGATCCTTGGATTGGCACGTACCCATGAGGGCTTCCTTCTGGGACACGCACTGAATCTGGGAATCTGCTTCATTGCTTATGTCCATCTTGAATGGGATGGCATTCCACATGGCAAGCAAGTATTCACGTGACTTGTTGAGGGCAGGAGAGATGGATGAAGTGGAGAAACTTGTGGATAAGCTATGTTGCCAAGACTGACAAAGATCTTTGCTTCCAACCCTTGTTTTGTGTTACTTCTCTACCACATTTGAGAAATAATTGAAGTCTAAGCACCTCCAGTTGTTTCTCTGTTTTTAATGCATGCTGTTCTGATGTCTGGCCAGCGTTGTGGACGCTTGTGGATCTAGAGATATCGCTCCTGGTGAAAGGTATTTTTTGGATGTACATCTGTACTTAGTTGAGAACTGTTCCCCTTTTTGAATCTGAGCCTAGGTGACTCAGATCCAGCTGTCCCCTTTTCTGATGGAAAGATGGAGAACAGAATGTTTCGGTCATTTGAAGCAGGCTTTCATATTGTGCATTCCTGGGATGCTTTTCTTAGTTGTGGGAACAGACAGAACCATTCATCCCAGTATGAAAAGATTGCAGGGAGAATCTAGCAGAGATCTAGAAAATCCTTGTAATCTGGAAAGGGAAGAAAAACAAGCAGAGCTGATGGCCCCAGAGCATCCACAGGGGCAGATGGGGGTTTTTTACAGTGTGCCTGAAGAAAGTAACATTTCCATGAAGTTACACAGGAAGGCAAAGCTTACAGTTTATGCAGGTAATACAGGGAGAAAATGGCTCATGTGTTTCTTACACCACCTGCGGCATCATATTTTCCTGCGTTCAGCATCTGCTGCTGGAAACAGATTTTTTCGGAAGGGCTGTTAGAGCCTGTTGGGATGCCGAGGGGACGATATGGGAGCTCAGAGCGAGTTGTTATCTCTAATGGAGCAGGGCAGTGCCCTGTGGAGATACTGGCCTGTGTCCCAGGCCAAGGATATTTCTGCAGCACAAAAGCTGCATCACTCGGTTGGACAATAATGTGGGACTTGGATGGCTCAGGGCAGCGCTGCTCTGGGTGGTGAAGATGACCTAATGGTGTGATTTGGAAGAGCTCTGTGCTTGACGTTCCGAGCTTCCTAAAAATATGCTTGTATTTTTTTTTTTAATGTTGAAATGGGGGAGAAACTAGTGACAGAGAAGGAGTATGTGTCCCTAGCAGAAAGGACAAACTTCTTTAAAAATGTCCCAGATGTTTATTTTTCATAGAATCATAGAATGGTTTAGGTTGGAAGGGACCTTAAAGATCATCCAGTTCCAACCCCCCTGCCATGGGCAGGGACACCTCCCACTAGACCAGGCTGCTCAAAGCCCCGTCCAACCTGGCCTTGGACACCTCCAGGGATGGGGCATCCGCAGCTTGCCTGGGCAGCCTGGGCCAGTGTCAAGTTTTATCCTGTCCAGTTTTATCTATGTATTTCTAACAAGCTGCATTTATAGTAAAATTTACTCAAGTTTATCCTCATTTCCCTGGGTGATAATGGGCGTGCAGCTATACGCTAAGGCAGTTGTCCTTGTTTCCTGGCTTGGGTCAGTCTGAAGCTCTTGGAGATGAGAATGAACTTTAGATGGAGGAGTTAACCCCCATCAGACTTTCCTAGGAACCCAGCGTGGCCGGGCAGGCAGGGGGTGCCTGGCTGTGATACGGGGTGGCACTTCAGAAATTTTTGAATCTGGTGTGTGGCACAGAGCCCCCAGGGAGCGTGGCCGTGAACTTGTGGTGGTCATTGTATTTCTGGATAAAAGAAGCTATCTGTTCAGAGGGTAGCTTAATTAGCATCCTGTGGAGATAATTTGTTTTTCGGTATTAGTATGTTGAAAGCAGATGTGTTTGCATAGAGGTTTCTGGCAGAAATCTTTATGCAGTGGGAATGCATTTCCTCTTATTTCTCTCCCTCTGGGTAAAAATAAAATCCGGTTATCCTGAGAAGGAGCAGAATATCACAATATCCTGTGACTTGTGTGGCCAGCTGATCTTCAGGGATAATCAGTAGTGGAGGGAGAATGAACTGAAGTTTCCTGACTCTTCATAGATGAGCAGCAAAATAGAGGAACAGACTAAATTCCCTGTCTCCCTAAAGTTTATGTGGTTCTGGCTCCAAAGTTAGGGATCTAGAGCCTCCCTCTAACAGAGGCCTGAAAAACTGTGAAATAGTTTTATTCTTCTGGCACCCTTTCCTGCTTTAATTCTTCCCTACTGCTGTTTTATCCTTCCCCTGTGTCCTCTTACCCTTCCCCCATCCACATTCCCGGTTGTGGATTCAACCAGCCATCACGTTTTATCTCAAAGCAGCAGCATCCCCAGCTTGCTTAATGGCAAGTACAGCATCAAACCTTGTAAGCAGAAGGTAGGACGGGGCGACAAGATGTGTAAATCGAGGAGGAAGGGCGTATGGTGAAGAGAGCAAACCTGCAGGTTGAAGGTGATGGAGATAGGGTGAGATCTCTTGGTAGAGCCCATCACCTGCCAGCTAGAAATCAAGTTGCTCTGTAAAATCAAAGCTAGCCCTGGGCAAAATGTGTCGTATGAGACGGAGAGGGTGGGAGGGAGATGTTTGATGGCTTGACAGATAGTAGGAACCAGGCTGATCAGTGTTTCTCACCTCCAGATTCTGTTACTTGTCACCTTATTTCTGCTAAATAGAGCTGGAAGCTGCAGCCTCCTGTCCAGGTCTGTGACAGCATCTGGTCCTCGCTGGCTCTGTCGCAGGAAGGCTGGTTTTTCTCTTCCTTAATGAGAACCGCTTGCTCTCGTCTGTTGTTCCTGCTGCTGGTGATGTGGTCTGAGCATCCTGCTTCTCAGAAACAGCCCTGACTTCTGTGTAAGCTAAACGCTCCCCGGTTGGTGCTGTCTGCAGGTGTCTGAAGCCACCCCAGGTGTTGAACACCCTTTGGGGGGGCGTGGGGAAGAGCGGGGGTTTAAACCCTTGGGTTTTCACTCAGGCTCCCTCCCCGGCTCTCTCTGCTGCTCCCTCCTGTCTTTGTCTCTCTAAGCCGGTGTGGGATAACTGACTCTTCCTGCTGAAACGCTCTTCGGTGTCTCAGATATTTGCGAGCCCTCAGGAATACAGTTTTGGAATTCTCCTTGCGGTTTTTCCTCCTCTGCGTCTGCTTGCAGCTTTCCCTGGAGCCCTGCCAGCCCTCCCTTCGCTCTGACCCGGCCTGTGTTGAAATCCTTACTCATGCCTTAATCACTTCCCGTCCCCGCTATTGCAGTTCCCCCCTCGCAGCGTCTGTAAATCTTCGTTACGTTAATTCTCCGGAGTGCTGCCTGCAGCAGGCTGCCTCCTTCCCTGGCGCAGGAGGCAGGTCTGGGTGTCCCCTGGCTTCTGGCTGGTCCTTGGTTTGCTCTCCTTGCAATTCCCTTTGTTATGTTGGCATTGTCCCTGGCTCACACCTTCTTCCCACCGCATCCCAGCCTGCTCAGGCAGCCAGCCTTAGCTTTCGTTTGGCTGATGGTCCCAATTTTTTGATTGTTTTTCTTTATCCATTAGGAATGTTTTAGCGTTTTTTTTTTTTTTTAAGCAACTTAGTCATTTCCTTTATTTTTCTTTTCTTGTCATAAAACTTTTTGCTCAAGGAGTTGTGTGCTTGTTAATGCAACGTCCTTGCAAAAAAATTTAGATGTGTTACTCTGTTTGCCTACCGGGAAGGGAATGACATAGGGAGGAGTTACACGACTTCACTAATGAGTAGTTGGTAGGCTCATGCTGAGATTTTGGAAAGTTTGTTTCAGTGTTACTGCAAATCCATGGGGTTAGATGCCCTTTTTCTCTGACAAGGTTTTGGATTTGTTCTTAAGGAAGGGATCTGAAAAGCCCCATCTTGGATGATGACTCCTGTGAATTTGGGAAGACTGCCCTGAAGTTTGGTGAAAATGGGGGCTGTGCACCAAAGGTCTTGTACTGAGGGTCGTTAGTGTGCCTTCGTTAAGGGCTCTGACAGGGCTTTCACAGAGCAGCAGGACAGGCTCTTGGCTGATGCATGAGCTGAGACTTCAGAATTTAAAACCAGTCAATGATTTCCGTCACTCAAATCCCAGATTGAATTTAAATTCTTGTTTGGTGGTTCTGGGAGGCTTTTTGTTTGGTCCGGGACTCCAGGGTTAAAGTGAGTCGGCAAGACTGGGAAAAGAATGGAACATTAAGATGGGAGATGAAGGCGATGATCACCCTTGTTTTACAGGAGAAGAAATGAAAGATCCTGGCCCTCCTAGGCATGTGAGGAGGCAGCTGGGCACTGGTTTCTGGGAGCCTGTTTGGTGCTCTCCCACCCATTCTCTGTCTGATTTCTTTGTGCTCTTCTCTGCCAGGTCTGTGACGATGGAAGAGGAGGTTCATCATTGACAAGCCTGAACGGTGATACCAGGACAGCTTTTTGAGGCACTGACAATACGAGCCTGAGATACAGGAGACAGCAAACATGCTGAAGCCAAGTGGACTTAAAATCCCCGGCAGGGCTGGGAAGCACTCCAGTCCGGTGGGACGGACATCAGGGACCACTGCAGCTGCTGTTACCACTGGTTCAAAAGAAGGTAAGGACTTAATTCAGCAGGGGCATGAGCTGACCCGGGTGATCACCTGGCTTAAAGGTTCAGTAGGATGTGAAATTCCCCATCTGCACGTGGATTGATCATGAGCATGGATTGAAACAAGTGTAATGGGGTGAGTAAGTGGCTTCCCTCTCCCAAGTAATGCACAAACCAGGCAGGTTGTGGAGTGCGTGGGAGACAGATGGATCCTCTGGTGTTTAGGTGCTGCCTCCCGTCTTGCTTCTTTGTGTCTGTGTACCTGTTTGAAGAGCTGGTAATAATTAGGGAGATGGGAACCTCACCCATGATCTTCTTAAACGCTGTCCTATAGCCATTGCTTCTGGCCTGGAATAATGCAAGAGTAAGAACCAGGCACTTAAGGTGATTTGTCCTGTGCTGATTACCTCAAATTAGTACCTTTGTTTGAACAGAATCATTTGACGCACGGGGATTTGAATAATGATTTACCCAGGCATACATACACACGCTTTGCTGTCTGTTGATTTATATCCAGTGTATATACGAGCTATACAGACTGCTATTATACAGTTTAATTAACACTTCAAAAGAGTTTGAGATGTGTTTTGCTGTTTTTTTTATTAGATATAACTTTAGCAAATATTCAAGGTGCGAGTTTTGTATGTAATGTTTTTCGTTTCGCTTTGTTGACAAAGGCTTTCCTCTTGGTTCTGGGGAAAAAGATGATGTCTATCGTATCAATCACTTATACATTCAGTATATTACACTTTTATTGGACAATGTCGCTGGTTGCTTCTTGAGATCTGTCAACTTCTTGTCCCGTAATAGTTCAGGCCACTGCCCATATGCCTGGATACTTTGCTATATGTTTCAGTCTCAAAAATATACAGTATTTGGCAGAAGCAGGAAAGTCTTGTACCTGTCAGACAGCACTTTTAGTATAGGGGATAATACTGGACAAAATTTGCTTTAGCATGCTATAACAAATTACGGAATCATGGAATTTTAAGAGTTGGAAGGGACCTCTAGAGATCATCTAGTCCAACTCCCCTGCTGACGCAGGAATGCCTAGAGCACATTACTCAGGACTGCATCCAGGCAGGTCTTGAAAATCTCCAGAGAAGGGGACTCCACAACCTCCCTGGGCAGCCTGTTCCAGTGCTCGGTCACCCTCACCGTAAAGAAGGTTTTTCTTATGTTGGAATGGAACTTCCTATGTTCCAACTTGTGCCCATTGCCCCTCGTCCTGTCACTGGGAACCACTGAAAAAAAGTCTGCCTCCATCCTCCTCCAACCCACCCTTTAGATACCTATAAGCAAGAATAAGGTCTCCCCTCAGCCTTCTCTTCTCCGGGCTAAAGAGTCCCAGCTCTCTCAGCCTTTCCGCCTAAGGGAGGTGCTCCAACCCCCCAGTCATCTTTGTTGCCCTACGCTGGACTCTCTCCAGTAGTTCCCTGTCCCGCTTGAGCTGGGGAGCCCAGAACTGGACACGGTATTCCGGTTGTGGCCTCACCAGTGCCGAGTAGAGGGGGAGAATGACCTCCCTCAACCTACTGGCCACGCTCTTCCCTATGCAGCCCAGGATTCCATTGGCCTTCCTGGCGACAAGGGCACATTGCTGGCTCATGGAGAATTTACCATCTACCAGGACCCCCAGATCCTTCTCCTCAGAACTGCTTTCCAGCAGGTCCACCCCTAGCCTATATTGGTGCCTTGCATTCTTCCTCCCCAGGTGCAGGGCCCTACCCTTGCTCTTGTTGAACCTCATGAGGTTCTTCTCTGAATTAGTCTGTGATGATACTGCAAAAATGAGGGTCAGCAGACAATGCTATCTTTTGTCAGAGTAGTGCAGAAGTGTTAGCTAACTAAACAAAACAAGCAAAACCCACCATCTCTGTGCGGTTTCTGTTGTGCTGGAGCATGTGTCCTTGTCCCATGAACATCCTCCATCGAGAAGGTGGTTTGGGCACAACTTCCGTGCAAAGACCCCGCTCGCTGCTGAGCGACCCAGGCTCTGCTCCGTTATTAGACATCAGGGGCTCTGCTTTGCTCATGCGTTTCTTCAGATGAGCTGTCTCTTCTTTCGGTGACTGATGGCATATAGAGCGTCTCTCCCACTCTGGACGTTCTTTCCTTGAACAGTATTGTAAAAGCCATCGTTTTAACTTGGTTTTTTTGCACATATGGAAGGTCTTGTTTGAGGGGCCAGTTACTGCATGAGATCATGGGCTGAGTTCCAGATCTTTCAGTGTAATACAGCGTTGCAGGGGGTGGAGCGGCACTGCTCTTCCTCGGCTGAGGACTCGGCCCTAGATGTAGAGACAGACATTTGAATTGCACTCTTCTGTGTTTGAGTGGGGTTTAGCACTAGAAAGGCTAATTTCTTAATTTAGTATCCAGATCAAAGATACTGAAGCTTTCCTATATCTGTTTGCTAGAGGGAAGCACAAATTGACGAAGGAAGTTCTCGGAATAAGTTTATAGGTTTGACTGTTTGTTTTGAAGTTATCCCCCAGACCCATTTCTATATTTCCCCCTTGCTTCTCTTAGTGCTTTGCTGTGATTGAGGAATGAACTGGAAGGACTCCAGTGAAGTGACTATTTAGCTACCGGCTGTGAACCTCCCAAGGTGATTCATGCTGGATTTATAATCGCAGTGTGGCGTGGGGTTATTTTCAGTTGATTTTTATCACTTTAAAAAACAAACAAACAAAAACAACATAAAAAAAACCAACACAAAACCACCCCAAAATGACAGAAAAGGTCCCAGGCCTGTCTTCCCCTCAGAGGCTTGGCACAGAGGCGTCTCGGCAAACACAGGCGGTGCGTGTGTTGCAGTATGAAAGAGTCGGTCAGCACCGATAGTCGGCACCGGGGTCGGATGCAGCCTTCCAGCTGAATACAGCGCTTGTTTGCTGGAGCTGCTTTGTCCCTTGTTCAGCTACAGCCATCCGTCACTGTGACAGATGTGCAGCAAAGCCGGCCGAGCGCGGGCAGAATCTGCACCAAACTGAGCCCGACAAGTTCTAAAAGTGAGTTATATTCCTGGAAAAATGTATGTATGGAGAAAGGGAGAAGACTCGGGGTGGTGGGTTGGTAGCGTGCGAGCACTGCGCTGCTGCTCCTCTGCCCCTCGGGATGGCACAGGGGACTCTGCTGGAGTTGCGGAGCTGCCGGAGCAGTCACAGCACTGAGCCATTCCTACCTGGAAGGTGAGAACAGAACACAACCGGGCTGTTTATCCAGCGTGTGCTTGGTGGATGGCTTTGATAGGGCTTGTAGCATCGTCTTTGACATCATTCCTAGTGTCGTCTTCTTGCTCTGTCCCCTGCACGAGAGCTACCGCCGTGTCTATGCATGGCCTGTACCTGCTCTTCCTCCTGCAAATCTCTCCAAAGGCCTGGCCGGCCCCTCACTGAGCGGGGGGTTATCTCCTCATTTCCTTTCCAATGGTAATTTGAAGTGATGAGCAAAGCGTGCATCCCAAAGTCCTGTTGACTTGTCTGTGTGCCTCTCTGAGAGCAAGCATCATCTGTGTTGGCTGTGGGGCCCACCACAGCACAGCCAGCCACGGGATTCAGCCTTTGGCGGGGAGAAACTCCAAGAGAAAATACTATTTTTCTTCTGTCAAAGTGGTTTAGTTCTATTTCAGAGCCAAGCGCCCGCATTACTAAAATCCTAACCACAGCAGGCACTGACGTCAACTTTGAGGATACCTGCAGCCAAAGGATCTGGTGGTAGATGGTCCTGGAGACTGGATTTCATTACCTTTCGGGGGATTAATGAGTTCTGGGATGCAGGAGGTTGATGGAGCTTTGCCCCATCCTCGCTCTTCTGTCTTGCTGACCTGCATCGCTCGACCTCTGGCCTCCAGGTGCATCACTGCTGTTAGTTCATGGCTTTCTCAGGAGGTGGTGACTGTATGCCAGCCGGAGGGCTGTTAGATCTGGAAGTGTGCGGTCAGTGCTGAGTGTCACCGTGTTGGGGCCTGTCCTGGTTTGGGCTTTTCTCATGTACAGAGGGTCAATGGCAGAGACGGAGAGGCTGAAAACAATTTTCTTTTGTGGGTTTAATGCGAATATTGCAAAGGGCTTTTTCTGCTTTTCTTCCCTCTTCTGTCACTGCCCAGGAAAGTGCCCTCGTGTGATAGACAGGATGGAAGGATCCTCTAAAGATACCAAGCTCTACATCAGCTCTTACAAAGGAGGCTGTATGGGAGGCATTTGAGAAGCCCTGTAGAAACCACGAGCTCTGCTCTGTGCCGTCTTTGAACATCTGCATGAGCTCTGTGAACTGTGTCTGTGCACTGAGAGTGCTGCTGGGAGACTCTCGGGGTTTGCCTGACTCCAGGGGGATCTCGGAGTACGGGATTTTTCTGAACTCATGCGTTGCCTCCCCGCTTACCCACCTCTTTCCAGAAACACTAAAAGAGGCTTCTCCGTTTTCTTAGGCGTTTGGAGAACCACCTGAGCCCTGCAGCGTGATGGAAGAAAACCAGTGTGCTCTGGATTACAAAATACAGAGCTGCAACATTGCTGTTCTTGAATTTGCTACCTTGGGGGCAGACAGAAATCTCAGAAGCTAGAAATACAGTTGCAAAAGAAAACCATAAATCTAATAAAGTACAGAATTAAACTGTAACAATGTCCAGACTGTTGGCTCTGAGCTCTCTCTTGGCTGCAGTAGCCTAGGGCTGGCTTAGAATGACCCCACATCTAGGTTATATCTTCCAGATTGGGTGTCAAAAGAAGGTGCTTGTTCTCCAGTTGCGCTGGAGAGTTGTCAGGGAGCCATTAGATGCAAATGAATTTTGGAAGGCTTCACTCTTTCTTCCTCCTGCCTTCCCACAAACTGATCAGTCTTGTCTGCAAAAGTGCAAGTAGATGTACTTTCCTTGAGTCTTAAACCGGAGTACACAAAGATGCTTTGATTTCTTCTTTCTCTTTTCCCCAGCACTCTGTTCGTATTCTTTTGTAGAAAGTCAAGTGTCTCTCGTCCGTCTTTAATCTCTCTTCCTTCCCCAGGCAGTGGAGATACACCCTGTTAAACGCTTCCATGTACTCTCGATAACTCGCATCTTATGTAGCAGAACAGAGGATTGATGCAGATGGACGATGCTGTGTGTGCGTGTATATAATTTCACAATTCATGGCTTTAGGTTTCCATAGAGACCATATATGATGTAGTCATAGTGTGTGTGACAAGCTGGCTCAGTATATCCAAGTTATTTTTCCTCAAAACTTATTCAGAGCTCCTGTTTCTTACCAGCTCATGGAGTGTCCTCTTTGAACTTTCCTGGAGTGGAGAGTTACTGTGTCTCCTACCTTAGCTGGCACTTTCAAAGACCCATGAGGGCTTTTTGTGGTGGTATTCTGGATTAGAATCATAGAATCATAGNCTCCAGCACCTCAATGTCCCTCCTATACTGTGGTCCATTGGCTTGTTGTAGGTTTGGGGTTTTGGGTTTGGTTTTTTTGTGAAGGAGAACCGAAATGGTCATTTCTACTGAAAGTCAGTGGGGGACTGGCACCTGACATGGACTCTTGGAAATCATTAACCTCCATGAGTGGTGTCCACATTGACTGTCCCCCTCCCTTCTCTACCATAAAGCTGAAACAATGGAAAAAATACGTTCTGCTGCTTTGTGGTAACTATTTTCCTTACAACCAGACTGCAAATTCATCTCTGGCTGTCTCAGCAGAGGATTTCCCACAAATGTGTTGGCTTACTTCCCATGCTTCAAGTAAAGAAAGTTACTGCTCTCAACCCCATGTGCAAGTGAGGTTTCTGTGCAAAAGATGTGGGTCACTGGTAAAGGGCTCAGTATAATTTTTGGATTTCTTGTTACTTACAAAGCTCCTATGTCTTGGTTTCTCCTCCTCCTGGAAAAGCCTGCTTTTGCCTGGAGTTGCAAGATGGAGAGAGAATGGAAGCTGTGATGAATGGGTCCACACAGCCCTCCCAGCTGGTGGAACAGGTGAAAGCCGCTGGGAAGGGAAGTGTTCACATTTCAGAGTGATTTTTGTGGGCGCAGAGCAGCATTAGAGTAACTCGGTTAGAGGAGAAAATCTTGCCTTTCATACTGCATTTTGCTGTCAGCTGGCTCTGGCGTTCATTTACAGTGCTTTTTATGGTTCCTAAATCTCTTCTTCCATTGAAGAATTTGGGCGAAAGGGGAAGGGGGGGAGGAAAATTAGTATTTGCAGATGGAGCTGGGCAACACTAGGACTTCAGCGCTGTAGGCAAAAGCCCCCAAACCTGTTACATTTTCTGTGAAACTTAAACACATCTAGTCGGAATCCAGCCTAGAACTTGAATTTTGCAGATGGATCCTGTCTTTCTGAATGGGCAGGTGCAAGTTTCTGTGAATATCGTATTTAGGCATGGCTGTGAGTATCAAAACTGTTTTTCAGCGGGTGCCCAGTTTAATTGCCAAAAACTATGCTTTCATAGCTGAACTATACAGCATTGCCAGGAGCCTGGGAATGCCTTCTCATTCTCATACAAGTGTACATACGTTATTTTTGATGAAAAATAAATGCACAGAACTGCTAATATTTGCTGGCGTAATGTCCGCCTTTGCAAACACTGTATGACGCTTTTGTTCACTAAAAATCAAAGCAAAGCGGACTGGAGCGCTCACAGGGCTATTAAAGAGCACTAGATGATTGGCTCCATAGGGTAATTAAACTAAGTACGTTGTAATGAGGGTTTTGTAAGCCTGAGCTGTGCTAGTTGTTGGGGTAGTTAGTTGCTCGTGGTTTCTGGTTCCTCATCAGCTGAGGCTGGTTACATCCTGGGGGATAGTTACTGCTGTGCCCAGGGGATGAGCTTCACGCTGTTCAGGGATGGATTCGATGGGATGGGGTTCGGGTGGGGTGGGTTTGGTGGGTGCAGTCCCTGAGTTTGCGTTGTTAGGTGAGACGCATGATCAGAGCTGTCCCTCCAACCTGAGTGAGATCAATCATTCCTGGCATCGGAGAACGAGGAGAAGAGGCCAACAGAGAGTGGAACAGACTGGACTCCCCGGGTTATATCCCAGGTCCTTCTGTGCAATTAAAGGTGGCTTCCTATGAAAACTGTGTGGCATAACCTTTTTATCAGGGTTGAATTGGGTTTTGAGTCTTCTGGGGGAGGTGGAGTTAGCTTTGTCACCCTATTTGTTTTCTAGAAACGCAGCTATCTTCTGCAGGCTGCTTCGAGTTTCAGAGACTCAGCAATTCTATACAGGAAAGTTTCTTCACATACATCTGGGCCCCGTCACTAGTAAGCTATAGCTGCGTGAATTCTGCCCAAGGAGTGTGGATCTCACCACCACCTTAGCTCCTCTGTAGGATCAGTGTCTTGCTCTTACCTTCCTCAGTGGGAAATCTTCATTCTTTTTTATTTATCCGCAACAGGATTAACAGCAGCCTCTTGGTAAATTAACTTGGAAATCAGTTGTTTGCCCTTAAACTTTCTCAGGATTTTGTTGGAGTAAGTTGGCTGGATGCACAGCAATAAGTAGTGATTTCTGTGGCCTCTGGGATTGTTTTGCAGTAAAACAGAGTGAGGTAAGGTGTCCTTAATGAGGAGTTTATGCCTGGGTAATAAGAGAGAGCTTGGGTAGGTTATTCTCAGGTAATCACTGATGGTTTGGCAGTGTCTTAGCACAGGCTTTTTTTATTAAGCTACAAGAAATATTGCTGAAGCTGCCTGGGTTTGTATCAATCTATTAATTCTCATTCCCAAATAAATAGGAAAGACACTAAACTACTGTTTTGTCTGAAACAAAAGAAATGGGATTGTAGTAGCTGGAGCAGCTGATTGACTGGCACAGACATAGGGAGCTAATTCTTGTCTATTCAAAGGCTTTGTGGCTCTTGATTAATATTAACTTGGGGAGTTGTGCACTGGTGAATTGAGAGAAAAGACCCCACGTCGTAGGGCCAGAGGCTGCTATTATTTCTAGCAAACATTTGGGTTTTGCCATTTTGCTTCAGGCCTCATGGAGCGGTTGGCATTGTCAGCTCTCATCCAAGTGCTGTCCTCAGTTAAATCCACGCTGCAAGCGTGAATGGATATTCCTCAAGTCCGATTGGTGATCATTGCTGGAAATGCGTCATCGGTGTCTGTGAAATTTGATTAGGTCTTGCTTTATCTTAACGGGTCTGTGTACACGGCATCTTCAGTTCCTAGGGGAACCGGGCAGTGCCAAGGAGCATGTCTGAAGATCAAATGCCTCTGACTACTACAGCAGTAACAGCTAGGGTATCCACGTACACAAAGGCAAGAAATTATCAGATGTCTGAAAGAAAACAAGAATGTGTTTTCAAGGGCTGCCCAGGAAAAAACTGCAAATGAGAGTTGCTGGTTTGCTGATTTTTAGGATTGAGGTACAGCTGAAATGGAGCAGTGAAGCTGGGAGAGGAGCCGTGGTGGCTGATGGTCAGCACAGCCGAGGTGTAGGAGCTGCGACAACCACCAGAGAAGCTTTGCTGAGTGCTCGTTAGAGCCTGAACGTGTTCGTTCCTTGTTACTGTGGGGTCACTGAAGCGCCCTGCGTGTAGGTCATGTCACTCCGTACAAATCTGTCCGCTCGTGGACCCTGATGCTCTCATGAGACGCTGCGTATTTGCTTCGAATCCCCACTGCCTATCCAGAAGCCACACGGTTTCCGGCGTGGTTGTGGACCAACCATTTGACTATTTGCATAGGGCTTGTGTTCAGCTCACACGTCCCTTGCATGAACCACTCTGTCTGCCATCCTGCAGTCTGAAATACGTTTTGTACTGTGTTTTCTAGGGAGTCTTTGGAGGTGGTGGTTCCCTAACCCCTTCTGTTTCCTCTCTTGAGAAGGAAAGGACCTTTGGCGGCATTGCTCTCCCGAGGAGAGGTGGTTTGGCGCATTGTGAGCAATATAAAAGGGCATCGAATCAATCTTGATTTAATCAGCTTTCCAGGTGACATCTAGAGACAACTGGGAGTCTGATTTTAATTGTCTTAATCATTAGGTGCTCTTAGAAGGATTTGATATAGTTAATCCTTAATATTCAGCGTGCTCATTGTAGAATGAGATGCGAGCATGCACTGAAGGCACATGGAGCTCAGACGCCCTCCTGCTCTCTCTGTCTGTAGCTCCTTGCAGAACAGCAGGGAAAGAAAATCTGCTTCCCACAGATGTTCAGCTTACGGTGCTTTGAATATAACGAGCCAAACCCTCGTCAGCCGGGCTGGTGTAAGTCTGCAGTACCATCGGTACACTTCCCGTTACGCCCCTTGGAGTAAGGGGGCAGCTTCAGGGCAGAATCTGCTCCTGCGTGTTCTGCCTCAAACAATTGAACTAATCCTGCAAGAGCAGATTAATCGTTAGAGGCCTGAGCCAATATTCATCGAAATCAAAGGAAAGATTCCCTTTGGCATAGATGGGTTTGGGGTGAGAATCCGTAGGATTACAGCGGCATCAGACTGTTGCTGCGTGGTATTGGCTATTGGTTGGACTTAGCTGTCACACACTGACCCTGCACGTGAGCATCCTCCTTGCAAGCAGTTAAATGGGTGAACTGGTCTCCACAAAAGACTTTAGAATACTTAGAAAACAGGTATTTTTCTCTATTTATTTTGGGTTCAGCAGGATATTTACTTACTTTTTTAGTAAAGATGCTAGAAAATAATATCTCCTTAAAAGAAAGAATTTTTTTTTTTTTTAATGCGATAGTGAGGTCTGTAAGAAAACTCTGTGTATCACAATACTCACTGTAAAATCATAAGAGTTGTCAAAACTGGGCTGTGTGGGTTAAGCAGCTCCCTCGAGAACACAGTTGATAGTCTCTCCGCTACAAAATGTGGCCCTTTTGGCAGTGCTGTTTTCCAGCGCAGTGAAAGTGTGTCCTGCGTGCTACGTCTGGGTCGCGGATGGCCTGGAGGATGCTGCAGAGCGCCGTACTCGCACCGTCTTGTTTACAGAATTCTTTGCGAGACAGGAAATATTTGTGCGTGGGGATTTTAAATGGTTGCAGGGGAAGGCAGTGCTGAAGGTTGCCACGAGTACCTCTTGAAAACCAAACCTACGCCAAGAGTTTGGGAGTTGCTTTGTGCAATTTAGCGTACTGCCAGTGCTCTAATTTGCTGGGCACTGTTAGGCAGGAGTTAACTGCTGCTACAGGAGTATTCCAGCCTGGAGAAGAGAAGGCTCCAGGGAGACCTTCTAGCAGCCTTCCAGTATCTGAAGAGGGCCTACAAGAAAGCTGGAGAGGGACTTTTTACAAGGGCATGGAGTGACAGGAGGAGGGGTAATGGCTTCAAACTGGAAGAGGGAAGATTTAGCTTAGCTCTCAGGAAGGAATTCTTTACTCTGAGGGTGGTGAGACACTGGCCCAGGTTGCCCAGAGAAGCTGTGGCTGCCCCATCCCTGGAGGTGTTCAAGGCCAGGCTGGATGGGGCTTTGAGCAATGTGGTCTAGTGGGAGGTGTCCCTGCCCATGGCGGGTTGGAACTGGATGATCTTTAAGGTCCCTTCCAACCTAAACCATTCTGTGATTCTATTCCCAAGCTGCTTTATGAATTCCTACCAAGCACGAGCTCTAAGTCATTCTCACTTTCTGTAATTATAAGCCTGCTACACACATATGAAACCTCTCAGTTCTAGACCCTCCGAATGCTTCGCCACCCCCTGTGAAGCCTGGGGCTTGGAGGTAGGTCAGTATTTTCCATGTTTTACCACGCAAGACACCTTGGAGAACTAACTAGGTCTTGCCCGTGTCATCCTGTGAGTCAGGGGTGAACGTGGAACAGTTACCCTGGCCAGCAGGTTTTTTTGGCCTCTTGCTGTCCCAGTCCTGGCACCAGGAGCAGCAGCTTCCCTCTCTGACGCTGCTTCCCATGGTCCTTTCATTGACTCAGGTGCTGCGTCTGTAAGCGTTAGTGCACGTGTAATTTGGGTGAGGGTACGCAGTCATTAAGCATACAGGAGCAAATGTCTCAGTCCTGCGCTTGGGGTGTACTTGTCTTATTTCACGCTTAAACCTCTACAGTTGTTTAGGATTCACGTCACTGAAGATGACAGGAGCCTTATGTATTGCTGTATAATTTATTTCACATAATAGCTTATTGTAAAATATTACATTTGGAGATGTTTGCTCAAAAAAACCTGCCAGAAATTAGACAGGCTTGATGCAGACCTTCAACAAAAAATTTCAAGTAAGGAATGTATGATGTCGAGAAAATCCTGACCCCAAAATAGGACTTGGAGACTTCATCCTCACTGACTGCTGGCCTAGCCAGGTGTGTTTGGAGGATAAAAGCAGAAAACTAATTGTGTGATAAAGTTCTGAAGAAGTGGCATAAGAAAGAGGGATAGTTGACATGTGTCTTTCAAACCAGTAAGGTGTGCTGGCATTGGGAGCGTGCTGTGTGCCCAGGGGTAGTCAGCGTGCCTGGTGGGACCATGTGCCGAGATTTTTCTACAGCTCAACCAGCCAGCTTCCACAGCTTTGTCCATCATCTCTCTTCACGTTATGGATTTCCCCCCCACCACAGCTTCTCACTTTGCCCACCATCACCCCTGGAAGGGTGTAATGTATCATTTCTGAGACATAGCTGTTGGGTTTGAGATACCTGCTGCGGGTTTCTGTGTTTGTATCATAACTCAGATATTTTTTAGGGTCAGATCTGGATCATGGTGGTTTTTTTTCTCAAAAAAAAAAAAGGATTAGACATCCGCTGCACATAGGTGATTTGGATTTTCTGCAAATAGTGCCTGTTCATGTACAGCTCATTGCCTTTTGAATTGGGTACTTAGCTGTTTAAGCCAGATATTTGGAATAAAGTGGATGACTCAGCGTTAATCTGCTCTCAAATATCCTTTTTATCAGATTAGGCAAAACAAAACCAGCCCAACAAACTCTACATTCTGCAAAGCGTGGATGTGTGTACAATCAGTCTATTGTGTGACCTTTGCAGGGAGGTATAGTCTGCGCATGGATGTATGGCTGCAAAAATAAATGGCTGATGAAGTAATGAATCAAAGCTGTGTTTCAGCAGAGTGCAGCCCTAGGGCTGGGCACAAGTTTGTTTGGCAATTAAGAGATGTTGGTCTTCACCTCCCCTGCAGTTCCCCTGGGATCCTGGGGATGCTGCAGATGGCCCCTGAAGTGTCCCTCTTTCAGGCAAGTCGGATGGATGATTCAGGGGGATGGTGTAATTGTATTGCTGTCATCTTTCTACTGAGAAGAGGAAAAAAAACTACATAGAAGACAGAAAGCGTGGTGCTTGCCTTTCTGCTGCTGCCACCCCAGTGGTTCCATTAACAGTGTGCTTAACGCTCTGCTGTCTTCCAGGGTAGCTGGTTACACTGCAAACAAACCTGCCTTAGCATGCTGATAAGGTGCTAACCAAGCGTCCTCCTTTGTTATTACATGTCAGGTGTTAAATTTTTGTACTTTTCCCCCAAGACCAGCTGCAGATGGGACGTGAGAAAATACCTTTGGTGGCTGCAGGCTGTGAGCTCTTGCAGAGAGCGATCACTGGGAAGATTAGCCCAACTCCTGCCAGGGGGAAGCAGAGCAAGGTAACATCGGAAACTCAGAGAAAAGCTTGTGCTTGTACCTAGGACATCGTTCTAAGGTTCAGCAGGTAGAAATGGAGAAGTTGTTATCACTCAAGAGCGAAAGAGTAGGGAAGATCTTACTGATGTGGTCTGTTGCTGTGTGTCTAGCCCTTCACATGGGGAAGACCTCCCAGGTGCCAGCAGAGCGCTCGCTGCCTGAGCTTACAACTTCCAGCTGCGCAAACGCACCCCTGGCTTGCATTAAACGATGCTTTAAGCTTGAGATGGGGACACGTGGGCCTCCGCAATGCTGCTGGTCCTGAGCTGTTAGTGCAGCAGGAGCACAGGTATGGGCGGCACGGCTCGTCAGCTGTCATGCCAGGCAAAATGCTGCACTGCAGTGGGGCTGATGTGGCCTGAATGGGGTAACGGGATCATCTGAGCGCTGCGAGGATGTAAGAGAGGGTGATAACGCTTGGCATACAGCTGGAGTAAGTACTGTGCCCAAAGGCAGTCTGTGCCAAAGCCAGAGTGGAACTAGTCTCTCTCCTGGTTGTTTAACCTTCCTTTCCGCTGGATTGTTAGATGTACAGCCGCTCTGCTTGTGCACGGCTGCTCAGGTTGTGTCCCCTGAGTAAATATGCTGAGTTACCGCACACACAGCAACTTCTCCCGCATCCCGTTCCTGGTACGGACTGTTGATCTTGGAGCTGCTGATATCTTGGTCTGGCTCCAGTCTGATCATAAAGTAATAATTACTCTCTCGATGGACCAAGCCAGGCTATTTATTGGTACTTTCTCTTTCTGTGTTTTATTGGTAGTGAGCTAATTCCATCATTTCTGAGTGAATACGTCAGTGGCCTCTCTGCGTGCACCTGCTTGAGCAATATATCGCTTGGCTGCTCATCCCTTTCAGTTAGTGCTGTAGCTGGTTAGGAACAGCACCAGAGGCCATCCGAGCGGGTTTTATGTGGGAATGATGCCCGAGCAAAAATTCTACACTTAAAAAGGCTGTGAAATTTCAAAATGCTGTGGCTCGATCGTTTTTCTGGTGGAGAGAAAGCACTGTGCTTTGCTTGGCTGCCCTTTACGGTGTTTGGTACTCAAGATAAATTTCTCCAGTTCAGAAGGTGTCCTGAGACTGCTCCTCTCTCTGTGCTAGTGCCAGTGCTCTGCCTGGGAAATCGTTTATAAATGTCTCATTAAAGACCTGTGTCTGCCTCCTTTTCTTTCTTTTTGTCATCGGATCAGCTCACTGAGAGCAGCTGTCTTCCCTTCCGTAAGAGCAGCCCCCAGCCCACCCTTGTGCCTTACAGATTCCCACAGCCTAAGAAACGGCGGACAACTGTGCACGTATGTATGTATGTGCCGGGGTTTGCAGACATGGCGGGTTTAGACTGAGCTCGTTCCCAAGCTTTTCCGTGCTGCTTTGAAAAGAAAAGAAGTTAGCTTCGTGCTAGATTTATAAAGAAGCTGAACATATGGCGTGATGGCAGCGATGCAGCCGGAGAGGCGTGGGAGTGGGTGCCGGTGGGCGGAGGGGAGGTTGTGTTAGGCGACGCATCGCTTGAGCTGCGGGAAGGAAGCTCGCCCTGCGGGGCAGGAGCCATCCCTGTGGGTGTATCTCCCCCAGTTGGCGTTCTCGCTCTCGGGGCTGTCTCGTGGGTTACCACCGTACCGGGCTGCTTTCTAACTCTGTCCTGAAGTCTTTTAGTAGTTGCAGTGGTCTGGGAAGGGAGCCCGGTTTGAATATGGGGCTGGTGGGACAGGACTTATTGAATATTTACAGCTAAAGGCTTGGCTAAATAGAAAAATATATCCTCTAGTTAGAATAAGCTATGGTGAATAAAGTAAGCAATGCTTCCAAGTGGAGTATTCTCTAGCTGAAGTGATTTTAGTATTTATTTACGAAAGAATGAAGCCTGTATTATTCCGTAATACACCGGGGGTTACTTTAGCGTAGTACTGGTTTTTCAAATGTGCCTGTGACTTATTTCTAGAGACTGGGGGTGGCACAAGCTGGGGAGAAAGGCACGGGCGCTCCATTCTTTTTATCAAACCTGAAACGCCCTTAAAATTGTGGGATTTTTGTTTTCATTATTTTCTGGGAAAAGAGGATGCTGCTCCAGAGGTGTGATAAAGATGGGCCCTGTTTTCAGACTGGAAAATGTTGAAGAGGGTATTGAAACAGGAATGTTGAAAGAATATACTTATGGTTTTAAAAATAATAATTATGTAAAAATTAAGACTGTAATCTTGAGATTAATAGATCCATCCATATGCTGCAAGTTAATTAGCCCTCAGTGAAAAGAAATCTCATGCATTTTCTACTAGTCACTCGCCTCCCCAGTGCCCTGTGCTGCCAAAACCTATCTGCTTCGCATGTTGAATGCCATTGTTTATGTGTGAGGATTTTAAGTTTTTCAAATAACAAACACATATATCTTTGCTGTTTGTTTCCTTTAAGCATTATACTGGATCTGATCTAGCGTAGCTGGTAAACCCCAGGGTCCTCCATCCCTCCCGTCTCCAGCGGGCACCAAGACTGCATGTCTCGCCCGTGGCAGGGCTGATTTTGTACCAGTAAGCCTCTTGAATGAGACCTTTATAAGAAAGCCTTTGTTCCGCACGTCTGTCTGAGGTTCAGTGCCCTTCCCAGCTGCCCTTGTGAAGACAAATATCTGCCTCAATGGGCATCTCCTTGCATTCAGGGCAAAGCAACTTTGCAGCGGTTCTCATTCGCTTTTCCTTGCTCGGTTGTAATTCTTGTTCACTTTCTTATTGTCCTCTTCCTTCCTCCTCATTGCACCTTTCTTTCTAGGTATATCTCCTCTCTTCAAAGAAGCCAGAGCCAGTGATGCTGAAGTTGTAGCCCATCTTAATATCCACGCCGTGGGGGTTATTCCAGGGAACAGCAGGGGCAAGAGATTTCCAGGGTGCCAGATGCCGAGCTTTTCTCTGTGCCAGTGATTGCATTTAAGTCGCATGGGATAAGGGATCACAGCCCCAACTTTCCAGCTTTGAACTTGCAGAGCTTTCAGTCGTTGTTTCCAAGTCGGCCATAAATCTCTCGGGCTGCTTCCTCCCACAATGTGCTGCCAGGCATTCGGCTATCGCCTGCAAAGCACTGCTTTCTCTCGCAGTCACCTCTTCCCTCTCTCTTTCTGCCGTATCCTGCAGCTTGAAAGGGCCGTGAGAAATCTTTCAGAAAACAGCTGCTTTGTTACTCTGCTCAATAATTTGAATTTGGGTACGGCAGAGTGGGCTGGCTTTCACTTGATTGCCAACAACATCGTGTTTATGTAATCCAAGCTGCTTTGAGAAGCTCTGGGCCCTATGTGGGAACCTAGAAATAGATGTAGTGAGGCCTCACCATCACCGGGTGCTGTGAAGGCAGCAGGCAGCCCGCCCTTATCCCGTGGGAGAGCCCTTCAGCCTGCGTGGCTGCTGCTGCCAAACCATGGAATGGTTCGAGTTGGAAGGGACCTTAAAGATCATCTCGTTCCAACCCCCCTGCCATGGGCAGGGACACCTCCTACCAGACCAGGTTGCTCAAAGCCCCATCCAACCTGGCCTTGAACACACCTCCAGGGATGGGGCAGCCACAGCTTCTCTGGGCAACCTGGGCCAGTGTCTCACCACCCTCAGAGTGAAAAATTTCTTCCTAATATCTAATCTAAATCTCCTCTCTTCCAGTTTGAAGCCGTTACCCCTCGTCCTATCAAATGAAGCTCTGTCTCCCTGCCTCTGGAGGTGGCAGATCCTGGAGGTGCAGCAGGTTGTTCCTCCTTGTCTCTTGCCCGGTAGACCAGCTCCCGTAGTCGACAGGGACTGAGACTTTGCAGGGGATACTCTGGACTGTCCTTCTTCGTTCCCCTCTCTGTAGGGGAAGCTCTCATCAGCTCTGCTGTCCGTCATGTAGTGAATTAATTTCTGTAGTATTGTGCTTGGAGGTGAGATGGTATTGCAGCCCCAGAGAGGCTTACAACAATTGCAGCGTAAGAGCAATGGGTAAAAAAAAAACCTGAGCCAGGAGGTGATAGGTACTTGATTGTAAAGACAACGCGCTGCAATTCTGCGCCTCCGGCTCTTACTGGAGGGTGGTGGTCTGTTGAGTGGGAAAGTATCATCCGGCACGAGCGTGTGGTGCCCCGAGTACAGGCTGCAGCTTGAACAGGGGCAGTGTCTGACGTCCCAGCTGACACCACGTCCCCATGTCATCACCATGTGGTGAGCCAGGCTGTTCTCATGCCTCTTAGGCTCTTACCTAACCCTTGTGGCAGTAAAAACATACATTATTCCTTTTAGGTGGCACCCTTGTGCCCTGCAGTGGGATTTTTCCAGCTGACAAAATCTGCCTTGGCTTCAAATGGGCGTTACGGTCCCCTGGTCACAGCACTGTCCTGAAGCCCTGCCCAGGCTGGGAGGCAGCAGAGCTGGTACCGCTGTTTTTTGTCTCGTTAGTTTGGTCACCAGGCTGCACACCGAGAGATGCTCACGAGCTGCAAGGCATGCTGCCCAGTGACACCTACAGCATGGGCCAGTGAGATGGGGGTGCGGTGTCTTCAGGTCTTGTGACAGTGATGCTTCTGCCAGGCTGGTACAGCTTCTCTTGCTGGCTAGCCGATGAGAAGCGTATTGATCGCCGTGGAGAGGGAGCGCAGCCTGGGAGTGGACAGGCGATTCTGTGCTGCGTATAAGGCTGCCTTGTGATGCGGTGGGATTTGAGGGTAAAACCCTCTGAAAATTAAAACGGAGAAGGAAAAAGACCTCTCCTGGGGGCATTGTAAAGCTCTTTTGTAAATATCACGTGTTTTCTCATTTTTCCCTCCCTTCCTGGCATGAGACACTACTCTGGTNTTTTTTTTTTTTTTTTTCTTTTTTTTTTTTTTCTTTCTTTCAAATCTAATGTGCCTCCATTTTATCAATTAACTGCCTGTCTCCTGATTCCCATGGCAACACAATGGGCCGTTGCATTTCTGATTTCTTTGTCGGTTGGGGTGCCTGGCATGTTTCTCAGGAGTGGTAACATTACAAAAGGGTTCTGCGGGGAATAGGAAATACGCGGGCAGCACTCACTGTGCACTGCTTCTCATGCTAAACTGTTTTCCTCTTCCTCTCCCTCCTCCCATTCAGAAACAAATTTCCTTCCCCCTTTGTTTCAATTGCTCGATGATAAGAAATGAGCAACCGCAGTGCTGCGGGAGGTCGAAAGACGTGGAGGGAGTGAGAGGACGCATGGTTTCACTGGCCGGGGATGGCACTTAAACATCGCGTAAGGCTGAGCGTCTCATCGGGGATCCTGCAAAGAAGGTTGTTCCTGCTGATGCTGCAGAGCGAGTGCTCTGTTCCTCCCGCTTCAACTTTCAGAGCTTGTTTGAAGGGAGGTTTCCTGCTCCTTTGCCTTACAAAGCCGTCTCTTCACCCCTTCCTACAGCAGACATTTCCAAGAGCTGGAAGAGTCCATCTCCTGTTTGCAGAAGTCCTTGCGCTTCCAGGGATTTCGGACACATGGCTTTCATTGACACCATAATGAGAGCCATGTGAACAGGCTGAAGCTTCGGTTAAAACCTTTAACCTCTCCAGCTCTTGACTCTGTAGGAATTTGTTCGGCTCCTGAAGTCTCTGTGCCCTGTCGCTGTGGGCCTCTCAAACTGATGGGGCAAGTTTGCAAAAAGGGCCCTAAGCACCAGGTCTGCTGCGGTTATTTTTAATGCATCGTGCCTGGGCTTTACAAAAGCTAAAGGGAAAATAGAGATTTAGAGTTGGATAAGATGTGCGTTTAGTGGATGCTGTGTATGACTTTGATTTATAAATTGTTGTTCGGCCCTGAAAGCTGTGACCTACAGGAAGACCATTTAAACCAAAAAGAATGAGCTGGCTAATGAACACAATAGGGTTGGAAAGCCCAAGTGGAAGAGATCCTGCATTCTGCTTGTTGTGTCTTGGAGCCTGGTCCCAGCCAGAAGGAGGGAGGAGCTGCTGTCGCAGTCTTGTCTAGCAACCGAGGTTTGTGTTGGACAAAACAGCAGAGGGAGATCCTCTTGGACCAAGGACGAAAGGGCTTTCTTCATCGCTGGCTTCCAGGTCAGCTGCTGAGTTAGATGCCTGATAGTGACATTCAGAGAGTTCGTGTGGCTTTTTGATCGGCATCATCAGGTAACGGCAGGGTTGGAGTAGGAATATTCTGTCTACATTTTGTTGGGTTTGTTTCTCTTGTGTAGCTCTGTTCTCAACTTTGTATCTGAGATCTGTACTCTCGCTTTCCTGTTAGCGAGTTTTTTAGAACTTGTTGGTGTTTAATGGGGGAGTCTGAGTAGTGCAAGAAGATTTTTCTTCTCCAGAAACAGCAAATGGCACAGGCATAGACCAGCTCTTTAGGTGCCTGTAGGCGGGAGAGAGCTCAGGAATTCTGGGCACTTGCATGGCTTTCACCTAAGCTGTAAGAGCCACTTGGAGAGCACGTAACTCCAGATGTCGGGTCTTGGAGAGCAGTGTCATCATCTGATGTCTGTTTTGAGCTATCCTAAGATACTCATGGGATCGAAGACAAGTTACTCATCACGACCTCCTGCCTTCTGAAGGGCTGGTGACTCCCTAAGGGAGTAGTCTACTCGGACTACTCTGGATGTTGTCTGGCCATCTAGTCCATCAGACCTGAAGCCAAGAAGAATGGGTTTAGCTTGATCATAGTGACTCTTGGCTTCTCTGAAAACCTAGTGCACAAAAGCCTGTTAGCTGCACCGCAGGAAAACTGGTGGCTTAGTTATTATTTTGTATGTGGGTAATGAAGGTCATGTAAAGTACAAGTTTCTACGGCACGGCCATAAAGAAGGTGGTGAACCTTCTGGCAGTTCCTCACTTAAATCCTATTTTTTTGAATCATTCGCCTCATGCTAAAGGATAATAATGTTTCTGACTACACTACTCGGCTCAGGAGCCTGTAATTAGACTGTTTCCCTGGGATGGTATAATTACTGTAGTTTGGCAGCCCTGCCTGTCGGACAGGCACCTAAAACAAACGAAGCGTATGAAGTCCCACTAAAATTTTGACTCTATGGGGAACACAATGTTACACCAAGAGTCCAATGAACTGTTCGTTTTGGTTTTTTTTGTTTTTTTTTTTTCCAGTCCAAGTCAGTTTTTGAAGGTGTTTGCTCTTGCAGTGAAATAGGAGGAGTCTAGACCTGGTTTTAAATCCCACTGTGCTGTTTGTTCAGCCTTGGGCAGCCTTCCTGCCTTTCTTTGCTTGAGCTTTGCTGCTGAAGGGTTTGCTTATCTCAGCCACCTCGCAGAGGTGTTTGTGAGAGCTAATGTAACCTGGATCTTGATCGTTAGCTAACAGCCCTAATAAAGACTTCTAGTGTGCTGAAACTCAGGCTCCAGTAGGACTAGAAAAACAGCTTTGATCTTTTGTGAATACAGATGCAGACAGACACACACCCCCCACCCCAAATTTCTGTCCTTACAGTTCCCTGTTCAGTAGGGTTGAATTCAGATATTCTGCTTGGCACATTGCATGTATCTGCTGCAAACATGTCAGTGGCACGAGAGCTGGTGTCACGACACTCTGCCGAGCATGAAACCAGGATATAAATTGTGTTTCTAATTTAATTTTTTTCTCATACCCGTGAAAGGAGAGAAATGCACATCGCAGACGTTGCTGGTGATAGACCCCTGCAGTCATCTCCAGTTATTAAACTGAAAGAGACTTTTTAAAATGAAACTTGTTGGTTCCTAAGCTAACTGCTTTACTGGCTTGTGCTATTCAGCATTGAAATGAAAATGGTTGCCTTATTTTCCACTTACGGTTGTCTTTGTGGTTCACGTGGATGGAGCCCTGTTTCCTCTTCCACCCCCCCCAACCCCCTTTTTATTTAGTCTTTTGTAAAGCTCAAAAGCTCTAGGCATCTTTATATTATGATCTTTTGTTTTTCAGTTTTTAAGGTGAAACTAGTTCTTGGATGTAATGCCATACCCTTAACGGAGCTCCTTTTGAGGTACTGTCTTTTACAAGATTGAGAGTAGCACAAGCTTGAAAGTCAGGCATTTGCCAAAAAAACCCCCTAGTTAATGAAGAACACGTGAAGTTGAGGAAGCTTTCAGAGCAGGGCCCAAAAGCCGAGAGAAGGCAGCTCAGGGAGTGTGGTGCGTGTCTTTGTCCCGGGGAGCCGGCTGAGCTTTGCCGGGAGCACTGCGGACTCGGTGGCTGCGGACCTTCTCAGTTGGGAACAGGATTTATGCTACTGCGCCTTCTGTGCCCGTCATGGGATGGGCCTCTCTACGTGCCCCATTTGGCTAACTTTCGCAGTCCAGCTCCCGCCCGAGCCTAGTGAGGAGATGGGAGGTGATTTTGGTCATAAGCGGAGTTTGTACGATCATACCTTAAGTGCTGCTCTGTTTTAGACCAGGTCAGGTCCAGACCAGGCAGAGGTATTGCTGTCTTCCAGGAGCCACAAACGAACTGGTGCAATTGTGCCGTAGGGATTTGTCAAGAGTGTTGACTCGGGAGTCTAATGAGAACCGGGGCGTCAATATTCATCCCTCTTAATGCAGCTGGCTTAGCAGAAATGGTAGATTTTTTATACTAGCACTGAAGCACTGGTGCTCTTTTCTTTCCCCTGATATTAGACCTTTAGCAAAGCTCTTGGTTTGAGAGCTTTTATGTTCTTCAGGTTTTCTAGGAGCTGAGCCTGATCTGTCAGGCCCATTACTTCTGAAAGAGCTCTAGAGGTGGTGCAGCTGAACAATAGTGATGGCTGAGGCTGAAGGAGTTTCACAGTTCATTTCAGATAAGCACTCAAGTTTGGCTTGTCTCTGCAGCTGCTTAGACTTTCTCGGCCAGCCTTGTCTGGTAGCAAATAAAAATTTCATCCTGCATGTATGTTAGGATTTTCTGGTTGGTGGCACCCAGAAACTTCAGCTTGAAGTTTGGCTGAAGAGAGAGTCCAGATAGCTGTTATTGAGCGGGGGACGTGTGGGACCAAGTCTCATGCATACGCACCCTGCCACAAGCCCACTTGGGACCTCAGTGCTACCAAGACCTGAGGGTGACTGAAGGTCCAGGGTATATGACTTGCTGGATCTTACTTTGCAAGCTTATTTCCCCAATCTCTGGTGTCGTTTCTTTTGGGGCTTTACTTAACCGCCCCCTTTAACCTTCAGAGAGTTTTAATGAAGTCCATATGTCCTTGTCTTTCGCTCCCCCTGGGGCCTGGGCTGAACGTTTGCGATAGGAGTTTGACACTGGGGTCAGCAAGAGCAGAGTCACTGCTAACTCGTTTGCTCGGGTTGTCTTTGTTCCCCTTCAGACACCAGTCACGTATTTAAGGGCCTCCTCGTGTATGATGGAGGGTTTGGCCGATCCAAGGGTGTGCTGGCGAGTGTGAGTGGGACAGTGAATTTCCAGCATCACCTGCAGTTTTCCTTCTCCCAGCACAGCGAAGCATTGCAGGAGGTCTGGCTTCAGCTAGACGGGCTGATGCCAGAATAAGAGCGTTCGTTGTTGCGGGTTTTATTGAGTTCAGCACACGGCGTGTCAGCCCTGGGAAGGCTGTGCATGGAAGGGTTTGTAGATGCTTCCTGTTTATAGATATGCTATTTATATTGAACGTACCCCAGGTGTCTGCTCGCTGCTGGGTTCTGCTCCAGCAAAGGCAGAGCAGCAGCTGGGAAAACTGAGTAATTTGCAAAGGCAGCTGTGTGGTCCCGCAGGAGCTATTAGTGCCCTTGGTGGGACTCTCAATGCTTGGACTAACTGTTTGCCTGAATCCAGACACGTGGAGTTCTCATAGCGCCAGGTACTAAAACATCAGTACCTCACTCACTGATTTCTTTTTTTTTTTAATATATATTTTTTTTTATTGTTATTTTTGGATGGCAAGATGAATTGGCATCTTTCTTCAAAGCAGCAGTTCATTGGTCTCCTTTTGATCCTTAAGCACTTACCACCACTCCTGTCTTTTTGAGCTTATTCACATTAGTCCTGCCACGCAAAATACCCTCTGGTGCTGTGATGGGACTCGGGGTAAGTGGGCGTTATAAAGGGGGATGAAGACATAGGATCGGTTCTTTATGTTGTGTGCAAGACCCGCAGAAACTGGGCAGCGTACAGGGATTTCTGTGCCGATTGCTTTCCTGCCGAGGAAGATGTGTAAGTAACGGGGTCGCTCAGGTTTTAACCTTCACCTGGTGTAAACCTGCAACCCAAGTCATGGTCCCAGATGTTTCCTTTTTGTATGTGCCCTTTCCTGGTGTTTTGGCTGCCTTTTGGGATTTCTCCTCATACCAAAACCTCTTTTCCCTTGATTCACAGGCTCACCTTTACACAAGCAGGGTACCACCTCCACCGCCAGCGCCGAGAAGTCGGGTTCAAAGGTTGCCGAGGTGGGCGATGATTTCCTGGGAGACTTTGTGGTGGGCGAACGTGTCTGGGTAAATGGAGTGAAGCCAGGTGTGATCCAGTATCTTGGGGAGACGCAATTTGCTCCGGGCCAGTGGGCAGGGGTCGTTCTGGATGACCCGGTGGGTAAGAATGACGGCTCCGTCGGTGGAGTACGTTACTTTGAATGCCAGCCGCTGCAGGGGATTTTTACGCGACCATCCAAGCTGACGCGGCAGCCGGTGGCCGAGGGCTCGGGGAGCGACGCCCCCTCCGTGGACTCCCTGACGGCTCAGAACTTGTCACTGCACTCGGGGACGGCCACACCACCTCTCTCCACTCGTGTCATCCCCCTGCGGGAGAGCGTCCTGAACAGCGCCATGAAGACGGGGAACGAGTCTGGATCTAACCTCTCGGACAGTGGGTCTGTGAAAAAAGGGGAGAAGGACTTACGGCTTGGAGATCGTGTGCTGGTGAGTTGATTGCGGGGCCCCCCTAGAAAGGCAAAGGACAAGGATTTGTCCCCTCCCTAAGTGTTCCTGATCAGGCTCAGGACAAGACAAAAGGAGGACAGAGTTGGTGGCGAGGTGTGGGACAGAGCGTGGCCTCGGAAGGAGATGCCTGGACCAAGCAGGCATTGAACTTCTGCATTCACTGTTATTTGGGATGCTGTGTCTTCTGGACATGTCTGTCTCTCTTACACATTGACACAAGAGAACATATCCCAGAGTGTTTCTTGTATTGGACAAGTCCCAAGGGGTAGAATGAGGACAGAGAGAGCAACTCAAACATGGGAGGGATATAGAAGAAAAATCATTTATTATTATTGTCTAATGCAGTGATACTCCCCATAATGGTGTGTATGGGGGCTTTCGAGGAACTTGCAACGGAGTGTCTTGTTGCACGTGGTCGTACATACTCTGCAAGTATTTGCAAGAATCTCTCTGAGCTGGTCACTGCCCTTCTGGTGCTTCAGTCTTCCCGTGTTGGGTATGACACTAACTCCTTTCCTGTACAGAAAGAACTTGCAATTATTTTTATAAAAGGGCAGGACTTTAGGGGAGATCACTGTACTGATGGATGGATTCTCCACATCCAATTTCTGTTGTTGTTTTCATTATCTAGAATAGCGTACCTGATGACTTTAAGCCAAAATGCCACACTTGTGCTAAAAATGGCTTACTGGAAGTTTGCCATCAAGCTTGTCACCATTTGTGACAGGAGTAATGCTTTCAGCAGAGGTTTAGAAGGAAAAGAAATGTATGAAAACATGGGCAAACTGAGTTTAATTTTGCAGGTCTGTAAGAGAGAGTTTGGTTTTGTTTAGTGTGTATGATAGATACGGCAATATCAAATATTGGAAGAGCCGAGCATTTGAGCACAGATCTGTTGCGACTGTATCCCCAGGAATATCCCTGGATCGAAAAGATAAAGGTGACTCTGACCGGCAGCGATGACAGGTTGCGGAGGGTTGGTCTTGGCGCATCCTGGGCAATCTGGCTCCCAGTTGAAGTTAGCGATGTAGCATTTCCTTTTTGGGGCACCTGGTCCCGATACCAACAGTGGTAGTAGGGAAGTGTAGACAGACTTGCCACCTGGTTAATAACAGGGCTTTGGTAGAACTTGGCTCCGTAGCCAATGTGCATCAGGAGTGTGTGCGGGGGGGTGTCAGAGGCAGTCTCGAATGTCCTTTGTGGTCTCAGAGAGGAGGTTTTTCTGCTGGCGATAGCAGAACCCTGGGCAGGCTGCGGCTCAAGCTGACGAGGTTGATTCCTTTGCTCTCTGCAGCCCCGCAGGGACCGTGGGCGACTGGGCCACGTTAGAGCAGCCCTAGGCTGGGGAGCACTGAGTGGCTGTGACAGGCCACACGCGTCTTCTGAGTCAGAACTTCACGTGGCACAACCTGCTCTGAGGACTTTGGGATCTGTTGTGTCCAAATGTCAGGCATCTCTGGCATCGCAAATGCACTTTGGAAGCTAGCAATGCACTTGCACAGCAAAACACTGTTGGGTTGTCCAATAGTTTTCATTTTATTTAAATAAACTTGAAAACAATTGTAAGTTGTTTCATTTTCAGAGGGGAGGAAGAGTGAAGATGAGTTCTGCTTGTGCCCACTGGATGTAACACTTGGTAAATCTGGGGTGGACACATGGGCTTGTAGACCTAGCTGTAGAGGTGAGAAAGTCTTACGTTCTCACGTTTTCCCCAAAATGTGCACTGCATTCTGCATCACAGCAGGAGCTGACAACGGCTCAAGGGTTTGTCGCTTCTCTGTCATCTTCCTGACTTGACACCAGAGTCTGCCTCTCTCCCCTCTCCACCCCTGCTGGTCCTAGGGCAGAGGCGGGCAGGGGAAGGTGGCAGAGACGTCCTCTGTGCACGCGCACACTGGTGCTCCATGTTGGTGTGTTGAAGCAGCCAGCATGGCGAAAAATGAGCCTGAGGAATCTGTCCTCCTTTGATCGGTTTATTTGTTTGCTCCCGTTTTCTCTTCTACCCGTTGCAGGGAGCGGGGAGAGCGCTCAGGTGAGAACTCCTCGTTTTTAGGAGCAGCAGTCAGAGAAAGGTGGTAAACTGCCAAATATAAACTCTATGGTGAACTTGGCTCTGTTCCTTCTGAACCAGGCAGGCAATGGAATAGCATTCTCCAGACTTAATTGTTTAACCCCTCTCCTCTCCTGACGGTAAGCTCACCGAAGCAGGGTCTGGCCACTTAATGCTCCGCTTACCTCGGTGGGACCCAGGCAGATTGAGATTTCAGCCTACCCATGTTAGCATCTCTCCCCTTGGCTGCTCTTGAGTTGGTTTTTGGGGGTGCTTTCGGTTGGTTTTTTGTTTGTTTTTAATGAAGGTGCATCCTTAAAAGCCCACCCTCCCTGCCTGCTGAGTTTTCCACCCTGGATATTAGAAGATAAAATTTGTGCTATGATTTGTTAGTGTAATAAATAGCTCCAAAAGAGTGATTCTGGAATGAGCTCAGCATCTCACTGGCTCTAGCAGGAATGTTCAGCTTAGAGACATCAGGAATTGTTTGCATGTAGTAGTAGAGGTCCAGGAAAAGAACAGATAGTGACAACAAGAAGAAATAATTTGCCGTTATGGTTCAGTAACATGTGCTTGGCTTGGCAGATGGTTTTTTTTAGTAATGGAGATGTCAGCTAATCATATTTGGTGTTTGAATACATAAACAGTAATTCTGGGTTAACCCGAGTTGCCTCAAATTCCCTGAGTAAATCTTTGCTCTTGTCCTCTGTGGATCGGTACAGTTTTAGTTGTCTTTATTACTCTTAGTCTGTGCTTTTCTGAAAGATTGTCTTTTTATTTGAGAATGGCTTTTAGGCAGATGGGATCCACCAGAGGCTTTTCAAGTGAGGGAGGACGTGTGTTTTCCGTAATTGCTCAGTGGATGGAGCATGAGGTTGCAGGGGTCCCTTCCAGGTCTGTAAGATGGACACCTGGCTGCTCTGCATTCTGGCCCTTTTCTGCTAGTGGTTTTCTTTAGCTTCATTAAAGTCCATTATAGCTTGAAGACATTTTTGCTTTTCAGTGGCTTTGTTCTGAGACCCTTTCTGACTCTGTAGCAGTTGCAAAAAGTGACTTTTAGCTTTCCGTTAGAAGCTTTCCATTAGAAGAATTAGATAATATTTGCCTTTGGCACTTTCTAACTCGGACTTTTTCCCAGAGATGCGAAAATTGCATTAAAAAGATAAAAAACCCACCGTAATATTGTAGAGCTCATCTCTTGAAGTCTGGCAAATGAATGTGGAACAATTAACCTTTGCTTTAGTAAGAATGGAGCCTTCCCAAAGTACGGTAGTTGCCGGAGTGCTGCTGTTAATGTGAGGCTGGCTTGTTGCCTTTCTCTAGGGAAAGAATGGATGGAAATAGAGCAATGGGGCAACTGAGCATTTTCTGCTTGGGAGGAATCTCTGCTGTGTTTTTTGCCTAAGAAAATGTATTTTACATGCTTTGGGGGAGGGGGAGGCTTTCTCAGCAGCTGAGCTCATTTGGCCCTAGATGTGGTTGCTTTCTTAAGAATCATAGACTAGTTTGGGTCGGAAGGGACCTTTGAAGGTCATCTAGTCCAACCTCCCCTGCAATGAGCAGGGACATCTTCAACTAGATCAGGTTGCTCTAGAAGAAGGGTAGGAAGGAGGTGGCTGTTCTCTATATGTTGGTCTAAATAAAAAATAATTTAAAAAAATAATAATTCCTCTTAATAGATATATTCTGCCCTTCAGCCATCCTTCTGTCTGCTAACTGGGATTGCACTCTTCAGTACTGAAATGCAGCAGTAACAAGACCGTTCAAGGGCCAGGTTATATCCCAGGGGCTGATTGACTCCATTGCTATGGGGTGTTGCCCCAGACACCCTTCGGATGGATTCTGGGTTTGTCGTTTTGCTGGAACTTGCAGGTAGCCAAAACCAGAATAGATGCTGGAACAGCAGAAGCGGTGCTAGCAGGGAGATTCCGACCGAGCGGCGCCTGGGCTGACGGACGGGCAGGACTGCCGCGATGGGCTGGCTGGGCTGGTGGAACAGACTCCGGGCTCCCCCCTGAGCGTGTGATTTTGATCATTTCCTTCTTTGTACACTGCCAAGTGTTTTTTGCCTGTGGTGTGTTGCAACCTCTGGCTCCTGGTAAATGACAGAAAATTACGAATAAACTAATCGTGTCCTTTTCTTTAGCATCCCTCCTGCACACCCCCACCCCACCCCTGTTCTGCCAGCCTGAAGCTGCAGAAAGCCTGTAACCACCTGAGTGAAAAATCACTTCCATTAGAAGCTCCCCGGTGAGGAGAACTGCAGCCTAAACCCTTCTCCTTGGGTGGAGACCATCACTTGCTCTGCTCCTGCCAGCTCGCTTTGAGCTATTTCAGTGCCTGAGACCGAAGCCTTGCTGCTCCGAAGGCACGTGAGGTGATACGACGGAAGGATTCCTGCTCTTTCTTATCTTGGTTGACTGTCAGAGCTCTCCTGGCTTGCTGGGATCTTAGAGGTGCAGCAATGTTCCTGTATGTGACTGTTGGTCTGCAAAGCCCAAGACTTACTTCCTTATTGCAAACCAGGCAGTAAAGAAAAGAAGGATCCTATTCTGTAGTTCTACCAAGGTAGTATTTTCAGGGGAAGTATTTTTAGTATTTCATTGCCCGCTGAAAGCCTGTGATGGTCCATAAGGAGACCAGCACTTGCCTGTTTCTCTACTGGAGAACATAGCAATACGGCAGAGGCCAAGACCTTGCCTGGGAGTGTAGGGATGATGGATCTCCATCCCTGTGGAGGTTTGTGATGGGCAGTGGGTACAGTCATCCCGTTGTTTGCAGGATTCAAGAGACGGGAGAATATCTAGGTCTCCTGGTCCAAGCTCTTTCCTCACCATAGATCGTTGCCCTTGTGCGGTGTGAGGTACAGTGTGACTGCTGTTCTCCCAGGAGGAAATGTTCCCTGTCACTGCAGTGACACTAAGAGGGAAATAAATAGCCCAAAGCAACTGCCCTGCTGCCACATTAACCCTCTGAGGCTATTTGTCCACGCGCACACCCTCCTAACCACTCATTTGGTCTGGTGTGTTGGCCAGTCCTTGTCTTCTGTGTGCAATACCCGTCATTAAATAGGAGTTGTAAGCGGCTTGTGGTGGAGCAAACTGTATTATTAACGTGGGCGGACTTTGTATCGGAGACAGCCTCAAGGGGGGATGCTGTAATTCCAGGCTTTCCTCTCACACCACATCCCGAGGACATTATTTTCTCCCTGGTGCCTGAAAGATAGATGTGCACGAACGTCTTGCGTCAGCAGTGCTGCCACACTCCTCGTCCCTGTGCAGTGCTGAGTTGTGCTATGGGGGTGGGAAGGCACACAGATAAGTGGTTGAATTAAAAGAAACTACAAAAATTCCTGTCGCTTCACGTAGGGAGGACTGTCCTCTAATTCCTGGCTGTCTCTTTCTCCCGTCACCCTAAAAGCCAGTTCCGGCATTCACAGGTGGCGTAGTGAATACGTGGTCCGATGAAACTGCTGATGGTCCAATGCCACCTGAACTAAGTTGTATTTACAGACAAACCTGACCACAAGCCAGATCTCCACCTTACCACCAGCTTCCTGAAGGCTGTGCCTGGCTGTCAGCCCCAGTCCGCGATGGCACGCGTTTCCCATAGGGATGCGCATTTACCCCCTTGTACTTACAGGTCGTTATTTCACGTGACCTGTCGTGGCTGGACCCAAACATCCATGCTGTGGCAAAAAACACCCTCTGTAAATCAGGTCTTGTACGATAATCTGCTGCTGTCAATGCTTGGAAGAGCTAAATCACATTGATGCTTGGAAGAGCACGTGAGCTAAATCACGTGCGGTGGGGAAACAGAGCTTTTCTACCATTCTCAGCTCAGGTAGAAATACACTGCTTGTCTGGGTGGATGACTGGGGCGGGGGGGTAGCAGTGTGTGGAACCTTTTTCCCCCCAAAGGAAAGGATGCCTGCTTCAGTTTACATGCTGGCTACAGCCTGCGGTTCAAACTGGAGCAAGCAGCACTTGTCCAATGAAGGTAAGCTCCGATTTCTTGCTAGTATCATCCAATAACAGTGTAGAGAAAGCTTATGCGCTGCACATTAAAAGTAGTTGAAGGTCCTCAGAGTAAAGAAAGCGTCCGTTTCTGCCCTTTCCCCATCGTCCCCTTCCTTTCTCTTCGGCAGGCGAGCAGTAGGGGAGTTCCACGGCTCCGCCAGGACCCACCATGAGACACAGGAACCCCGCAGAGGAGGCATGGCTGTGTCTGGGGTGAGAAAATAAATTTAGATGGGTAAATGAGAACGTTAAGCAGACAGCACAGCGTCACCTCTGTGGTTTCTGCCTGGGCATGTGTTCGAGCAGGGGTCTGCAACCCCTGCTGGCCCCTGAACCGTGCGTGACACAGTGGGCAACAGTCCCTGTTGGCCCGAATGACGCTTAGAGTTCTATTTTTCTTTTCTCCCTGAGCGGTGTTGGAGTGGATTGCCAACAGTGCATTGCCCACACGCCCTGGGTTGAGGACAGCTTGTTAGGAGGTTCTTGCCGAGAGCGAGAAGCTGCTGTGGGGCGAGCGGGGAGGATGTAAGGGGAAAAGAGCAAACGCCGGCTGGAGGGAGTCTGAGTGGCAGCAGCCGCATTGAGATACAGCCTGGTGCTAGGTCAGTAAATTGTTTAAATGATATATTAGCAGCTCTGATGAAGACAGTGTCTGGAAGGATTAGCATCATTGTCTTTTCAGCCCTGGGATGCTGGTCTGAATCCAATTTTGTCATTTTGATGAGAAAACCCTAGTAAAACACGGTGTCAGTGATACTGCCGTTAGCAGGGAAGGCGTGTGGATGTCCGCCGAGTGCATGTTGCTTCTCTGACTCACCAGCTAGGACACGCCTGTCAAATGTTCCCAGCTTCATTTTGTTGTGAAGGTCAAGCCCAAGACTGTCTCTTGAGACTATTGGAGATCTTGTGTTGAGGAAGGGCCAGGTCAGGAAGATGGTCTTTAGCCAAAGGCACGAAAAGGTCATCGGAGCCGAGGCAGAGGACTTCAGTCTGGAGCTGAACTTCTTGCGAGATCAGAGGCGTGTGGCTCTGAAGCTGCTTGAATCCAGCTGGAGAGGGTGGACCACCGTGAGTTTGTTTGAAGTTAATCATAAGTGGTTTTACCTGAAGCAGAGAAACTTTTGGAACATTGATGCTAGTCAAAATACCCTCCAAAACAGAAAAATCCTATGTCAGTGCATCAATATTGTTTCCATTTCTTGGAGGTTCGAAAAAGCTATTTTTAGCTGCTTTTTTATTTTCTTTTTCAAAAACAACTATAAAACCAATAACACTTTACATTTGGTAAAATCCCATTCTCTTGGATGTGAATAATCTCAGTAATAGTTTTGGTAAAGTAACTATCAAAGGCTTCTCAGAAAAGCTTTGGGAGTTTTGTTCAGTTTTGAACGAATCTTGTCAGCTCTACAAGCCGTGGGGTGTGTGAGCTGAGCTGATGGGCAGCCTCCTTAACTCTGCGCTGTCTCGTGCTTTAGCACGGGGACAGGTTCCCTGCCCAGTTTGTCTGGGCTTAACTCTGGACACTCGGCAAGTTGAAGGTGCGCTTGTGGCTCCGGTTACTGTGCCGGGCTGAGAGATGTAGATGGGTTTTCCGTGGAGAAACTCGTGGCTCAGGGCGGCACTGATGCTACCGGCAGGTTGAGATGTCGACGGGATGGAAATCCTCTGGTCTGTAGCGTGATGATGGCAGTGGTGTTAGTGCGGTAGGAGCCGTCCATGCTCAGCTGTCCTTCGTGCCCGGATTGTGGAGCATCGAAGCTCGACGTGGGCCGGAGGGGCAGCTGTGAGCTACCCTGAGTTATGCTGTGCGGTTGCTACCCTTCCCCACTTTCACAAGCTGCCTTTTGGCCTCCTTCCAAGGTGATACCCCTGATTTATTGAAGGGTCTGATAGAAACAACCACTTCTGTTTTCATGAGGCCGTTCCATGCACTGATACGGCCTGCCAGCTGGCTTTTTCCAAAACGCCTTATTTATTTTAGCAGCATTAGAAGATTATCAGGGCTGAATAAATCTGCATGTCTGAGTCGGATGAATTTTCTAGGCTCTATATCCATAAGAATTTCCGTGTGCCTGCCAAAAGATGGGAAGCTCAACAAGAGGGTCGAGCGCTGGTATGTGAGTGTGACAGCCCGATATTGGCTTCTAACGGCGCTGTTGGGACGTGGGGAGCCCAGGCTGTCGGGGAGCAGATGTGTCCGTTCTGCCTTGGGGGAGAAGAGAATGCCGTGTGGCAAGGGTGTGTTTTATAGAAAAGATGGCAGAATAATTAATGCTTGAAAAGAGAAAAGGAAATACGTTGCTTTGGAAGCAGGGAATCGCGTTGCCTTTTGGGGGAGTGTTAGACCTGATCTGCACTTTGCCTCTTCACTCGTGTATGGCTTTGGGGTAGGAGCGTGACCTGCTGCCTTACTGAGCAGTTTAGGTATTGGCGCAGTTAGATGGGCGTACCAATAGGGCCAGGTATTTTCTCTCCTGTTTGGAAACAAGCTTTCTCAAAATAAATAATATCTATGGGGATGCAACCGCGGGGTGTTTGTGCGGACAGAGGAGTGTGATCCTCTGGTAGAGGCCCCGGAATAGCACAGTAAGAGTCACGCTGGTGGAGGGAGCTCATCAGGGTTTTAAGGTGTTTCCAGGAGGCTCTGTGGGGTCAGAGATTCAGGTGGCTTGCTAAAGGAAACGGGGCTCAATATCTGTAATTAAAATTCAATAAAAATAAAATTGAGGGAGCTTACCAGCAATGATAAGGTCCTATAAATGACATTAAGATGAATTACACCTACATTGAGTTCAACTTGCAGCTAAAGAAATATATTAGAATGGCATTAAATCACCGCATTAATATTAAGAGACTAAATCTGTACAAACTCAAATAAATCAAAAAGAGGACTGCCGTTTGCCTGTGAGTGATAAGTAAAAAAATTTTACTGCGACTGTTCAAATCTGTAACATGCCAAGTACCTTATACTGAAATTGAATTATCTTTTTACTCCTGCACGCAGTGTAGGACCAGAAAGCTTTCTTGTGATACTTTTTCCTGCTGGCAAATATTTTCCTCCTTCCTATAGCAAAGAGAGCAACATCAACAAAGGTTTTTTCTCTAAGCAGTACTTTGAATCCCTAAGTGAGAGAAATAGCAGGAGACTAACTCAAGCTGCGTGCTGCAGCGCAGCCTCCCAGGACTTGAGGTAGGACCCAGACTTCAGAGCCGTTTTCTCTAGTCCGTTCAGGTGCAGGTATTTTTAGGCTGGGAAAGCTCTTTCTCCTTTGCATAAGTAATTTTCAGAATTTTCAGGGAATTGGTAAACCTGTAAAATCCCTACCCCAGAATACACACGACTGTAGATTTCTGCACTGTTACCACTGTTTTCTGTAGGAGAATATTACTCTGTTGATACCTGTTTATGTAAAATCTAATACTTAGAAAATTAATCACCGCAAGTCATTCAAGAGAAAGCTGCGAATTGAATTTTAAACTTTTTTTTTAAGCCTTCTTCCTTGAACCTAGGCTTTAGCAGAGATACACTAAAAAAGGTTTAAATCATATGCTGATTTACTTGAAGTATGAGCCTTTAAAACCACCCTCCTACTTTTCCATCTTTCTTTTCCAGCACGAGTATCTAAGTAGGAGCTTCTAGAGCGGAGGCAGCTGCTGCTCAGTGAAATGTGCTCTCGTAGCAGCGATCAAAACGCAGCTTCAGACATTCCTGACTTATTCTCTCCTAGAGCCTACTCAGCACGCTGAAAGCTTTAGCTGTAGATACGGAGCGAGAGGTGTGATTTATTCTTATTTCTCCAGGGAGAGGAAAAAAAAATAAAAATCTCTGCTAGTGGAAGCCTAGCCGTGAGATGAGACCCTTTCCCATGCAGCACGCTAGCGCCGGGCGTTGGTGTAGGATGTGTAGGTAAAAGCAGAGGGTCTTTTCTGTACAAAATGCCTCTTATTTTGAGAGGTTTGCTGGGCAGGCTGTTCGCTCCATCCTAGCAAACCCTGCGGAGGGACAAGCTGAAGAGTGATGAGTGCCTTCCTGGCTCAGCTTGTCCCTTTGATGGCCTGTCCCAGCATTGCTCAGAACTACCGGCCCAAAGAGCACAGGACTGAAACCCCGGTAGTGCAGATCTCGGTTCTGTACAGAAGGCAGGTATAAGCTGCGCGTGGAGGGCTTAAACTCCTTCATGGCTCACAAGTAACTTTGTGCAATTAGTTGACGCCTTGAAATACGTTTTCATTATATTTCTTCTGACGTCTTCCAGGCAGGCATGTCCAAAAATGGGAGTTTGTCAACTTGCTTGTAGGTATGGGAGAGACATCTTTAGTGCTGGGAGAACTTGATATGAAAACTATCTCTTCTCGTTTCATTAGATCGGAAACAGAAAATACTGATGTCTT
>VYXH01002430.1:12163-45723 GCA_013397275.1 Burhinus bistriatus | reverse complement strand
CTCCCCCCCCCCCCCCCCCCAATAGCTGTCCCAGCTTCAGTCCCCTTGCGGCAGTGCCAGTGCTGCTGTCTCTAACCCTCGGCATCTTATCTCCCACAGGTTGGTGGGACAAAGACAGGAGTTGTGCGCTACGTGGGAGAGACGGATTTTGCCAAAGGAGAGTGGTGTGGCGTGGAGCTGGATGAACCCCTGGGGAAGAACGACGGGGCGGTTGCTGGTACAAGGTACTGTGCACTCTCAAACCTGGGGCATGTAGGGTCCTACACACCTCCAAGGGTGGGTGGGGGCCAAATGGACCTGGGAGGGAGGACTCAGGGCTGCCTGCGGCTGTGTTTGGTTGGATGTTGTGGGTTGGGAGGAAGAATCCAGTTTTGAGTCATTTAAGCTTTGGGCTATCTTTGCAGGAAGATCAATAGAAACCTCATCACTGGAGCATGTTAAGGCAGGATCAGATAAGGTCTGTAAAGAAGTAACCTGAGTGGCTTCAGGAAACAGGAGAGAGTAGAGAGAGGAGATAACTTATAGTGGGATTTAGTTTTCGCTAGAAATTGATGCTGTGATTGTGTTAGCTCTGCTTTCTACCACACATTCCCTTCATAGACTCGCTTCTTGCCCTATAATTCACCCTATCAGAATTATAGAAGATAAATATTTGACTTCCCCTCCGTTCCCCCTCCCAGCTTAATGTTGCTTGTTCTGTTCTTTCTGGGGACAGATTTCCAGAGATCTGAAAGAACAATTGGTGGTCGTTGTCTGCCCTTGTACTAATTCTGTAGTGTGACAGCTATCTGCTGATTGATCTTGCCACCCCTGACTCCATAGCCACCTCCACTATTTTCTTTTCAAAAAAAAACCCCTTGTTAGTATCTGTGAAACTAGGCAGGGACATCTCGCAGGCTTGTTGAGAAGCTGTTTCTGTTCACATGGAAGTTAGAGAAAGGAATGAACCCCAGCCTCAGATCTTGAGCTTGGGGATGTTCAAATCTGAATTATACAGCAGCACTGTGACCCTGCTTCAAGTACAGGTGGAACTGATTCCGTGTCCTTCACAAGTTCCTTCAGTGGGAAATACTGTTGATTTCTCGGAGTTTCTAAAGGGAATCTTGCATTAGAGGTGAGATTTAGCTTTGAAACTGAGAAGCTGAGAGTTCCTCCCTTGTTAGATCTCAGGTTCTGTAATAAAGGTTTCTCCTGGCGGGTCAGCCTCATTTTGTCCGGCAGTCATGTGTTTTCATTTAAAATAAGAGACACACTGCCTTGTTCAATGTCAGGACAAGAAAGTAGAAAATGATTGGCAGCAGATGCCTGAGTTCCAGCCTTTTCTCAAAAGAAAAGAACCAGGATGGTAGAGAATAAGTTATGGAGTGAATGCAAGTCCCCGCTTTCTTTATCATACACTACAAATCATCTCTAAGTTTAATCTTCAGGGTGCTCAGAAATGATTTATTGTCTCTGTGCGTGTGGAAAGTGTGGGAGGCAGATGTGAGCATAAGGGTGCGCTCTTTGCCTCTCGTCTTCACGCCTCTGTTGCTGTGTTTTGAAAACCCAACTTTTGGAATTTATCTGTTTTCTGAAACTGCTACATCTTGGCTGAGGTTGTTATGCCCTGTCTGCAAGGCTTCTCTTTTGTTTCACGCTTTATCAAGAGCAGGAAAAAAGGAGGTCCACAGCAGGGATTAGGGAGCAGGAGTGAATGAAGAGCTTTGGATTAAACAGGGAAGATTGAGGGAAGTCTGTAAGACATCCCTGCCACTTGCATCCAGGCTGATTTTGCAGACCAGTAACGGATACTGGCCGATACAGCAGTGGTACACGTGTACTCTCCAGCCAAAGGCCTGTCTGTCCACCAAGGATCTACCTGAACGTTTGCAGCATTGTCCCTGTTGGTCCTCTGAGCCTTCATCCAGCCTTCTTGTTTTCTTATAGCATGTACTGATTTCAACAGCGGGTTTTGGAGGAGAAGCTAACATAGTAAAACTGACTCCCTCAGTGCATGCAGGCACCCCTCAGACAGTCTTCCCCAAGTTTGCCACTGCCGCATGGGGTTCCTGATACTGCCCTGAGCTTGTCCTACCAAAATCACGAAATCATAGCATGGTTAGAGTGGGAAGGGACCTTAAAGATCATCTAGTCCCAACCCCTTGCCATGGGCAGGGACACTTTCCGCTAGACCAGGGTGCTCAAAGCCCCATCCAACCTGGCCTTGAACACCTCCAGGGATGGGGCAGCCACAGCTTCCCTGGGCAACCTGGGCCAGTGTCTCACCACCCTCAGAGTAAAGAATTTCTTCCTGAGATCTAATCTAAATCTCCCCTCTTCCAGTTTAAAACCATTACCCCTCGTCCTACCACTGCACCCCCTGATGAAGAGTCCCTCTCCACAGAATCCCACAGAATCACCAGGGTTAGAAGGGACCTCTGGAGATCATCTAGTCCAACCCCCCTGCCAAAGGAGGGTCACCCAGAGCAGGTTGCACAGGACATCGTCCAGGCGGGTTTGGAATGTCTCCAGAGTCGGAGACTCCACTGCCTCTCTGGGCAGCCTGTGCCAGTGCTCTGCCACCCTCAAAGGAAAGAAGTTCCTCCTTGTGTTCGGATGGAAATTCCTGTGTTCAAGTTTGTGCCCGTTATCTCTTGTCCTGTCACTGGGCACCACTCCAGCTTTCTTCTAGGCTCCTTTAGGTACTGGAAGGCCACTAGAAGGTCTCCCCGGAGCCTTCTCTTCTCCAGGCTGAACAGCCCCAACTCTCTCAGCCTATCCTCATAGCAGAGGTGCTCTATGATCCTCTGATCATCTTTGTGGCCTCCTCTGGACTAATTCCAACAGGTCCATGTCCTTATGTTGGGGGCCCCAGAGCTGGATGCAGTATTCCAGGTAGGGTATCACGAGAGCGGAGCAGAGGGGCAGAATCCCTTCCCTTGACCTGCTGGCCACGCTGCTGGGGATGCAGCCTAGGATGCGGTTGGATTTCTGGGCTGCGAGCGCACACTGCCAGGTCATGTTGAGCTTCTCAGCCACCAACACTCCCAAGTCCCTCTCCTCAGGGCTGCTCTCCATCCATTCTCCGCCCAGCCTGGATTTGTGCTTGGGATGGCCCCGACCCACATGCAGGAACTTGTACTTGACCTTGTTACCAGTCTGGGCAGAGACTGCCCAGGACTTTGGAGTCTCTCTGCTTTGGTGGTGGTTGCCATCTAGTGAGCATCCTTCGCCTGGCTGCCTGAGACCAGCGCTTGCTGCCACAGTAGCCATCTGGTACAGCAGGAGAGTCGGGTCCAAAGAAGCAACTCGAGACAGTAGAGGCTGGTGGAAGTAGGAGAGCAAACATGGGCAAATGAGTGAGAAAAGGACTCTGTCACCATCTTTGCTGCTGTGGGTTCTCCAGTTGAGTTGGTGGTGAATCACCTGAAATTTGAGGAGGATCGCTGATTTTCCTGCAGGTTCAGGAAGGGCATCCAGGTCTTCATGTGAATCAAGGGAAGGATGAAGGGTCAGGATTTCCTGAGCAGCTTGTGGGTCTCTGGTGGAGGCTGCGTGCAGGCTGTGGTTCAATAGCAGTGCTTGGGAGAAAAAGGATTTCACGGTGGCGAGCCCCTCTCCGTACATCAGATGGGTGCTGCTGAGACACTGTGGGGTTTGCTGCATCTGCTTTCCTGTCTGCATAGGAGACTAGAGAGGTGCTGGTGTGGTTTTTTTTGGTTTCTTATCCACAAAGCCAGGTGAGTTCCCCTTACTCATCTCTAGTATATTAACCTTTACTTGCTTATTTACAGTTCTGCCTTCTCTGCCTCTGTTCCCGTGGGAGTCTTTGCCCACTGAACTGCTCATGCCTTTGCTTTCGCATAGTCTGAAAGGTCAGCTACAGGCCTTGAACACTGAAGACTTTTTTTTTTAAATCTATTTCAAAATTTCCTGTGCTGTTTCCCACCTGCAGGTTGCATTGCCATCACAATGCCACTTTTCCTGCCCTGCTTCTTTTCTGTAGCGTGGGTACAGAGCTCCTTCGCACTCGGTGAGAGCAGCTCTCGGTTTTCAAGCAGACTTTTTTTTTTTTCCCTGCCCGGTGTTCTGGACCCAATTCCTGCTTCTGAACTATAAAAGTTAATTGCAACCACTTCCAGTCTGGAATGAAAGAAAATGGGCAGATACAGCGTGATGCAAGTTTGGGCTTGCTAAGAGCCATCAGGGGGCTCTTGAAGGACTTTGGCATTGTTGTACCACCACAAATACCAGTCTGTGCTTAGACCTGTGGAAGGGGCTCTGCCTACTGCAGTTTGAGCATATGATGCTGAGCAGGGTTTTGGCTGGTTTGCACTGATTTTCTTCCTTGGGTCTCTGTTCCGTAGCAAGGTCAGCCTGCGGGATGGCTGGTTTTCCAAACCCGAGAGCCTGTGTTAACAGCAAGCAGAGGGGGCTAAGTGATTTTTGGATTGTAGAGGGCTTTGTTTTGTTTTGTTTTTCAAAGATTCTTATAGAATAAAATTGGGCTTGAGCAGATGCTTGAAAACGAATCACTTTCTCATCTGGCTGGAGGTCAGGCTGTTCTTTGGCCTCCCAAGCACACAGAGATCTGCCTGTGACACAGCCGTATGGCTGCCAGCACTTAAAAATGAAAGGGAATTGGGGAAGCAGCTGCTCACATCTGGAGGGAGAGGACTTGTGCTAGCAAAGCTGGATTTGTGTCATTTATTCATTAGGACCTGGGTTTTATGTTACCATAAGACAAGACTATTACAGGGCCCCATATTTAGTCCCAGCCTTACTATGAAGCCTTTGAGGAAGAACTCCTAATGGAGACAGATTTCTATGTTGACTACTCCCTCGAAACAAGCGGATGCAACGCCTGCAGATGATCTGGTTTTACTTGCCGCAGTGCAGCGGGCCAGCAACAGATAAACCCTGGCTTGAGCCAGTCGGCCCAAGCTCTGAAGGGGTTTCCAAGGTTTGACGCTGTGGGTTTTGGCTCATTTGTATTCTGAAAGAGGGCTGCAGAGAGACGTAATCATTGGGCTCACTGCAATTGTAGAAAAGAGCTTGCACCGTAATTAGCTGATCCTGCCTTTTTTATGCTTACTTCTTTCTAGGTTTGTTTTTATGGGAACTGGTTTCTCTTTCTCTGCCACCCAGAGGAGGCGGCACACACTGGCGTTTGCTGTAATGGTATTTTTAGTTTCAAAGTTAGGAGCTGCCATTTTCCCCTTCTGTTTTGGGAGGAACGTTTATACAGAGCTGTGTGATTCAGATCTTTTTACTCAACACGCTTTGCTTTGTGACATTCTTGCAAAGCGGGATAGAGAACACGTGCAGGTTTTGGGGAGTCAGTTTGTTGCCGTAAGGAAGGAGGGCATGTGTTCTCCCAGGGTTTATGTACTGGGATCTTTGTGCTGTCGACGATACCAGATGGGTCTTTTCTGGCACCTCATCAAAGTCTGCTGCAACTAGTGCGTGGCAATTATCTGGGGTTTCCCTGCTTAAGCACCACAAGTGAAAACATGGAGATTGCCACTACTCCTGAGCAGCAGGACAGGAGGATAATCCAACCGCTTGCACACAAGAAATGATGTCACGGCAAAGCACCAAGAGATGAGCTGAGGGCCAGGGTTGCGTATTGCTTAGCAAGGTCATTCTGCAAGGCTTGGGTGAGATGGATGCTCTACCGCTTCTGACTTGGTGTATCTCCTCTCTTACAGGTATTTTCAGTGCCCTCCCAAGTTCGGCCTCTTTGCTCCTATCCATAAGGTGATCCGGATCGGGTTCCCATCAACCAGCCCTGCCAAGGCAAAGAAGAGCAAACGAATGGCCATGGGAGTGTCTGCCTTAACCCACAGCCCCAGCAGCTCCTCCATCAGCTCCGTCAGCTCGGTGGCATCGTCTGTTGGGGGCAGGCCCAGCCGCAGCGGGCTGGTAAGTGGCTTTTTCTACCAGACTGTGCAGCCTCGGTCCACTTCTGCCGTGACCCGGCTCTACAAAGTGGGAGGGTTGGGGTTTTGTTTTAGCAACTGTACCGGGGCAGCTGCTCCTTTACCATCAAGGAGCCGAGGGGAGTGGAGTGTGGGATACTGTTACCCACCTTACAAATAGGACTCGCACCATGGACACAAGAGTCGTAACAAACACTGAGCAATTGTCACCATTAAATAGCCTGAACCCTATTTGCGTTGGGACAAATCTCAGCTGCACAGAGGTTCAGGGAACTGATTCATTGAGAATCACGGGACTCCAGCAGATGGGGCTCAAAGAAAAGAATGCCAAAATAGCTGCAAACTGACAGTGCTGCTGGGTGTCATTTGGGGCAGAATCAGACCTTTCCTGTGTGGCAGGACGCTTCACTGGGCAATGTTGCCTTCCTCCTGGCTGTCACCTGGATGATAGTTCATTGTTTTCAAACTTGTACAGCTAAGTGGAAGCTCTCAGGACTTTACTAAAGAAAGCAGTCATGAGACCCAGAAGAGCAGGTTTTATACAGGATCCCTGCAGAAAACTGCCATTGTTTCTTGTTCCGCGTGGTTGTGTAGCAGTGTGCTGCTGTGTTGGACAGGAGCTATGCAGAAGCTCCTGCAATGACTGGGTCTTACTGCGGAGGGGTGACACTGTCCTGGATCACATGCCGTATGCTTTGGAAGGTACTGAAGCAGGCAGACACCAGAGCAGGCAGCGATATTATTCAAAGCTCTGACTCTGCCGTAGTGTGTGCTGCATAGCACCTGCAGTCATCTTGGCTGGGGATGAGAGTGCGGTATCCATCGTTGGGAGTGGATCCAACGAGCCCATACCAGTCTCCAGCTGAGATCAGTCCTCCTAGCTGAGCCGACTGTTTGGGAGCTGCACCAGTGCAGGTCATCAATAAAATGCATTTAAGAAGGCAGATGATACAATACATGATAGTCTTTCCTGACCCAGTTCCCACCCCACATCCTGTCCTTTGGGAAACGGTCCTCTCATTGCAGTGTAGCAGAGCTGTTGAGCTTGCAAGCAGCATCCAGATGTTTTGCGGACTTGTTAACCCCACCTGTAGGGTCCAGAGCTGGAACTGCAGCTCTGTACAGCCTCATAAATGATGAGGGTAGATTTAGATTAGATATAAGGAAGAAATTCTTAACTGCGAAGGTGGTGAGACACTGGCCCAGGTTGCCCAGAGAAGTTGTGGATGCCCCATCCCTGGAGGTGTTCAGGGCCAGGTTGGACGGGGCTTTGAGCAACCTGGTCTAGTGAGAGATGTCCTTGCCCACGGCAGGGGGGTTGGAACGAGGTGATGTTTAAGGTCCCTTCCAACTCAAACTATTCTGTGATCAGTAGGTGAGCTGCATTCCGGATTTAACAGGGGACTTCAAGCTACTCTAGACTGGGAAGGACATAGCTTACCCCTGTCTCTTTTTAACTCTTTTTCCAGCTGACAGAGACTTCTTCTCGATATGCCCGAAAAATCTCTGGCACCACAGCTCTCCAGGAGGCACTGAAGGAGAAGCAGCAGCACATTGAACAGCTACTGGCAGAGCGTGACCTGGAGCGGGCCGAGGTTGCCAAAGCCACCAGCCACATCTGTGAAGTGGAGAAAGAGATTGCCATCATGAAGGCCCAACACGAGCAGGTGGGAGATGATGTGGCTTTATTGCTAGCACACGAATATCTGGCAGCATCTGCAAGTTTCAGATCATAACATTACCAGTGTATAGCTTCCTGATGTGAAACCTGGGCTGTGAATTTCTGTCTTTCATGTGGAGACGGCTTCCTGCATGGTGGGTTTAAGCTGAGGCTCTTTTTCCACTCCTGCCAGTGGAACATGTGCTCTCTCTGCCCCGAGCCAGGAGCAGAAAAAGGACAGTAGATAGTTTGTGTCTGGTGGATCAATATATTTGAATCCTGAAATGCAAATGGAGGGCAAACTTGTTCCCCTTAGCCACCCGATCTGGCCTTGGCTGTGACTGCATTGCAGTGGTTTTTTGATGCTATCGGACATTGCTGAGAACGTCAGCTCCGTTCATATGTCACTGCTTTCCTGCCAGAGGGGGTGTTTATATCACATTAATAAAGTTAAGAGATCTGTAAGGAAAACAGGATGATTGTATTAGCTTTTTTTTTTTGCACAAGCGTTTGTACAAATGGTATTTTATGCACTTGAATGCTTAAAGAGACGAGTTGTGTTTGTGCTGTTCATCAATATGTGGCTCTTCAATGACTGCTGTTGCCCTAAATTCCTTGCTCATGTTTATAAACCCCAGTCAGCTACTAGGGAGCAGGGATGGCACTGTATATCTTTGTGTGGTGGACCACACCTGCCTGTTGGAAATGCAGGAAAAATTGGCAAATCAGCTGCAAGCTGACACATTCCTTGTGTATAGTGTTTTCCAGTAATTACTGGTAATAAATGAATTAACACAAGTCTAAAATGTCTCTCTTGCTTCATGACCAGGGCTGAATTGCACCCGGTAACCTCAGACCAGATTTTCAAAACTGTTCAGGCTTCAAGTTCTTAACTCTTAATCAGAGCTGGATTCTCCAAAGGGTTCCACTCAGAGAGGCACTGAAGGATGGATCAAACTTACAGCTGCTGGAGACTGAGCAATTTTTTTCCTTTTGATACCTACATGCTGGGCTCTTTGGAAAATCTGCCTTCTTGCCATAGCGTCCTCTGAAACAGATCGTCAAAAACCTTCTCTTCCCTTGTTCTGATACTTCTTTAAACAGTTCTGTACTTCAAACATTGCTAACTTCTGTGACTTGGGCTCATTTTTTTTACTGCAGTACGTCACGGAGGCAGAAGGAAACCTCCAGCGAGCACGAGCCCTGGTGGATGGGATGCAGAAGGAGAAGATTGAGCTGTTGAACCAGCTGGAAGAGGAGAGGAGGTAAAGCAGGAGCGGATGGGTGCGGAGGAGGTAAAGTTGTGGGGGAGATGAGGCTCTTTCCCGAGAACATCAACCCTTGGATCTAAGGAGAAGAAAGTGACTGGGAAAGTCTTCTTTGGATGTCTTCCAGTGCTTCAAATATGCCGTGTTTCACTCTCCTGGGCACTGTGGTCTGCCTGCATGTAGGGAAAGGGGTGTGCTGCTTCAGGTAACGGGAATTTTAGAACAATTTTGCTGCAGTTGCGTGTCTGATGTGACTCTTGTCTAGGGTTGGGCATCCAGTACTGTGACTGCCCCCGTTTGTTGACAAACTGCTGCTAATTGCAGCTGAGCAGTGAAGCATTTCCTATTAGTCGTGTGTGTTCCTATGTCTTACGGCTCTTAGAGGAGACTCGATGCTATAGCATTAGGTGGGCTTGCAGTGAGCTGCTTTTTGTGACGTGAGTGGTCTCAGGTTTTTTTTGAATATGCTCGATTGAACCTGCCCCACTGTCACAACGCAATTGGAAGGCAGAAGACGAACATCCAGCCAAGGCAGCTCACATGTGGGATAGGGGCAGCTCTGTTTCGGTGCCAAAAGGAGTTTCATGATTTGACACACTTTCCTGCCAAATGCATGTAGCGCTTTTTAAGAGAGGAAAAAAAAAAAAAGGCACAAAAACCCAAAACACCATCAACTTCCATTCCTGATTAGGACTCTGAGTGCTGGCACTTCTGTGATGACCCTGATAAATATTTGACAAGCTGCTTGCCTGTCCAAGAGCGTTTGACCATGGCAAATATTGCACTGACAATACAATGGTGGCCAACAGTTGATCTGCCACTGCCAGTAGAAGGCCAAATAGTCTTGGTCTCCTGCTGGGCAGTGAAGTTACTGAGGGTTTTCAGGCATCTTCCATGTTGTTTGGTTCCCGACACAAAGCAGAGGGAAGCAGCATTATTTGCCTGAAGGAATTAAGGGCTCCAGTAACTCTGAGATTTGATACCCTGACCAAATGCAGTGGTGTCACTGTGTAAAATGGAATTACTCAGTAAAGGTGGGCTTAACTCCTGGCAAGGGTGTGGACAGTGACAAAGCCTTGCCTTCAGGTGTTCTTGGCTATTTTATACAGTGTAAAATAACAGTACTGGGTAATAAACAGAACTGTGCAGGTTGGGCCATCCCAGAGCCCTAACTTTTCTGTACAACCTGGCTTTGGTGAAGACCACTTCTTTCCCCTCTCTGTGATGTGCTGATCTTAAGTACATTCCTTCTGAGAAAGGGAAATCAAACTGGAGTACAGCCTTACTGTAGTGTGATTCACCATCTCCCCACATCCCAGAGGCCCCATCCACGTATATATGAAGATGCATACATTTCCTCTCTGGATCAGAGTGAAGATCTGCCTGTCATTCTTGGAGTCCGGTTGCTCCATATATATAATTAAACTCTTCAGTGGGAATAGAAAGACATTTCTTTGTATTAAGTAACTGAAAACAGTGTTGATTTCAATTGAATGATGCCCCTCCTGAGGACGAATTGTTCTTTTGTGCACAAGTCTTCCCATTCCCCTGGTAGGCAGCTCACTTTCCCAGCTCCAGGAGGCCCTTTAACCCAAGACAGCTGAGTTCTTTCCTAAATATCAACAGATGCCTCCTCTAATTAGAGGAGGTTTAGACAAGGAAGCTTGTTTATGAAGTTAGATATGTACACTCACAGCTATTTTTATCTGTAACGGAATCAGAGTCCTTACATCTGGCTACCAGCTCAATATCCTCATTATTGCGTTTTTATAAAATCAGTGAAGAAAGCAAAGAGGACTGAGTTTAGCAGAAGATTGAATTATTTTTTTTATCATTATTGGATTCTTCTCTTCAGACTTCGCAAAAGAGTCGCAGGCATATCTGCGTTTGTGCATGTGGTTTTATGTGCATTTTTCTCTGGTGAAGGCTTTTCTGCCAGGGTAGCTCACCATTTCCACGTTGCGGAAACATTAAGCATTGCCCACCCTCTGCCAAGAAGGCAGAGGCTCCGATTCCCATGGAATATTTTATATGGACCCCGTGCATTTGGCGGAGGAATTGCCCGCTGCTCGGCTGCAGGACAGTAGAGTCTGAGAAAACCAGTGAAACCTAGTTGTGGCTTTCCAGTTTTCAGGATCCCAGTGCTGGTGAACAGCAGTTGTGCTTGCTGAGAGGTGGTGCAGCAGAAGCAGCGTGTCTGTGAGCGTGTACCTTGCGTGAAGGCAAATGTTTGCCATGTGGAAGGCTTGCTTATTAACCGTCTTCCTCCGTGTGGAGCAAGACAATTTGGGGAGGGACTCTTCATCAGGGGGTGTAGTGATAGGACGAGGGGTAATGGTTTTAAACTGGAAGAGGCGAGATTTACATTTGATCTCGGGAAGAAATTTTTCACTCTGAGGGTGGTGAGACACTGGCCCAGGTTGCCCAGAGAAGCTGTGGCTGCCCCATCCCTGGAGGTGTTCAAGGCCAGGTTGGACGGGGCTTTGAGCAACCTGGTCTAGCGGAAAGTGTCCCTGCCCATGGCAGGGGGGTTGGAACGAGGTGATGTTTAAGGTCCCTTCCAACCCAAACCATTCTATGATTCTTGCTTTTTAGCTTCTGCTGAGCTGTTTGTATACAAAGGTTGTCTGTGTTTGTCTCCTCTCAGACCTCGGTTGTGCAGGGGAGGCCCATGTGCAATGGCTGCTTAGGAATGGGGTTCTGCCCTGGCTGTCACTGATTGTTATTTTTGCCTTTTCCCCTCCCCAGGAAAGTGGAGGACTTGCAGTTCCGTGTGGAGGAAGAGTCCATCACGAAGGGGGATCTGGAGGTAATTCCTAACACCCTTACCAAAATGTGGAGTCAAAACCTGAAATTGCATGTGGGGCCTCACTTGAGTAATTTCTGCCACCTTTTGCTCAACTCTAAACAATACTTTATCTATATTGATGGCTTTGGACCTGCTGCAGACACCATGGTATACGCTGTGAAGATTGTTCTTTGGTATGCTGCCCAATGACTAATAGCGCTCGGAGCTGCCTAGAATTAATCACACGCAGCCAGCTCGGCTTTAAATGGCACCAGAAGTTGCCAAGCCATGTTAAAAATCTGACTGTATCTGAATGCATTTCAACATATGTTTTTCCACTGTAGAAATGATTTGACCGCTCAGTCGCTGTCCCTGCAGTGTCCCGTTATTAGCAGCGTATTGGCGCACCCAGTCTCCCCGGCAGATGCTGTTCTGTTCCAGCTGAAATGCCGTGTTCTGTTTGACCTGCGGTGTCCTCCTCCGGGGTCCTCTGCCCGCAAGCGTGGGGTTCGACACTAGGGTACCCTTTCGTTTGGAAGAGCGGTTGCTCAGAGCGATGCTGTCGCAGTGAATATTGTGCAAACTGGAAGTGGTGTTGGGAGCTTGCACTTGAGTGGGAGGCTTTTCTGCGGAGGAGCAGGGGGTGAATAAAGGAAAAGAAAATATTTCTGTGAAAGCAAGGCTCTGCTCTACTATCTACACGTGTAAATCGGGACTTTCCCTGATCTTTAGCTAGTGAGTTTAGTAACAGCCAGAAACATCAAGGGACCTGCTCCTGTGCTTCACTGTCAGTCATATCAATAAAAGCCCAGGAAAATGGGAAAACTAGGCAATGGAATATGTTGCTATGGCTTTGACCCTCTTGGCATAAAACTCTCCTCTTTATCGAGAAGCTGAAGCAGAGTAATGTGTTTGACAGGGTATAAATCAGCAACGCGCTGATAGCAGACCTTTGCTAAAAGACAGCAAGTGCAGGTTCTGCCTAGTGTGTGGGTGCAAAATCAGGTTTCTGTTGATTCCTGAGCTTAGATGATAGGTGTCCCCAGTGCTTTAGAGAAGGGCGATTGATCCATTGCTCCCTTTGAGAGCAGTGAATTGTCCCTGTCTAAGCTTTAAGTATTTAAGCCTGGCTGTGGAGTAACGGCAATGGGACCAGGGTTAGCTAGCGGGTATACTTAGATATATTTTAAAAAAAAAAAAAAAACGGCATTTTAGCAAGATAGTAAGTTGCTGTGACATAAGTGTTCCTACGACTGCAGCTCCCAAACTGAGGGTAGATCTGACTTTCGTTTGGGCTGAGAAGGGGTTGTTTTGCAATGGGGATGTGGCCAAGCCTCTCGCAGGCTGCCACGGTCCTGTCCCCACCTCCATGTTCGTCTCTACAGAAGAACAAATAGCTTCTTAGGAAAGAGTCATGGAGCTGCTTGGTTTCCCACAATCCAGAGAACTGAGATGTTCCCCTGTGGGTCCAACGCTAGTGACAGCACAGACACTGTCAGAGGGCTTTGCTGGGGTCAGTTTTTACATTCTGTCCTGTCTTTTGGGCGCTCAGACTGAATGATTGACCCACTGGAGTTAATTCTCACCTTCCTGCTTTGTGGTGGAGACAGTTAAGATTTCCAGAAGAAAGTAATTCACTTCACGAAAAAAATCTCGCATTGGAACTCAGGGGCATAAGTGCTTCTTCATGTTGCAGTATGTTTCCTGGGAAATGGTTGTCCTTGATATTCTTCATGTAAAATCACGCTGAAGTGGACCAGTGGCTGCTAGCACAGCCCTTCACATCCCCAGCTAGAGCTCAGCTAACCACCCAAATGCCAAAAGCAAAACCCAGTGACAGTTGTCTTCCCTCCTCTGGTCTTGTAGTCCTCTTATGCCAACAGCCCTCTTCTGAGTACTCGGAGGAGAACGTTTATCTTGCACATAATAGCCAGTAACGGGCGTGATGGTAAGAAACAATTATCTCCTCTGTGGTCCCTGGATCTAGGGTTTCTGCTGAAGGCTAGGCTAAATCCCATGGTATTTCTCATAATATCATGTAGTTTTTGAACAAAGCTGGGACTCTCAGGTGTTGAGTGTGGCAGGCAGCATCCCTAGGAGCTCTTTGGCCAAAGAAATCAATGTGTCCAAAGCCTGGAGATACGGGTCCAGTTTTTGGACCTCTGATAAAGAAGGAGGAGCTGCGGATTTAGCCTTGAAATGTAGTTGTTTGTTCAACCCGTTTTTCATCTTGGTTGGCGATGCTGATGCTACAGTGCTTTGGAAGGTGAAAAGCAATTGCAGGAAAACAAAACCTTCTAAGAAAGGCTTTTTATGGTGGAAGACTGTTGTTACAGGAAATAGTTCCTTGAAGAAGTTAATGTCTCGTGCTCATCTCCTGGAACCTACCTCATACCTTGAACACAAGTGGGAAGTCAGTTTGTAAGTTGTGAAGAGTAATTTAAGACTAATATAGCAAGAAGTAAGTCTAAAATTCAGATCTGAACTTCCTCAAAGTGCAGGAAAACTTTGGATTTGAGACTCTGAGTCATACTGGCTACGCAAACCAATTTGCATAAATTAAGAAATAACACCGGATTTGATGCAAGTCTTCAGTGAAGCTATATTTAAGGACTGTAAAACAGTCGATCTAACTTTCTTCCGCAATTATTTTTCTCCTCTGTTTTCATGTGTTTTTCCAGACTTGGAAAATAGCAGGATTGGTAGATACTGAGCAAGGTTGGCTGGGAACTTGAGTGTCAGCCTCAGGAGTCTTGAGAGAGTTTCTTTGGGAGATTCAGAGATTAGTTTCATAATAGGTCAAGCATCTTCAGGTAGCCAATATCTGGCATGCTGCCACCAGTTAAAGTAATTTCAAAAGTTTGTATTGCTGAAGTTTCATTTGGGGATTTTGAGCTCGTGTAAACTGAGGAAAACTCATTAGTATCAATGGAATAATTATCTCTGTAAATAAAATCAAGCCTGGAGCTCCATCTTGAGATGCGCATCCTTGAGCTTTACAGAGAGCAGGAGAAACCACCCAGGACAAAATTGAATCTCTTTATTTTTCTTATTAGGATGCATTCAGCCAACTTTTGCACTTCAGTGATATTATTTGGGGGTTTTGATAATGTTTGGGTTTTTGAGACCACGTCTTTTTTGCCTTCTTCAGGGGCCAAATAAAGACCACATAAAATATGGAGTAGTCTGAATATATCTGGCAGTTGATCTTGACCATCTATGAATATGTATTTAATTATACCTTTCAAGCCATAAAAGAAAATGTGGATTTTTGCAAACTTCGGTTTCCATTGTTTGTACACAACTAACCAAAACTTGCTTTTTTGTAGGAAAGGGCAGAAAATCCCTAAAACTGGTTCCAATAGAAAGAGGTGGAAGTAAATAACTATATGGAAAATGAAGGGCAGAAAATGAGTTAAAAAGAAAAAAAAATGGTTCTGATCAGATTGGTTTGTGGTTTTGGTAGGTCCAGTTTAATTCAAAGGAGAATGTTGATGTTGTAAGCTAAAGAAATGTGAAGGCCAGAGTCTGCATGCATTTTCCCATGTCTCCTCTCCTCTTTTATTTATGGGAAGTTTTACATGATATTACAGTGGTCGTTGCAGAGTCCTGAGGTTTGCCATCAAGTGCAGCCGTATGGTACTTCTGCTTTAAAAGCGAAGGGCACCAAAGCAATGCCCGGAGTCAATGCTCCTGGATCTGGCAGGTTACATAAACTTTTTGTGCTTAGTTTACTCGTCTGTTTAAAAAAAACAAACAAAAAACCAAAAAAGCAAAGCAAAAAAAAAAAAATAGTTCTGTTTTGTGTACAAGGCTGTTAGAGTGTTAGTGTGCAAAAATCACTTTGAAATTCGTAGCAGTCCTCTTCAAACCTAAAGCACTGATTTATATAACCGTTTGGTGTCTAAATGTCTTTGATTTGCTTTCAGTGCAGTGTATTTTTGGTTTTAGCAACCTGCTGTGTACAGTATGACCTGCTTTCCCCCCCCCCCACCCCGGAATTGCAGGGTTCAAGCTATCTCCGGAGCAAAAAAGAGGGTGGGAACTTCCAACTCTTTTCAGTCTACCTTGTGATTCTTCTCGAGGAGAGATGCGGAGAATCACTGCAAGGTCTTTGCATTCTCTTATGTGGTGCAAGGGTCTTGTACTGGTGGTCTGCAGCGGTGCGAGCTCTGCTTTTTAGGAAGTGTCTTCAGTATAGTCTTGATGCAGGAAAACACTAATGCAGGGGGATGTTTTCCCATCACAGATTCCATTTTCTTGTGAACAGCCGCTACGAGTACTGTGTAAAATCCCGTAGTGACCGTTTTCTGTTTGGTTGGATTTTTCCTGCTTGTTTGGATCTTTATTCTCCTCCTGTTGTGAACTGCCTTTCCTTGTCTTGTACACTGAAGATGATGTTGCAGCATTCTCTTTCCCTCTCTTTCTCTCTCTCTCTCTCTCCCTCCCTTCCCCTTTTCCCATCTCCACTGTTCTTTTTTCCCTATGTGTGACCAGACTCAGACGCAGTTGGAGCATGCCCGAATACGGGAGCTCGAGCAGAGCCTGCTGTTTGAGAAGGCACAGGCTGAAAAACTCCTCAGAGAATTAGAGGACACCAGGGTAATCGACCCCCACTTGCCCTGCCTGCAGAACAGCGCGCTTGCCCCCTGCGTTGATGCTCATGACGCCTTGCTTTGGGTTTCTGTTTTCATTTGGTTTGTGGGGTTAATTGGTTTTTGGCTTGGATTTAGGCTTCCCTGATTATTTTTTTTTTTTGGTTGGTTGGTTTTTTCTTTGCTCTCTCTCTCCTGGAAATGGTAGTACGATATAATTTTTAGCTTTGCTTCTTGTGTGGGGACTTGTTTCTCGGATTGAGTTTGCTTCTCTGCCCCATGCCACCATTTGACACATGAGCTCTTCACAATTCATCTTTCAATTAACATGCCCAAATAGTACCTGCACCCTGCTGCACAATTCATTCTGCCTCGAGGCTCCCCCAGGCTGTAATAGGGAATAACCCTGCAATCAGCGTTCCCTTTGTCCTCCCTTCCAGCTGTGGGAGCTGCCATCTGAAATGGAAGGTACTGGTGAGTGCAGGTGGACCAGCTCTGATCCTTGGCCGTGCCTGCAACAGGACAGGCTGCCCAGCTGAACAATGCACCCAAACCTAAAAGCAGCCAGATGTGGACAGGGCTTTTTCATGCTGGTGTGGTGTGGGAGGCGGCGAACTTGCCTACAGTGAGCTTGCTCCTCACCAATGGCTTTGTCAGAGCTGTAGAAAACACAAACGTGAGGTTCTCCAAAAGGGCTAAATGGTTTGAATGCCCCCTTGCCCATCTAAAATAAAAACCACCCAGCCTCCTGGGCTGATGGGTAGTGGGGAAGATGGCAATTGAAATGAAATGGAATTATCGCTTGTGTTTTGGCTTGGCTTCCTTGTTTCTTCTGCCTTTTTCTAATATTTCAGCTAGTCAGATCTCCTCTTCTCCATCCATAGCTGCAGCACCCTGAACTCCCTGTGACTAGCAGGTAGTTCAGCCCTGGTAGGTTACATTGGGATTGTAAGACATTGATCCATAGCCCTTATGCTCAATGTTAACCACGGCCAGATTTATTGTCTTGCATCCTCTAGCCTTCTACATTGTTTTTACTTTGCTAATAAACTCTAACAATTACTCGTGTAAAAATCCCTTTTCCTTTTTACACCAGGGTAAACAAATGACGATGCAGAGGAGAGGTCTGTAGGCTGAGGATTGCTGAGCAATAAAGGCAACACGATACGCTTAATGCTGGTTTCAGTGCTTGTGATATTGCTGCATGTGCAGTCACACTTCCTCCGTGCATCATCTGGCAAAATGCCTAGCCTGGAAATATAATGCCCTTTCAGGACATTATTTTTCATAAGCCACTGTTGCTCTCTAGCGAATTTCAAGGGTTGTTTCAAAGATGGGTGTTTCTCTGTGGAAAACGAGAGGTTCCCGTTAGACAAAACGTATTGCAATTGGCACAGAGGCATAACTGTGAGAGTTATTGGTGATGGTTACCCTGGTGCAAAACTGTACTCAGATTGGAGGGTGCTGGGAATTCTTTTCCTGTTTATTTGACCTTTGACTAATGTACTTTGGATTTACTTCCACTGGAGCATACTTACTAAAAGGCAGGATGCAGCGATGAGAGGCAGGGACTGACTTTGTCTTCTCTGTCATGTTGCAGTTAACCACGGTAGCAGAGAAGTCCAGAATCCTGCAGCTGGAGGAGGAGCTGAACCTCAGGCGCAGCGAGGTGGATGAGCTTCGGCAGTGTCTCAGGAGCTCTCACCAAGCAGAGACCCCTGAGCATAACCTTGGCTTGCAGTCAGAGGCTCTTCGTCTACGAGACCAACTGCTCTCTGCCAACAAGGAGCATCAGAAGGAGAGCAGCCAGCTAAAGGAGAAGTACGAGAAGACATTAAAGAAGTACCAGCAGGAGATGGAGAAGCTGAAATCTGTCAATGAAAAGTACTCGCAGGAAATTGTTGACCTAAAGCATAAAGTTCAGCAAGCCACTAATGAGAACATGGGGCTCATGGACAACTGGAAGTCCAAGTTGGACACGTTAGCTTCTGACCACCAGAAGTCTCTGGAGGACCTGAAAGCCACACTGAACACAGGCCCCGACACCCAGCACAAGGAGATTGTGGAACTGAAGGCAGTGGTGGAGAGTATAAAGATGGAGCACCAGCTTGAGTTGGAGAACCTGAAAGCAAAGCATGACATTGAGACGGCTGTTCATATAAAGGAGAAAGAGAGTCTCAAACTGAAGTTGCAGGAGGCTGTGGATGAAGTGGAAAAAAGCAACAGCAACTGGAAAATGCAACTGGAAACTAAAAGCAATCAGCACCTTCTTGAGCTCCAAGATGTGAAGGACAAGTGTCGAGATGCTGAGCTGAGGGTGCATGAACTGGAGAAACTTCATGGTGAATATAAAGATCAGACACAGGCGATAGCTTTCTTGAAAGACCAGATTTCTTTGGCTGAGAAGAAGATGTTGGACTATGAAACATTACAGAAAACAGAAGCCCAGAGCAAACAGGAGATCCACAGATTGCAGGAAAAAGTGCTTGTCTTAGAGAACAAGCTGCAGTCCATGGAGGCCCTGCACCCTTCTCAGCATGCAAATGTATGACTTCTGGGTCGTTTTGCTTATTTATCATAACTGTTAGTAACCTTTCCTAGGAGCAGCCCTTGGCTGCTGCCTTGTGCAGTTTTCTGAGGCTTTTGTGCCTCAAAGTATCTGGATGTTTTTACCTTCCATTGATAGTGCTTTTTGTGCACTGCATCTCCATGCTAAAGGTGTCTGTCCAGTCTTGAAAGCCAGTACAGTGGCATCATTAGAAGAAATAAGAGTCAGGAGAAGCACGTGGGCCACATCTGGGCTTGAAGGCACATGAGTGCTTTGACAACAGAATAGGGCTATCATGGTTTGTCAGGGGTGGGCTCTCATCCTGAGCAAGCGGCGTTCTTAGCTGAAAAAGCATTTCTACAATACAGCTGTTGTCCTCCAAGGAGCTGCAGCAGCCTTAGTGTATTATTGAGCAAGGCCCTTTAGGGGTCGGTGGAGGACAAGGTGGAAGAAGAGTCATTGCCCATGCTGAGAAAGAGCACGTAGCTTGCTCAGCAGGTGGAGCATGGTTTGAGAGTCTCGGTTAGGGGGTTGAGCTGATGGGACTGGATGGGAGGTGCGTGCCAGCAATGCGGCAGAGGCGGTGCGGAGGCTTCGCAGCGTATGTGGGAGACACAGGGAAATGTTGACTTTGAGGATTGGTAGCGAAGAGCTGCTAGCCACGGTCAGAGTGGCACCAGGCTGGGCAAATAAAATGCCTGGTTGAATGTGAGTCCTGAGCCTCCCAGGGAAGGCTAGAATAAAAGCAGTAGCAATATGAAGAGGTCAATTTTCTGTGGCCTTTGTGTCTTTTTACATCATCCTCATTTTTTTGACTATTTACGATAAGATGCCGTCCTGCCTTCGTGGCGTGGCACAGGGACGCATGGCTTTGCACTAGAGTGAGGGGGAAGATTGCTGCTCGTGGTTCTAGGCTGGACCCCTATTTGTGTTTGGATTTTGCATAAGCAGAAAGCCAACTTAACAACTTTTCCCTGCGGGGATGCAGAAAATGAAAATAAGCCATGAAATGTGCTCATTTGAAATGTACTTATTTGAAATCTGTTGCTGGCGATGTAGTCACTGTTCCAGACTGAGGTGCCAATGAAGTGAATAAGATGCCTGTGTTTGATTTGCCAATGTGAACAGCCCCATGGCAATCGGTTGCCCCTCTAGGCAGCAAAGCCAAGCCCATGAATTACTGTTGGCCAAGTCAGAGCTTCAGGCCTGCAAAAAGGCACGCTCAACCAGACAGGAGAGGAGACCCAAGAAGGAATCTACAGCATTAATGGTGTTTCAAGGGGTGCTCGATATGTTTCACATAGTAAAGACAGTCACAAACAATAAGTACAGCCAGGGCCCTGGGAAAAGTGGGTTGTTATTACAACACGTCACGTGTTACAGCCAATATTTAAACAGGAATGAATGTAAAAGAAGAAGCTGGAGGGTTGTTCCAGAGCCCTTTAAATAAATGAGGGGACTCTGGGCGACATTGATATTGGATTAGAACCAGGGAGTCTTGAAATAATTATTTTAACTATGTGTCAATTAAAATCAGGAAAACGTGGGAAGAAATGCATGGGTGAAAGCCTTTGAGTATCATAGGACAAATTCTATTTCAAAATGTCTTAGCGAATTTAATGTGACTGCAGTATTAGCTATCCAAATATTTTAAACACACAGATGTGTCTTGAGACCATGAGTGGTGCCGTCTTTCCTAGACCTTCAAGGGAGAGCCACAACTGCGCTTCCAAAGAGCAGTTAAATAGTTTTCCCATACCAAAAGTACATCAGGCAGCGTATTTCCCCTTTGGCTGTGCTTCTCCTTCTCTTAGACGTATCCTGCAGCCCACTCAAGCTCTCGGGGACTGGCCTCGGGGCTTTCAGCCGTGGTGGCCACAGCAACTGCTTGATCTGGGGCGTGTGCTGAGGTCCTACCGACGGCTGCTGCACGTGAAGAGGCTTGAATTGCAGCTTCTGCAATGGAAAGTTTGGCCGTGAGCTCTGTGGTCTGTGGCTTTACGCTTTTCATTGCAGTAAAGACAAAAGAGGATGGGGAAAAGGCAGAACCCTCTACATGGACCAGCATTTGCTTTTTATTATTTTTTATTAATGTTTTCATTCTCTAATAATTATTATTTTATCAGTGTTTTATTACTGTTTTTGTAACTTTGGGCACAGTTACATTCTTCAGAAATTGAGGAACTTGTTGTCTGATAGGTCTCAAGTTGAATGCTAAAGAGCATTTGCACCTGAATATTTGCCGCGGTTAACCACAGGAGACTGGTCCAAAGGAGAGCAGCTCTTCCATCGCGCCGCACAAGCTCTGGGTGTGTGAAAGCTGGAACCAGAGCTTACAGGGAAAGCCTGAGGTCTTTTCCCTCCCGTGTGAACTTCACTGTTGTGCTCAGCTGCCTGTTGTGTGTCGGCACACTCAGATGGTACCAGTTAACCTTCAGTAGTACCCAAGTGACTCCTCAAAAGCCTTCATTGCCCTCTCGGGAAGGATGTAAAACATCGTAATTTGGATACCGGACACACTTCTGCTTTGGGTGGGGCTTTGGTTGTTAACTTTGCTTTGAATCTTTGGGTAAAGCGCTGTTTTACATCTCGTATTTTACATTTGTTTCAGATGATTGAAACTAATGATATTTCAGAAGAAAAGATAAAGATGAAGCAGACTATGGAAGGTATGAAATTTTATCATTTTGTCTTGGAATACCCTGTTCTAGCGAGTGGTGTGCCTTCCTTTCCTCTGACTTTCTGCTCTTGCAGGGACAGCTGTGTGGAAGGGGCTTAGGAAGCTGTTTCCTCTCTCAGATTTTGCTGGATGGCATTTGTTGTCTGGCTTTATTTTTTTCTTTAATCCAGCTGAGCAAATGGTGGGGTGGATATTTTCACTTTTGCGTTACACACTCACCATGCAGATGCTGCAGGCTGGAGACAGATCTGGGGAAATGGGCACACTTCCATCCCATCACTGATTTTACAGCAGGTAAAATGCAGACATTAAATGTAAGTCATTCCTAGGAGGAGACTCTAATGGTAGATATTAACGTGATTGGCTTAAGATAATGGGGGTTACTTTTTGTATTAAGCTTACTATAAATCAAATCCATCATTTTGACAAAATGCAGAATTTATGCACTCAGAAAATTTGTATGATGTCTCTTGGAAGCTGAATTGCACTGGGCGTCCCTCACAAAGCGGGTAAGCTGTAACCCCTGCTCTGAGCAACAGCAGGCCTGGCAAGATTGGAGCTGGATGGCCCAGATGGTCTCCGTTGGGAGCGATGTCCTACGACATCCCAGTGTGTGGCATACGTGAGGTGCTTCCAGATCACATCTTCCCTTGCTCATTCCCAGTAGCCTTGTTTTTCTTCATTCTTCCTTATGGTTTTGGGTTGTTTTTTTAATCAGAAAAGCCTTGTCAGTGTAGATCGCAAAGGTGGTCTCTAAAGAACTAACTTGGCACGCTTGAAATGGCATTAGGCTTATGGTAGCATAACTTTTTCTCAGTTATTCACCTCTACGGAGCCTGTTCTCTGCCAAAGCCCTTGTTAAAGTCCTGCTGAGGATGTAACCATCTAAACGGAGGTTACTGGGGCTTTTGAAGGCTTAAACTTCACTTGATAGAACCTTAGTTTAGTTTGAGTGTCCCTCCCAGCTGTTTGTGGATTTGAACAGAGGTGTTTTGTCCCGTTGCCGCCTGCCCTCAACGCTGGCTGGGCACCATCAGTCGCTCTCATCGCCGTCTCTGCAGGTACAGGATTATATATATGCTATACCAAATCGCGTGTGGATTGACAGGTAATTCCTGCCTTGGGAGTGTATAACGTAACTAGGTGCAGCAGCCACCGCTCTTAAAAAGGCCGCTCAGCCCGTGTGCGTGTTCCCACACAGGATAAGCCATATCCAGGATGTACTAAAAACAGCCTGGTCAGACTTGAGCCGCAAAAGCGTTGTACTTCAAATCTATGTTCTGTAAGTGTGGAAACGCGTCAGTTCCAGAAAACATGTCTTTTAAAATGGTTTCTGCCTTCCAGTGTAACACAAAGAAACGTGCTGGAAGTTCCTTTCTGTAGTTTTTATTAATGTTTTATTCCTTTTCCCCCCTGCCCCTTGCGGTTGCTTTCTTAAACCTGTCCGATAAGGCTTCCCAGCTGTGTAGCCTGCCTCCTAATACCTGGACAGTGGTGGGATGCAGTGAGAAACACCCAATTTCTGTTTCCTGCTGCTTCTCAGCCGATGGAGGGTACCACCACCATACCCTTGTCGCACCCCGACCCGTGCCCTATGCTGCGTACCTTCCTGATTCGCACAAAGCATTTTCTAAGCTTCTAATCTTTGTCTTTCCTTTTCGTTCTCCCACAGACCTCCAAGACAAGCTGAGTAAAAGAGACAAGGAGGTGTCATCGCTGGTGTCCCAGACTGAAACTCTAAGGGCCCAAGTAAGTGGTAAGTTTCCCTAATCCAGTGCCGATGGGGACTAGGTGTTTGCCTGCTCGTCCTCTGTACGGGTGTTAAACAAGGGCCCGGGTGCTGTAAGGGGCAGGTATAAAACATGACACTGTCTGTTAGTGGATATTGTTGGTAAAAAAATTTGTTCAGGAGTTCTGGTCTCTTTTCAGGAGGTGAATACAAACCCTGCAGAAGCTCTTTGTATCCTGTGAGAAGGGGTTTTTTGGGCTCATTGAATGTCAAAAGCCGAAAGAGGCAGAAATAAAGGGAGCTGGGCGTGTTGTTTCTGACATCTCCCCTTAAATGGAGTTAGATCCAAAGCTAATCAGACCTGTGCTGTTAGGAGTGGGAATTGGGAATAAGGCAAAAAGCAGGAATGTGAGTAAGGGACTAAGTGACCTTTCTTCCCCCTGTGTCCTCTGCTTCTCGTAGCTTTGGAAAATAAATGCAAAACGGCAGAAAAGAAGGCCGATTCGGTGTTAAAAGAAAAGAAGAGGCTGGAAGGTGAACTGGAAGCCTTGACCAAGAAAACACACGATGCTTCAGGGCAACTGGTCTTGATTAGCCAGGAGCTGCTCAAGAAGGAAAGGTCAGTCTTGAAGGATGGGGCTGGAGACGGGGATCTGTGTGTGTGTGTGTTCCTGTTCGTTCGGGATGCTGTAATTTACCACCCAAAGAAATTTGAAGATTGGATTGTTGAAGTCCAGCCCCCAGCTTTCCTGGTCTTTAGAGATGCTCATGTGGGAATTGGGTTAAATTTAGGGGCCGTGAATTATCAGAGGGACTGCCCTTTCGCTGCTCTCCAGGAGCTGCAGGACAGCTCGGTGCCTGTGTAGATGCTGAACGAAGTCATCTGCGGGCCAGCTAAGCTGACTCTGAAACACAGTGCCCGGTGCAGGTCCCAGTCTCTCTACAGCTGGTGCGGTGGGGAGGACAGGAGAGATGAAGCCCCCGAAGCGGTGGGAGTTGGGTCAGGTTTGCTCGCTGGCCTTTCTTTGGACCCGTAACAAAGGTGGGGAAGGAGCGTGGTAGGATGCAGTGGTGTGGGGGCTCTGGAAAGGTCTTCACCTTTTCCTGTTGCTTCTTCCAGGAGCCTGAACGAGCTGAGAGTGTTGTTACTGGAGGCGAACCGGCACTCGCCTGGGCCAGAGCGGGACCTGAGCCGGGAGGTGCACAAAGCCGAGTGGCGGCTGAAGGAACAGAAGCTCAAAGATGACATCAAGGGCCTGCGAGAGAAGCTGGTTGTGCTGGTGAGGGCACCAAAACCCCTCCTGACCTTGGCCTGGGGGCTGGAGGGCGCTGTGCTGTCCATGGGGGGGTTCGAGCCCTTCACCCTTACTCCAAGTCTTCAAGCTTTCTTTTGTGCTGCTGAGCATCTGATGGGAACTTCCTTGACAGCGCCTGTGAGCTGTGGCCTGGCTTAGCAGCACCTCATTAAGCAGCAAAAATGTCCATCTGTCCTTTTCCAGTGTTTTCCTGTTCCCCTTGGTTTTAGATCCATGGATAAACAGGGCTAAAATCTGTGGGAGAAACCCAAGGTCAGTCAGCTACCTCACATCGTTTTACATATTCTCTGATCTAGGGATAAGCAGTGTCCTCTAATTCCCGTGTACTTCAGTGTCCTCCAGTGGTTGAAACGTGAATCATTTATTTGAACTCGGCTGGGAACAAATTGGAGCTGCTGCTGGTTGCATTTGCTAGGATTGCCTTCAGAGTTGTGCTCTGCCCCCATCTACTGTTGAAATCAAAACATGGTTATATGAGTTACCGTGGATTTCTACTTTGCTTAGTGTCAGTAGTTACTGGTTTTAATCTAACGTGCTCCTATTTTCCCTTTGCTGTATAAGGACAAGGAAAAATCTGTAACGGATCAGAGGCGATACTCCCTGATCGACCCCTCGTCAGAGTCGGAAGTGATCCGGCTGCAGCACCGGCTCGTCAGCACGGAGGATGTGCTACGCAATGCGCTGGAGCAGGGCCATCAGATGGAGAAGCTCATGGAAGCGATGAGGCTCTCCTCCGAGAAAACACAGGTAGCTTAAAACTAAGAAAAGCCTTGCTTAATTGGTAATTACAGATCCTTTTGTGCTGTGCAAGATGGATTGCTAAATGTGGTGTCTTGGGGAAGGTTTCAGCGTGAGTAACTGTTCTCTGTGTACAATGGTGTGCGGCCATATATCCTTGCGTATGGGCACTTGAGAATATGAAAGTTGAGGGTTTCTGCCATCCCCGTTCTTTGAGAGGTTTATTTCCTTGCAGTCCATAAGCAGAAACTTCGGAGGTGATTGGGAAAATGTTTTCCATTTCTCTAACCAGTTCCTGGAGGCATCTCTGTATCTGATCTGGGTTTGTTGATGGACTATGACTGTTCCCATTCCAGTTGCTATCTCTTCTTCCCAGCTTCCTCTGATCTCTCCTTGCAGTCTCTTTTGTGAAATTGAAGGCTGCAAGTAACTTGACTCTGCACATTTGGCTTTTTCTGTCTCGTACCTGTGGTGTGTAAGCCCTGACTGATTCCTCCTGTGAAGCGACTTGCCCCTTGTGCCCACCTTTGTGCTTCATGTCCTTTTTGACTCTTCCAGCTGTATTTTCTCGTGTGGCTGGAATCAGGTCATGGCTTTCTGCGCCACCAGTGCTCCTCTTCCACTTGCTCATTTAAATTTTTAGCTGAAAACTGTCTTTCTCTTGCAGTAATGAGCTACAATTGACATTCAAGCAGATACCTTAGGGATAGTACAGAGCAAGCCACTAGGCACGGAGAATGGGCGGAGAGCTTGCTTTCCCTGATGCAGGTGCAGATATGTTGTGGTAGGTAATCTGGGGGTATCAAGTCGTCTCCTCCTCCTCCCATGCCATTTTCTTCTGCACAGTTCGCAGATGCGCCAAATGGCTGTTTGCATTGCAGCAGTACTCGCAGGGAGGCAGTCAGGAGGAGGGTGCACAGTAAAAATTGCAGCCTGGAAAGCTCTGCTGGCTCAGCTGAGCATCTGTGTGGTGCAGACAGTCTCTATATCCCGCAGTGCAGCGGCAGCAGCCGTCTGCCGGCACCAGACAGGACAGCTGTAGTCGTGATGACAAGTTTGTGGCAGTCCAAGACCGTACTATAATCCTGTCGGTACCTCCAGAGTGACTTTAGCTTCTGCTGTAATTGCTGCATGTCAAGTGAGAATGCATCATGACAGCCTCACCTGCTGTAAGCTATGGGAGGGGCAGGAAAAGTTATTCTCTGTTTGCTTTAATGCAAAGTCCCTTGAGAACAGGAAATCTTCCCTTTCGCATTCCTGTCTCCAGGTGGTAATTATTTCTTCCCCAACTGTAGAAAGTAACTAATCTTACATGAAGTGAGTTGGAATGGACCTGATGAGGTCAACTAACCTATCCCGGGTATTACTTTGATACTTTCATGCTTAAGAAATCTTAGAGATACGACAAGATAGTGTTACGCCTTCAACTACAAACCGTGGCACTAAGAGACAGACGGAGGATTATTGCGGGAAGCTAGGCTTCAAACTTCTATTGATGTCAGATTTTTAACGTGCCTGGTTACAAGCAAGTCTGGATCAAAGCTCCCTAGTTTCGGTATGATATCTGTTCATCCTTCCCCTTCTGAAGGGGAGTTGTGAACCAGGGGCTTTCAGGCTGAGCCTGAGGATGTTCTTGGCCTAAAGAGATCCTGTTGCCATAGTTAGCGAATTGATGGTTCTTCTCCCCGAAGCCATGTTTGTGCTGTACCGCATTCTGCACTACCTTCTGACCTCCCCTCTCCTCTCCGACAGCAGCAGACGTTGCCCAGGGAATCTGCCTTGGCATCGCTCTCCCTTTGTCTGCAAAGCCTTGGCTTCGCAGCACGCTCCAGAAGGAAATCTCTAATTACTGCAAGCTGCTGCCGCTCTCCCTTCGCAGGCTTCGGCAGCCGCCGCGCTCTGCAGTCCTTGATGCGCATGGCTGGCCTTGCTCTTAGATGAAGAGGTGGAGGAGCTGGGGGAGCGCCGTGGCGCTGTGTCTTCGTCTCATTGTCGAGTAATTGCTGCCTTGCTGTCTCCATGCCTGCAGCTGCAAAGTATCGGTCCTGTAACAGAGGATCTTTGCCTTCTCTGTGTCTTGGGGGACCCCGATCGCGCAGCTTTGCAGGAAATTAGGACAAGAGGAAACGGGTTCAAGTTGCACCAGGGGAGGTTTAGGCTGGACATTAGGAAAAATTTTTTTCGCCAAAAGAGTTATCAAGCATTGGAACAGGCTGCCCAGGGAGGTGGTTGAGTCACCATCCCTAGATGTGTTTAAAAGTCATGTAGATGTGGTGCTTGGAGACATGGTTTAGTGGCAGACCTGGTAGAGTAGGGTCAACGGTTGGACTGGATGATCTTAAAGGTCTTTTCCAACCTAAGCGATTCTATGAAATGACATGAATTTGGCACTCGGGCCCTTTCTTGGAGAATTTGCAGTGATTGCTCCGGGAGCTTTTTTTATTTAATAGCGAGTGGATCACACCACTTTGTGTTCATTATCGTGGCCGTGTACTGAGATCAAATTTCAAACCTAATTCCTGGTATCCGATAGCTTCTTAGTGCAGAGACCGAGTGTGCTGCAGGTAGGATATATTGCCTTGTGTAAGGCCTGAGTCGCCTGTGGTCGTGGGTACAGTGGCACTATTCTGGCCATCCATCCCGGTAGGATTCACTGCCTGGCAAACCGTTTGGGCTCTCAAAGCAGAGCTCGGCTGGAATCTCTGCCTGTTTTTCCTGCCCAAACTAGACCTCTGTCCCATAGGGTTGATTATGCACCTTCGTGGTCACAGTGAGAATGGAAACTGGGGAGCTGGGACCCCTGTAAATGATGGGGTTTAAACCTTGTAGTCTTTTTCTCCCCATGTCTGGTTTTGCTGCCATCAGCAACTCACCAACATCTGTGTATCTGATTCCCAAGACCCAAGGAACTGACATGTGGCATGCTGTGACTTCAGGCTGCAGCTTTCTTCTCTTATTTGTGCCGATTGTACTGTCGTTTTGAAGCTGAAGGGCTCCATATTATCCCTGCTGAAGAAACATTATAAATGTTTAAAAGTTCCTGTGCTTTCTAAAGATAGAACAGCCTGTCCTGGCTGCCAGACTTGTCCCCAGAGATGGGAAATGTGGAATGGCGAATGTCCTTTTCACTGCTGGGATGTTCACTGTGCCGCATTCTGCAGCTAACGCTGCCCTTGGCTGAGGGTTTGTTTATCGGGATTTAAGACTCCAAAGTGAAGAGCGGATCTGCGTCCGTAAGGAACTTGGGGGACGTTTTGTAGCTGGGAAGGATGCGATCCGGGATGCGGGGATTGGGTCAGGCTGCAGAGGGCAGGAAGCTTCTTGCCAAAAGCAGGGTGGGATTTTTGCATTCTCCTTTCCCTGTGTGGCGTGGGCTCTAAGGAAGGAGGTGGCAGTCTTGCCAGACCTAGGGGCTTGTAGGCAGAACCACCAGGCCCTGTGTCCCTCATCAGTATTGTCCGTTCTCTATTGCAGACTGTTGGAAATTCTGGGTCTGCTAACGGGATTCACCAGCAGGATAAATCCCACAAGCAAGAGGTAAGTTCTAAGCAGAATGTTGTTTAAAACAGTGACTGCTTCACGTAGTTTCTTGCCTGCTGTGCTGGGGACGGCTCTTGGGTGGAGGCAGTTTGGCCAGCAAAGCTTGACTCCGTCATTCCCACAGCGAATGCAAGGGGCTCTGCACACCTCCAGTTCCCAGCATGGTTGGACCCTCACCTTCCCATTAAAACGACTTGAAGCCATCAGGAAGGTGCCGGTGAGGTGCATGCTGAGGTGCACTGGGTGCTTGCCCTGGGAGAAGCGGTGGGAAGGGAGTTTCCCCTCGGTCTCCTTGGTCAATGCCTGTATGACTCGTCTCCTGGCAGCCCCAGCTAGAACCTGCTCTGTCTCCCATCTCTGCTGTTCCCTTTACATGGGTGGCATTTATGGGATGTGCTGTCCTGGTCTCCCATGGTTTTCAGGACGTATGGCAAGGTCTGTAGCCTCAGACTTCATTTCCTTACAGGCAGGATGGCCAGCCTGAGGAAGAGGCAGTGTGGATTACTGGGCAGAGCAGTGGGGCAGGACATGGCAGGCCTGGTGACATCCCACTCCGTGCCTCAGTTTCCTCTTCTGTAAAAAGACCTCTGTGCTTGCCTTCATTTTCCCTAACAAGGTCTCTTTTCTTCCAGGAGAAGCTCTGATAGAGAAGAGGTGAAGAGGATCATTTCATGCCAGTATCAGCTCCTGCGCACTGTCAGGAAAAACGATACCCCATCTGGCTTTAGCACCTCCAAAAGACCAGACGCAGTATTTTCACTTTAAAGCAGGACTATGTTTATACTATACTAACTGATGTAATCAGGACAATCCTGGCGTCCAGTTTTCCAAGGCAGCCGTTGTTCCAGGAGGGAGGAGAAAGATCTCTCTGGGTTTGGTTTTCTTAACTGTATTGGTTTTGACTGTGGAATTTGTATTGCGTGAGCTGCCCTTGTCCCACCAGCTGTTGTGGTCTGGATGAGAGCTGCCCCAGCGGTGGCTGAAGTGTCGGTGAGTCCCAGTAACCCCACAGGAGCTGCAAAGGGATTTGCTTGTGGTGTTCAACTCCAAAGCACGTGCCCAGAGGCTGCACGCTTCCCATGTGGTCTGTCCCTTCCCTTCCACCCACCCCAGTGTCTTGAAGACCTGCGCCAGCGAGTGAAACCTGCTGGGCTGACTGTTCACGCTGGCACGCGTAGGCTGAGGAAGACGGGGTGCGGGGACGTGTTTCCCTCCTCGCCTTGTAGAAGACATCACTGTTCTAGAGCACGAAGGCTGCACTTAGTACTTGTATCATAGCATGTCATGGGAAATAATCCCATTTCAGGGGGATATTTATTTTGTTTCTCGCTCACTGCTCTTTGGGAGCTGTGGTGGCTCCGAGTTTGGGGATGGGCACACCTCGGTCAGGTGTGGTTGGCCTTTCTTCCTGCAGAGAGATGGCTGAGCAGGCCACCGATGCCCTGGGCCACAGCCAGGCTGCCCAGCCTGGTCTCCCTCACTCATATGTGTTTTATCAGGTCTTTTTTGAGCACAGGACTCCACAGACGGCTGGATCTGGGCATTGCCGGCCTGAGGGCTCTATGCTGGCTGCAGTCAGCGTGCAACAGATGCCTTGAGGAGATGGCTCCCTCCTTGCCTGTTTAATTTAACAGCTAATTGGGGATTGCCTGGCCATTCTCCAGAGCTGTCCTTGGCTCTTCAGTATGATGCCCATCCCCTACTACCAGGAATGGAGGAGGCCAAGGTGCTGCTGTGAGTGTTCATGCAGTACTGGCTGGCTGTATTTGGTGGGCACAGCAATCCTCTGTGCATGACCAGAGTACGAGCATTTGGAGCAGAAGGAATCCAAGACTGGAGCCCACACAGCTCTTGTGTCCTTACGCAGCAGTGCAGGCGCAGGCAAGGGTTTGTTCCTCCTTCTTGAAGGCTTTGCTCTTCTCCTCAGCTTTGTACCACAGCTCCTGAGGGACATTAGGGTGGAGGAAGGGGACGGTATGTTCTTAAAGGTGTGAGAGAGTCCAGTTCAGATTCAGTGTTCAGTACCCCAGGGAAGAGTCACAGCAATATTTTACCAGGCTTCCCCTAGTTAGTGCCCGACTCCTCCAGTCTTCAGAAGCTCTTGTGTCATGATGGGGCATCTGTGAAAGAGGACAAGACAAAAAGAGACCACTGAGAGAGGAGATCCGAGCCAGACCACAGGGAGGTGAACATCACGGCATGTTGGCTTCATTGCTCTTTGTCCTGATTTCCTACAAAGTTGTGTTACTTTTTCTTAGTGGGTTGTCAGACTCCTACTTCCTTGAAGGGTGGGCAGCCAGAAGCAACCTGGGAAGGACTTGGGCTTCCTGGCTGCAATTCTGCCATGAGGAGGGCGTTGCTGAATCTGGGCTACGATACAATACTGAACCTGCTAACTTGATGCAGGATTGGTGATCTCCCTCCATTCAAAGGGAGGATGAGAGGAAGGTGACTTCAGGGGAATAAAGCAGGTGAGAAAACACAGCTTAAATCTGGCATACGGCCCAGGGAGGGAGAGCGAGCTTGGGATCTAATTGGCTGGAAATAATTCAAAGGGGATCCCATCCTGCCTTGTAGAAATGTTTCATCAGCTCTTACTAATCACCAGGAAGATTGCCACATCTCTACCTAGCTCTGGAACTTTCCCAAGGGATCATAGGGGTGGTCTCCAAAATCTTCCTGGTTGGTGTATTCATTAACCTAAGCAATTTGGGAAAATCCCAGAGGGAGTGTTCATTGTTACAGCCCGCCACAGTAAATACCTCACTGGGAGATGCTGTTTTTTAAGAATTTAGGGCTGATGTTTCCCAAAGTGCTCCTGTTGGCTGAATGGTCTCTGAAGTCATGTCTGCAGCTCTCGCTGGCTTGAGCGGAGCTAACAGAGTGCTTCTTGCAGTGCCGCCTGTCTCCACGACCAGGGTTTCCCGGGCACCTACAGGTGGGAGAGTCCATTCTGGCTTGTAACTTATTTTCCCTGATAGGTCTTGTGACTTGTGACCAGCTGCCTTCATCTACAGAGGAAAGATACCTGCACTTTCCACCTCCCTTGATGAACCGTTGGCTCTGCACAGGGCAGGATGCCCCAGGAGTCGTTATGGGGACCGTGTATTTGGTTATATTGATCAGATCCAAAGTTTTTAGGGTGGTAGTGGTGGCAGAGGAGTCTCTGGCTCCTGTCTCCTCCCAGGGACCCATCCCCTGTGAGTGGCTCAGACCTGTGGCTCTTCCCAGTCAGCTCCCCAGTCAGCTCGGGTGACAATGCAGAGCAGCAGCAGATGGGTCAGAGCAGGTTTAAAGTTAGTGCTGATGGTCTTCTCTAGCTGTAAATAGCTGTGCTGGTCCCTAAGGATCAGCCAGGAGCTGATGGCACTTCTTGGCTTTCAATGGAGGCTGTGTGGTCTTTGTGTTGCAGGGCTGTACCGAAATGGGCAGCGGGGCGAAGCCAGGTCCCCTGTGTCCCCACCCGCCCTGGAGTGCGGGTCTGTGGGAGCTGCTCCCCAAGCAGGACTGACGACAGTGTCAACAGGACATGTTATCACACGTCTCATCTGGGTTTCAGCTCAAGCCTGTGAAGTGGCCAGGAGGGAGGGTGGACACCAGCAGTGTCCTCCCTCTCCAAAATTGTCCAGGCTTCCCAAGGGCACCTGCCTCTGGCTGCCCCTCTGAGGTTGTAAGAGACCAAACTAGGGACAAGCTTGGAAAGGACAAGGAGGAGATTCCCCAGCCCCTTTATTTATTTGTAAGTTTAAGTGCTATTTTTGCCTATGTGGTGGTGTATAAAGTACTTCACGGTATTTGGTCTTACCGGCTTGGTTCTTTGGGGGAGTGTTTCAAGGGCGTTGGAGCGGTGATGCACCCATCTCCTGTTGTCGGTCGGGGGCTGGTTCCTGTTTGTGCCTTCACTCCCCCTTCGGCTTCAGCCTTGCTTTTATCTCTGTCCCGGAGAGCTGATACGGACGGACAGACGGGGACTGTGTTCTCCCCAGCCCCTCTCCCAGCTTTTGTGTGCCAGGCTGGTTTTACATCTGGAGCTGAGTCCCGAGCGTGATGCCTCGGGTCACCAGTGCCGGCTGAGGAGCAGGAGGTAGCGCCTGCTGGAGCCCTCAGCACCAAGGGAAGGCCGGGCGCCCCGGTTGTGAGACCAGCCCTCGCGGCCAGCTGCGTTACCCCGACGGTTCGTGATGCTTTTCTGCTGAAGGCTGAGATGTTACCCGGCGAAAAAAAAGTCTTTGAAACAGAGACTGTTCCATGTTTAGTGGTTTCTTCTGTAACCCTCTTAGACTCAAGGGAAAAGAATCTGTCCTGGTTGATGATTTCAGCTTTATCCTTCCTACAGCATCCAGAGAGCTGGAGCAAGGGGCAGCGAGGAACAACGGGTGCCAAGTTGCCAGCCAAGGCTTTACAGCTCTCGCCTACCCCCAGCCACCAGCGGTTCCTCTGGCTTGCAGTAGAGATGCATGAGGGTTTCATTAAAACAAAACAATGCAAATGACACTGTAAGTCTTAATAAAAATTCCAGTACTCCGTTGTTCGGCAGCTTTAGCAGCTCAACACTATCTTGTAGGGAATTACTAATACACTAAGATCCTATAGGCCTCATGTAAGTTACCGGAATAAAGACGATACTAGATGTGTAAATGGATGATAACCTTTTACCCGTACAGTATGTATTACAATTTTGTAGCTTAGTCATTTTTTGGCTATCAGATTTTGTTAGTATGATATAAAAAAAGACCAAAAAAAAAAAAAAAAAAAAAAAAAAAGTTTTGTGTCTATA
>VYXH01002427.1:0-12409 GCA_013397275.1 Burhinus bistriatus | reverse complement strand
GGTATGAATAATTGTTTACTAGAGAATATGTCAGGCAGCTCAATTACTGTTTTGTTTTACCTCGTTTTGAGCCTCCTTCAAAACTTGAAGCTGGTGTCTGGAAACACTGCAGTGCCTGCCATCTGTTTTAACTGGGCAAAAATTCAGATTTTTCTGTATTTTTAAAGTAATTTTGATAAATCTGTTGCAAATCTGTTACACTAAGAAACTTTATGTATTATAACCATATGTTGCCTCTCTAGCAGATCTGCCTCTCCTGCATTTATCCTGCTCATCCCACTTGCCCCCTTGGACTCTTGGCACAACACTACAATTCTTTCAATCTTCTGGAATTTCCTAGGTAGCCCAGGATTTAATAAGTGTTAAGATAAGTGAGCCAGAGAGTTCCTTGAATAGTGCTTTTAGGAATTAGATGCAAGTTTTCCCAGCCTGTTCATTTAAAAATTATTAAATACAGTAGCTGTTTAATGTCCTTTGTCATGGATGGCCTAGAAAGTACTTAATCATGCAAGAATCATCCTTCTGTGATCTCTCTTAATTTTAAATACAGCATGGAAATGTTTCATAAATATTTCTACCTCTGCAGTATTGTGAATAAAACTACCATCTCTGCCAAGCAATGAACCTATACAATTGTTAGAATTTCACTTGTTCAAAACAGACTTCAAAGACAATTTTTTACTGGACTCAGTCGTGCCATCCACAGTCTTCTGTCATCTTTAGTTTCCCTCATCAGTTTTTTACATTTCAAACCTGCTATATATTGTTTGCTATCTATTTTTCTTTTCTTTCCCAACTTGCAACATTTTTTTAATTTAACAGAAGTCAAAGCCTTTGCAGCCCAAACATCTCTGCTACTCATAGAGGCATGCCAAGTGTTTCAGATTCCCAAGACACTGTGCAGTCTAGAGGAAATAAAAACAAATTGTGAGGGTAGGCAACTCCTCTGTGGGAACAGAATCATAATTTGGGAATCACGATCTATTGCAAAGATCTCACCCAGCCAGGTTTTGCATTTTGTTTTGCACCAATTATATTTCCAGTAAGCTATTAGTTGAATTTCCTTCAATAACAGGAAAACAGTCTTTGTGGACCAAGGGCATGCACGCATACAGTAGTCTTTTAGAAAGACTTTTGGTGTTCTCTGATGACAATGTTATATGTTAGCTAAAGAAACATCGTGACTTGTGTCAATCTAGATCCAGAACTGGTTTGAAAACAATATTGAAATGGTATTTATCAATGGGTCACTGCGAAAATAAAAGGACTTATAGAGTAGCATCTGTTTCTAATCCATATGTTGTTCAATAGTTTCATTAATAACTGGGATGATGGAGTACAGAGTATGGCTATTAAATTTGCAAATGGAGCCAAGCTGGGGATGAATATACTGAGAATGGTATAACAATTTGGAGTGATCTTGACAAATTGGAGGTATGATCTGAAAATAATCAGATACTATTCAACAGGGACACATACATTAGGCAGAAGTTGTCTATTTTGTAGACAGGATAGATAAAAGTAATTTAAAGAGCAGTTCTGCAGGAAAGGATGTAGGGGTTAAAGCTGGCCATACAGTGGACTAGCTCAACGTGATTCAACAATGTCATATTGATGAAAAAAAAGTCCAAAGCTCTTTGGGATCAAATGGAATTTATAACCCCAAGTATAGCCTGCAAGACAAGAAGGAATTCTTCTCATTGATTCAGCTTCACTCAGAGCAATTTTCCAATTATATGTGGACCAGTTGGAGAGAATTCAGTAGAGAAAGATGAGAATGTTTGGGAGTCAAAAAATGTGACCTGTGAAAAATGACTGAACAAATTGTGTTATTTAACCTGGAAAGGAGAGGACTGCAGGAACAAAACAATCATCTAATACATAAAAGGTGGTTGCAAAGAGAGGGAATAATTCATTCTTCATGTTCTATGCCTAGCAATAACAGTTATAAATTGCCGCTTAATTGGTAGGAGAGTGAAGTGGTGGAATAAATTGCCTAAAGAATTGGTGGAATCTCCATCTTTTAAAGTTCTTAAGAACCAGCTAGTGAAATATCTGTCAGAAATGACACTGGCATAATTGTTCTTCCTGGAGCAAAGCAATAGTAGACTTAATGACATCTTGAGGTTCCCTCCAGTCTTGTGCCTCCAGAGAGTTATTGGGTGTAAAATACATCTTGATGAAGGGATGTGAAAAATGCTACAGTTCTGATTTCGGTAACAGAAGTAACCGAAGACACAAGAACTAGAAAATCAATTATGTTAACTGTGATTGTGAGAAATGAATTTACACTTCCTGGTCCTCATTCTTAAATGTTGATTAACCTTTATGAATCATAGTTTATCCATTCATGATATGAAATATAAAATATGGAGGTAGTACTAAATACCACAACAATACTCCAGTTGTATAATTACTAAAAATCAAATCCCTGTCATTTGTTGCAAAATATTTAAATACAGCATATGGCCTTAATATTTTAACAGATTTCTAAATAATCCACAAGAAAAATTGTTAATTTTCTTAAATTAAGCAAAATTGAATAGTACACTTCATGTGATTTAGTGATTACAGAGTATTCCCCCCTGCCAAGAATAACACACAGAAAAGAAAAAAAATCAAAGAAGAACAATCCCCCATATGTTTTATCAACTTAGCCCAAAGAGGATCCTGCTTTGATTAAGAAGTTGAAGCAGTAAAATCAAAAAGTGAGGTCTTCACTATCAGGTAACAACCATGGAATTCAGCAGAGTTTTCTTTAGTAAAATGATGGTAACGTTTGAAGCATTTGGTCTCTTGTGCTTCAGTATTTACAAATGGAAATATAACAGAAAACAATTTGTAAGTGGTATAGATGTTTGTGAAAGAAGTTTGTTCCATACTTGGGCAGTCATGAGATAAAAGAGTCAATCAATCTGACTGGGTGAAGAATAGCTAATTCAAAATAAGCAGAAGCAAAAGGACAGGTTTCATTAAAATCAAGGTAGTGGAGCAGAGAGACAAAGCCTGATGGAATGGATACAGAGCAGGGTTGTCCACAACGGACTTGTGTTTTCTGATAAGGAGAAATGACAGTTTTCTTAGCTAATCCTGAGCTACTCTGCAGGAAAAAAACAACAAACAAACAAAACACCCATCTAAATTTAGAGCATCTGCAGATCGTATTCTCCAGCAAGCATTATGATTCAGCAGCAGAAATACAGTTACTTTTTAGTGATGTGTTATAAGATTTGGAATTTGCATTTTCCACACAGAAAAAAAATTATTCTTTTTCCTGTTTACTGAGCTAAAAAAATGTTTATGTTATAGAGGCTTAGATTATCAAGCTAGAATGTATCAATCTGTGGTTATTTAGCCTGAGTTCTACAGCACAAGCTGTATGACTAAATAAACAAACTCTTGTTTAACTACAATACCTCTGCCAGAAAAACATTGAAAGTTGTCAGTGATAGGTCGTATCACAACACAAACTTTGCAATCATTCCTTAATTAATAGTTCCTCATTTAAAACAGTAACAACATTTTATTCCCAGTTTGAACTGCCTTACTTCAGCTTGCAGCTATTTGATCTTGTCATATATTTGTCTGATGGACTGACAAGCTCTCTATTATCCAATTGCTGTGGTGCATGCAACTACTCACACACTATGATCAAGATGCCTGTGAGCCTTCTCTGTGTTTAGTTAAAATGGATCGACACATTACAATCTATCAAAATAGGCCAAGTTTTCCAATATTTAACGCTTCTCATTGGCTCTTGGAACTCTTGATCAGTTATTGGTACCCGAACCATATTTCTCTAGATATCACACGCCTATGTTCTTTGGGTTTAGATGTACTATTACAAACTCCCCAGGAGAAGCAGGAATATTGTCTACTATTACACTGCAAGCAAAGGCTCAATTAACTGGTGAATGTCACCAGAAGATTCTTCTTCTTATACAGATCCCTTGTAAAATGTGAAAATGCATTTCCTTGCATTGCTAACTCCTGAATCAACTCATAAACCTAGACAGAAATGCTGGAGCCATGTTTTATGGAGTTAGGTACCACAAAGCATGTATCATCACAGTCCGAGAAACTCAATGTCTGAGAGTGTTCAGTGAGTATTCAGCAGATACCATGGAAATGCCCTTAGCTTCAGCCATGCTAAGGTGAGAGCAAATTCAAGTATTCATTTGTGAAATCCCTGATAGATGATTCAATCACAGGTATCGGAAATAGGACAGCCATACAATCTCTGCTTATTCTAAGGCCAAATTTTCTCTCCTACTTTGTGTCTGGCAAACAGCGTGACCTGTCCACACAACAAGGGACTCTCACTTTGTACACTCCCAACATCAACAGGATAAGGAAATTAAAACTATAAGGAAACTATAGACAATCAGCCTTGCTTTGAATAACTGATCATGTCACATCCTAATTGATTGGTCAGGCATTGGTGTCTCCCAGCATGACCTTAGCATGACCTGTTAATGACTGCCCCCAATCACTGCTTGAGCTCTTTCTAGCTGAGTAGCCTTGTAGTCCAGTTCTGCATAAAGCCTTTTCACTCACTGAACCTATAGGACGTAGAAAACCCATCTTCTCTCAGTCACACCTTCCATACCTATATGAATGCATACGGCTCAACACTGGCTGCTGTTTGCAACCCAAAAATGATAGCAAGTAATCACACAGGGTGCTAATGGGCACAGAGGACATCAATCATCAATCATCACTTGGACGCTGTGTGACTTTACATTTAGCTTTATTAAATGTGCTGTCTGTGCCTAGCTTCCAGGCATTAAAATTACATGGGGTTAAGGACCTGTTCTCTTATTTGGCCTTCCATCAGTCTTTGTGACCATTGGAAATCTTATCTGTAATGACTTTCTTTCTTTCCAAGTCATTGATTAAAAAATGTGACCTATCCTAGGGCTATAGGTTCCCTGAGGAACTGCATTAGTAACTTGTCTATTTGATGATGGTTCCCCAGCTGCATGCTGAGAGACAGCTGAAAGCTCCATGCCTATCGATGAATATAGTCTGGGCCTGGACATGGATATGGATAGCCCAGCCCAAATGTTATACCCTTGCTAAGGTTGAACTGTTGTTATGGTCTTCTGAGGTCAATGGACTTTGAAAGTAATGTGTCCTATGGCTCCAAACTTCTGAGGAATTGCTGCTCAGCCAACAATCCCCTCTGCTAATAATTTACCAGAAAACAACAATACTTCAGTTACAGATATTGACACACTGCCATGTCAATCCTACAGTACCTTGCCAGCCATCATGATTTATTTGTGATTGATGAAGCAGTGAAAGAAGCAGCTAGACCACTACTGTCAAAAGATTGCTGAATTTGATTAATTTCCCCGTAGAACATGTTTATTTTCCTGTGTGATGGCAATGAAAAAAGGTGAAGAAGTCAAGCCTATAACAGTATTTCTTCTGATTGAAAATCTCTTGAGGTATTTTTGAACCCCAGGATATGGAGATAGGGTAAATACTTGTGAAAATGGTGGGAAAATGAGAAGTGTCTCCATGGTTTTCAACAGAGCTACAGTAAGGGAGGATGAAATGTCACATGTTGGGGCTGATCCTGAAAAAGCTGAAAATTAACTAAGGTGAATAACATGATTCACCTGAGGAAGATGTTGCATGATGTGAAGGGCCTACTCCTATTCATCAAATTAAAAATTTTTAGGATCAAGCATTTGATGTGTGTGTACGTGCAAAAGGTATTGACATGTTTGGTTTTGCTACATTTCATATTAAGTGATTTTGATCAATTATATGAAAGTTTGCATTTTTAGATGATAGATTTCAGTAGAAAATAACCTAAACATTCCAGCTGCCCTTTGAAGCTGAAGACGTTGATATTTTAGAGTTTTCAGACTGGTATTTATGTGTCCAACCATGTATTTAGATATCTTTTCTGGCAGCAAGGCTTAGAAAAGCTTAAGACCTCACTTAAGGTGACCAGATTAAATGATTAATGGCACCAAATGATTTTTTTAATGGAAGGAAAGGAGGATCAGGAAAGACCTTTCCTGTGTTTATTCAGTTATTTATACACAGACGTGTATACGACATAACCTCAGCAATACTGCAGCTGGAGTTATTTGACTAAGGACGGTGGTGAAAAGGCACAAGCCATCTTTATAAGACCTTTCAAGCTCCCCACCCATGGAATTTTACACACAAGCAGCCAATGTGTTGTCATTTAGAATCTGGAAGCATACTATGGTTTAGGTTATTTATTTAACCTCTATTATTTTGTGTTCTGCAAGCTGTTCCTGTGTTTTATATATTTACAACACAAACTTATTATGAGATTGTTACTGGTGTTGACAACTCGTACTCAAAAGACAGAAAAGCCAGAATTAAGATTGCTAGTGGGGAACACGGTGTGTGATTGGGTAATTAAAGTGTATGTACACCTTAGGAGAAAAAACAATTTTGAACAAACAACCATAATTATGGAATTTCCTTCATTTTCTGCTAGATAACTTCTGCATTAAACCATATTTGCTTGTTTTTTAGTGGTTTCGTCAACAGCTCCTGAAAATGTATCATTCTGTCTTGAGGATGATTGACTGGGCCTAAAATGCTTATTTTACTGGTAAATTTGCTGTGCAGAACATGTAATTTAGTTCATATATCTGACAGATACATCAAGTGCCTTTTGAAATCATGATGAAAAGATCTAATAAAAATATCTTTATTAGTCAGATTCAGCTTTTGAATAAAGTTTAATGTCAGATTTAATTGAAGCCTGTAGTAGAGAATTAAGAAAAGTATGCCTTATTCCCTGTTGCAAGGTTACTGTCCCCCTCAGCTCACTCAAACCGTGCCCCATGCTTCTGTCTTTAAATTCAGCTGCTGTCCCCAGTGAGGGCTTCAATTAATTGTTTGGCAAGAGTGGTGGAGTTTTCTGATACAAAGTACTTACGTGTCAACAGTCACACTTCAAACCACTAAAGGTATAATACTATTCTCTTCCTACTATATTTTAGAAATTATCTTTGCTTCCCATATCCAATAACGCTGAGTTAAAGTAAGCACTCAGCTCTCATCACCAGATACTGGTTATATCGTTTGAGTTTATGCTGCTGCTGGTGGTCATTAGTTGCTGTGTTTCAAGTAGCTCAAGTAAAACTGTATTGCATGAAAGGGTTAATTCCCACTCTGCTCCATAGTAACATAAGCTTGGGTATAGGAAAGAAGAAAAAGTTTTCAAAGAAGAAAGTGTGAAGTCTTAAAAATACATTTCTAGACATCCTGAAATTTGATTCCCATAGATATATCTTACAAAAATACTGGAAAGAGTACTGTAGTCTTTTTATTTGTCACATTAGGCATAACACTTTTGATTTATGGTGCTTAGGGATTTATTTGATTTTTAATGTTGCGTTTATCCAAACCAGTGAACAGTGAACTCCAAATGGGTTTTTGTACACTCAATTTACATCTGCACACTTTAAATCCCATCCTGGTAATTAGCCATGGATAGTCAGGTCTAAGGTACTTAAATTGTTCTGAGTGCTACTGTATTCTAAATGGCTTTGTGCATGTTTGAGTGTTTCATTAGTCAGGATCCAAGGGAGACAGCACCCAACTTTGGTCATAGCCCCAGCAAAAACATACCATTGTCTGTGGTATTTGAAGCACCACGTCACAGAATGATGGCTCCTGTACAAATATAATCACTATCCCACTGAGCTTGCAGTCCAAAAAGACAGAATAAGAAGAACTATAAGGATACAGAATGGCAGGATGGATTATTGGGGTCTTTTTTAAGTGGGAGAATTAGTTAAATTCTCAGACAATAGTACCAAAAAAGGAGCAAGACAAGGCTGGGGACAGAAGGGAATGAAGGGAAAGGGTTTGTTGGCAAACAGTATGAAGGCTGAGATGGGGAAGGTCTTGCTGCCACCGCTGTTTGATGCAAACAGCCAATCAAAGAAAACTTGATGAGATTTATCACCACAGAGAGTTAACCAAGTTGTTGCAAGAGTTCGTAAGTATGAACTTGAATCAGAAAGCTAAGCAAACTGAGTTCCGAAGGAAAAAAAGAGAGCTAATTGGCAAACTGAGCAAACTAAATTTTTAGTCAACTTTCCTGTTTGAATGGAAATCTCTGGATACCCCACAGCTTGGTCTGCAATGAGATTATGTGAGTTTATGTGTTGGTGCACAAGTAGAGATACTTCAGTACTTGCAGATGTATGTGTGCATACATCACATCAGTTTAAAAAAGTGGTTTGTATCAGTAGCTCCTCCTGCAGACTGGAAAATTTTGTGCTTGTGCATTCACTTTCAATTTAATTAAACTAAAATTATGTTTGTGCAGTCAGGTGACTTTTATCATCAGTTTTGTTTGCTGTCCAGCCTGTATTTCAGTCCCATCTTTTGCAGGCATCACAGCAAATCTACAGGCTCAAGGAGAAGCTGCTTTTGCATTTTTGCTACTCCCAAAATGAGATCACTGAAGCTTGGATTGGTTGTTCCAAAGTTTCATCTACTAGGAACTTTACACAGTTGGAAGAATAAATAAAGCTTATAACTGGAGCTCTCCTATAATCTCCTGAAAATGAAAACATATATTTATCTCAAAAAAGAATGCTAAAATGGTCTTATAATAGATACTATGCAGAGGCAGAAAGACCTGGATCCTAATGAAATAACAAAAGCCTATCAGCATATGGTGCTGATTCATGTTCACGCCTCTGTAATTTCACCTGATAAAATTACTGAGAATCATATTAATCAACCTGCCCTTTCTGCAATCAATTACACCTGGGTAAAGTGTATGTAAAATGCTATTATTCAGATTTTACAATGTTTTATCCCCATTTTGCTACTGTTTAAAAGACTACACAAAGTAGTGGACCATGTTCGGTCCCTATCTGTTTAGGAGAAGAGGTCTCGGGGAGTCATTTCACAGCAACCACCACTACCATGAAAAGAGAGCTTTCGTGCCTTCTCTGGTCTCTCCAGGCAGCAGTAATATTTAAGACCTTCATGCCAGTCTATTTTTTGGAGAAGTAGCAGATGTGCATCCATATTCTACCTCCATCCACTACAAAATGATAAATACATTTTTCATTCAGAAAGGGGAACCATGTACCTTCAACATGATTTTTATTAAAAATTTAAAGGCAGCACTGAAGGAGATGCTGGGTGAAAGAGCACAGTGCGTGTCTCCTACGTAAGCTACGTTGCAACTGCATCCAAATATCACTCAGCCTGCTTTTCAGCCACCTCTTTCTTGTTCTTAGGAAATGGATGGGGCTGGTGGGGAAGAGGGAAAAGCAGTTCCTTTGAAGTGAGATGCTTTATGTTGGAAATAGACTTAGCAAAACCCTTTAAGTGGCCTGTCACAATTTGGGGGGTAGGGCAGCACTGGCAGAGTGCCACAGCCTGCTGGCCTATGCCACATTTGCCTAATGAGCCTCACAAGCTTTCATTAATGTTACACAGAACAGTGGATATGAAGCTGCTGGGGAGGGTCTGTCAGAGCTGGTACATGCCTTGGGGGAAGTAATGTGCAAAAAAACTTTGTATAAGGGAATCGCATTTGGGATATCTTTCCAAATTCTTCAAATGCACTACGAAAAGTGCGTGTGTTTATGGTATTAGCTACTTCAGTACTAAAGCCTTCCTGTGTCAGAGGGAAGGAAGCGCAAAGAAGAGGTCGTGGTCTGTCTGTATGGGAGATTTTTTATATAAGCTTTTATGTCTGTGCAGGATTTTTAAAGTAGAGGACAGTAGGTATGGCTTTATAGAAATGTTTGGCTGCAGGAGACGTGAAAAACCTCCAAACTGGTTGTTCAACAGCCACAAAAATCTTTCTTTCCTAATAGTGTGGATGCACAAATTTGCAAATATTGAGCAAACAGCACAAAATGGAGGAACTGTAGCACTTTCAATAAATGACTAGGGAGGTTTATACCAAACCCCTTTGCTCTTGGTCCAGTACAAACACGTGCACCATTGCTGTTTGCATCGGCCTTGCTCTTGGTGGCTCCATGGAAATTTTTGGGTTTTGAATGGCACCAGTCTATGTTTGCACATGAAGCATCAAAGGCCTCCACAACCCACTGGATCTGCTGCTGTGTGGGAAGGAGCTGTGGCTGGCCATTCTTTCCTGTGTCCCACAGGTAGTCTCTCTAGTCTCTCTAGACACAAGGGAGCCAATGTTTGAGGCAGATGAGACCTCAGAGGAACGCAATGGTGAGGAAAGAGAGTCTAAGAGAATGTATTTTTACATAATAACATCTGTCTGTTTTCTCCCTTTGCTACCCCTGAGCATTCCTGTCATCCCCAGGCCACAGCAAGTCTGAGCTCTGCCATAGCCTTCTCTCTGGGCCTCTGACTTCATTTACATACTGCCTGCTTTCAGTCTCAGGCCAGTCATGTTTATACCGTATTTTGGCAGGAGCGCAGTGGAGCTGGTAAGTTATTCCATCTGCCTCTGCATCCCTCTATACCAAGCACTTCTTGCAAATACATCTACTCCAAGCCATTATGCATCATGTACAACCTAGGACTTTCCAGGATGAAGTATTAATAGAAAAGGCTTGCCTTTCTTAAGTCAATTAGCATACAGCACATTGAACTTGCTGGACAGCTGTGTTGTTTGCTTCTTGTTGCTGGTGAGATGCACAGAGTGTAAGCAGGCCCAAGAAAATAGGTTTAGATGTTCTCGTGCAAACTGTACCACGTCATGTACTCCAGAGGATGGAGGGACAAGTGGTTCTTCTGCCCCCCTATTTAACCCTTGACACCAGAAGTGCTGCTGCGAGATGGGACTCCAAACATACAGCATACTACATATGTCATGGTCATTACATCTGACTGTGCTCACAGTCATGGTCCTTCTGTCTTTCAGGGATGTTCAGGACTGGAGAAGAGAGATCAACACCACCTTGTGTGACATCGCTGTCTTCAACATGTAGAACAACCAGCAGTGAGTTCCCCTGCAAATGTCAGTCTTGCTGCTCTGGAATGTCAGGGGAAGCCTCAGGTGCCAGGATTTTCAGTCTCCATGTCCCAGTTCCCCAGCAGGGACCAGGACGCTCAGAGGGATGAAGCTGGGGAATGTTAGGTCAGGAATGAGATGTCATTCCTGTAGGCATGAGCACACCTGTGGTCATGTGTAGCTACTCTAAGTGACACTGACAATGTGACTTAACCAATACAACCCATCACAGTGCCAGAGAGCCCTTAATCTTCCTTGGGATTACACCGACACCTGTATTATTTTGCCTGGACTGCTGTTGTATGTGTTTGCAAACACAGTTGCAAAAGAAAAGTATTTGAAGATAGGTATAGATAAGATTTTATGACAAAATCCTTCCTACCTGCACCAGTAACTTAGTTTAGGAAACTGTCAGCTTAGTCCACAGCTGTTAGGGCTGACCTCTCCTAAATCAGCTTCAGTGTACACCTCTCCTCTGCCCCTTTGTCAGCAATGGCTCCCTTTAGGGCTGTTGAGGTTTGCCCGCTTTCTCTCATCTCTTCTTATTAAACCTTCCTTCCTGTTCTTACTTGGATTTGTATTTCTCTGCCCTAAATCTCCTTTCCCTCCCCCACTTTCCAGAGCTGGATTTAAAAAGTGCAAGTGTCTGTAAGCAGCTTTGATTTCTCTCTTTCCTTCCTTCCCATTCCCTCTAGCTTATTTTTGTGTCCATTTGCACTGCATTTTTTTGATAATACTTCTCTTGCATTCTTCATGTTTCATAACAGTAAAATATGATGAAACACTGAAGTACATAGAATTCACTGGCTTCAGCTATTCTAAGCTGTGGTCTTTGTGTATAGACTAAAGAATCTCTGTTACCAATACAAATGTGAATGTGGGCTCTGTCGTGGTTTAACCCCAGCCGGCAAGTACGCCCCATGCAGCTGCTCACTCATGCCCCTGCACCGGGGATGGGGGAGAGAATCAGAAGGGTAAAAGTGAGAAAACTCAGGGGCTGAGATAAAGACGGTTCAACAGGCAAAGCAAAAGCCACACAGGCAAGCAAAGCAAAACAAGGAATTCATTTGCTGCTTCCCATCGGCAGGCAGGTGTTCAGCCATCTCCAGGAAAGCAGGGCTTCATCATGCGTAATGGTTACTTGGGAAGACAAATGCCATCGCTCCGAACTTTCCCTCTTCCTTCTTCTTCCCTCACCTTTATATTGCTAAGTACAATGCCATATGGTATGGAATATCCCTTCGGTCAGTTGGGGTCAGCTGTCCCAACTGTGTTTCCTCGTAACTTCTTGTGCCCCCCCAGTCTCCTTCCTGGTGGGGTGGTGTGAGAAGCAGAAAAGGTCTTCATGCTGTGTAAGCACTGCTCAGTAGTAATGAAAACATCCTTGTATTACCAACACTGTTCTCAGCGCAAATCTAAAACATAACCCCACACTAGCTA
>VYXH01002422.1:0-19386 GCA_013397275.1 Burhinus bistriatus | reverse complement strand
TTCTGTGATTCCATGATTTTCAAATGCCCTACACCCCCACACGCCTGTTTGACTCTTTCCATTTGATTTATGTGGAGTACTGTATTTTGGATTTGTGTTAAGGAGACCTCTTCAGGAGTCAGTGAGGAAAATGCTAGCAGTTGTACTGATGGTTGAGACTAATGACTTACTGATATCTGGATTGTCTTTTGGGTGGAACAGCTATTCATCTAATCACCTGTTGAGATTGCAGAGAACCCTTTTATTTATGCATAAGCTACATGTAGAAAAGTGGTGCCACTTAAATGCCGGGAGAAGAAAATTCTATCAATTTTCTAATGGAAACAAAAGATTTGCTGATGTTGATCAAAATGAAGGACAAAGGGCGAAATTCACTGTTAGTATAGCACTGTAGTGTGAATTCTAAATACCCAGCAGAAATGTAACATGATAAATGTATTTATTCTAAAGTAGGCAAATACTACTTTCTTTAACTTTATTGATTTTTAAAAGACACCTAATGTAAATAATAGAGACCTCTGTTTGGTTGTGGTTGTAAAGTGGCTTAACATAAATTCTTAAGGCTTATATCCGTAGTTTACTGCCTGTGTTTTGAGAACACTATTATGAATTGGGCCATCACAAGGGAATACTTAGGGCCTAATAATCAGGAGGGGAAGCGTAAGATCAGAAAGTTTTTCCTGAAGATACATATACATACATACATATATATATATAAAACCAACCCTGGCTGTTGACTTCAAATAAAAAGAGAATCCTTGTGGATTAAGAGATCGTTCCCATCCTGAGCATGTTTTGTCTGAGAAGAGCCACGCTTTTACTCTTCTCATCTTCGATGTGATCTGGTAACATATACATAATTTGTCCCCAGGTGCTAATCTGCTACATAGAACCATTGGGACAGACTGGTTTAGAGTTCATTCTCATATTTTGAGCAGGGCGTTGGACTACATGAGCTCTGGAAATCTCTTCCAACATAAATTATTTGATGATTCTATGACGCAATTTATGTCAAGGACTGGATTTGTGCCGAGATACTTCAGCCAGTGCAACTGGGAAACAGGATAAAAAATTGTTTTAAGCTGTCTCTGTACCTGCCTTGCACATCAAGACAGGGACAAAATGTTTATGGTTTACAGCAAAGCACTCAATCTTAAAATTGTTCTTACTGATAAACAGGAGCTGCATATCGCATGTTTGTGGTGGATCCCAAGAAATTAAAGTTTTTCTGGGAACTGTGAAATGAAATTGGAAAAGGTGAAGAACCTTATAGCAAAGAGAAAAGCTGCTGAGTGAGTCTATTTCATCCTGGCAGAATGGCTTTTATTGCCCTTTTTTTAAAAAAACCACAACCTTTGAAATGTTACTTCTTTAGGCATTGAGGAGCTCTTTTAAGAAATAGATCAGTAATATTTACACTGAGCCTTGTAGAGTGCTTCTTTTTATACGTGATGGTATAATAGTGCAGTGTGAATGAATGCAGTGTTAACATTTGGGATACACAAGCAGCTCAGTGACTGGGGCAAAGAAAGTAAAATCTTCAAACCAATGTGAATTAGTTGTTGTAACCAATATTGGAACACCCTGACCTTCATTCCAAAGAAAAAGAACTTGATTTTTTTTGGGGGGGAATGGAATAGTGTCTTTTAAAGTTGTATTATAATGATACCAAAACACCCATAGATAACTTAGGGCTGAATAGTCAGGAGGAAAAGGGTAGGATCAAAAACAATTTTTGTCAAATACTATGTTAAAAACCCTTGACAGTTTACTTCAAATAAAAGAGAATAGAGTTTGAGTGCATCTGTGAAAATTGGATTTCTTCAGTCTTAAACCTTATTTGTTATGTGGACAAGATAACATACAACATGGGTGGGGAACCAGTGAGCTGTATTGGAATACCAGGGATAGGTTTATAAAGTATTTCTGTGTAGGCACAGGTGTACATGGAAGGCCATGCATTCTAGCCCTCGTCCTCTTCAGAAAATGTTTTCGTCTCTTCTGAATTTGCATAGGAAAATAATTAATTTAGCTATGCACTAATTCCTTGTAATTATTTACATCAATTAAGTAAGAATAATAAAAGCCTTTGATAGTAGATCATCATTGAACTATTGTTTGAGAGAGGGTCCTAAAATGTTGATAAATGAAGACTTGCTTTTATTTTGGAGCAGCTGGATTGTAGAACTCATTGCATGAATTTTGAATAATGACTAATTAACTATGCATATCTATGTTTATATCTATGTTGGTATTTGCAGCATGACAGACAGAGGTCTATTTCTCAGGCAGTGCTTGATCTGCGTTAACATTGGAGTGATATACACGTAATACAGCTACATCAGTGAAGGCTGTGAAGACTAATGAGTGTGTAGTAGTTTACATAAGGACCTTATATGACTTCAGTAGGATGTAAGGGTCTCCTGGATCCCAGTATCCATCCTCTCTCTTGCCTTTGGCAAGCTTATCTGTTGTTGAGTTGCAGCCTGTTGATGTTGAGTTGTGGTGAGCTGAAGTGAGTGCTTTTTCCTTGATCTCTTCAAACTTGTTGAACTGTAGAGCATCATGGAAGAGCTTTTTTCCTATGAAGAAAGCTGTATCTCCGTGGTGTATAGTAAAATAAAACAGAAGATAGACTTTTTCTGTCACAGATTTCAAGTTTCCTTCTACATTTTCAGTGTAAGTTGCACTGCTACAACTATTTCAGTACAAAATCGTACCACTAATTAAAATAATGATCTGTGGATAAATCATTCTGTATTTCATTACCACAAGTCAAGGCAAATGTTATTTGATCTTTAAGGTCTTAAAAGTAAGTTTAAAAATAAAATAAAAAATCTGGACATGGTTTGAAGGGCTCTGAAAAATTAACAGTCATGATCACAAGCGATCTAGCTGAAGCCATAGGATCTTTGCAATTTCCTGATGTTATCTAAACACTACTCTGCAGCTATTGTGTGCCGAACCTAAATTGGGCAGAGGTCATAAGATTTCTTACTGTCACCCCTTTGTACATCTCATTTCCCCCCCCCCGCCCTGTGTTTCCTTGTTCAAATACGTTCTTTCACTAATTTCCCCAAACAGTGAAGGCTTTCTCGCAGAGGTGTTTTTGGCAAATTTGAGAGTCTGGGAATGAATACTTGCTTACAAAACTGTTTGTTTGTTTATTTAAGGTTGCTAATCTTGCTTGTTCATTGTCAACAAATGAAGATGGAATGAAAATTGTCCAAATGGCAGCTAATCACATAGAGACTTTGTGCCCACAGGTATGACTTTTTCAATTAATTCCCATTACAGTGCACTGAGCATACACTGTATTTTTGTCACACAACATAGATGTTCAGTCATGCTCCTTCAGTTTAAATTCACATTCCATTTACATAGCTTAGTGTAGTAAATGGAGATCAAATGGTAAATCAAAGGCAAATACTCAGTTAATTTGTTTATTTTTTTCTTAGTGATTAACAGAGGAATTGTTAATAGTCTGGATTGATTCGGAGTTTTAAAAAGCTGTAAAAATTGGAATTGAAGAAACATGCTGCTCTGTTTCTGAAATAAAACCTGGTTGAATGAATTGTGTAACATGGTAGGCAAATCGGGAATATTTTTACTCTTAGAAAGCAATACATAGGTTGAGGTTTAACATGAAATATTATTACCACTTGGTTTGGTTTTTGTGTATGTGAATACTAAAGTATGAATTCTTCTGATTATCACCAATTCAAAAGCCTGAGCTTTTGTGTTAAGCAAATGAGTGAAAACCAGCACAGATACAGGTAATTTTTTGGTACTTACTATCTTACTAAAAGTGTATTCGCTCTGTTTTTGTTACATTCAGAATTACAGAAATATAAAACCTTCTGCAGTTACATCTGTTTAGAGCAAAAAATTTACTGATTAGTGCGAATCTGATCTGAGTGTTTCAGCCTTGAGGCTGCATAATTTCAAGATCATTAGTTCTTTGAAGAACACTATAGTTTACAGTGGCCTAAATATTCTTAATCTTTTTTGTGTTTGAATGCTAAATGTAGTTGAAATAGATGGTGAAGAGCAAATACTAATACTATGTTCGATTACAAGCTTGAGAAGTCCATTTTATGCCTGTTGAGTAAATGCAAGACTTGGGGAAGAATAAACCTATCAAGGAAATGTGGTATTCTGAAAATACCACAGATCAGTGTTTTCTCTTCAATCATTCAGTTTCAAAGTCTATTTTTATAACTTTTACAGTTCTGTGTTTAACATACCACTATTTGTTTTAATGTGTTGCTGGTTTTGTAAGAAGATTACTGGCTTGTAAGAAGAATTAATGAATAGCTTCTTCCAGCTTCTTTGTCTCTACAGGGGCACAAGTGCACCTTTGTAATACATTATCATGCAACCAGATGTAGCTTTTTAATTGAAAACCTACACTTTCTGTATTGCATCTGGTACCAGAAACTCCTAAAATCTAATTTTGACTAAAGTATTGATTTTCTCCTCAGCCATTTAAGTTGCTAGGGTTTTAATGTCCTATAGTAAAATGGAAGTTTCTTGGGTTTTTTTGTGGTTTGGTTTTTTTTTTTTTCCCTTTTTTTTAACCTCAAGGTAAAATGGGGGTGAATTAGTTGATGATTATAGATTTGTCTAAACAGAGAATGCGGTATGCACATGATAAGGTTATATTACTATTAATGGTGTGTTCATTGTGCAGGATTTGCTGCTTTCTTAGATAAGGACCATTCCCTGTGAAAGCAATTGGCATTTTACCTAAGTAAGAAATAGCAGGATAAGGCTCCTGAATTTTTCAGTAAATCAGATTACGCCATATCATTTAAAAATCCTCCACAGGGAAAATAATTATCTCTTAAGATCCCTGCAGGGCATATCAATTAGAGTTTGTAATGGGGAAATTTGCATCTAGAACTCCCCGATGTTCTTAAATCATTAGAGTAAAAAATGGGATTTTACGTGCTCTGAAAAATACATTTCTTGAAGGGAACCAGTGGATTGGACTTAATGGACTGAAATCTGAAATGTTTGAATTAAAACAGGGGGGAAAAAAAAACACCTCGAAACCCCACACCCTGAACACACCAACCAAAAAAAACAGCAACAAGAACAGCACCTACGGAAGACACCTTGGAGTCTTGGGAGTTCTGCAGATCTGACCAGCAAAACTTCCCATTTAGCACTGGGAAGAAAGCAGATTCAGAATTGGCAAACCCTAGAGGAAAGCCTTTTAATTGGTAGAATTCATAGACATGCTTATGTTGTATTAATTATACTGTACTGTAGTTAAAATGTAGAGGATTGATTCTGAACTCTGACCATATTTTTTTTCTCAAGTGAGATTATTAGCAAATAATTTGACCGTTCAATAAATGAAGTAAGCTAGGCATGCATGTTAGAGCCAATATGAAACATGTAAAACCTGTTGTTCCTGAAGTTGCATGAATACTTCATGAGAAATGAATTTTAATAATATTTAATGTTAAATCAATAATAATGAATAGAATAAAGAAATAGAGAGCTGCTAGCCTATGTTTTGATGGAGGAAGAATTATTTCAGTTCATGTTACTAGCTTTTGTTTGGGAGAATTTTCTTGAGTGTTATCAGGTGGGTAAAGTCTACAATGTCACTTTTCTATGTGGAAGTCCCTGTTACATTCCTGGTGTGCAAACAAAATCATGACCTCATTAAATGTGTGAGAAAGGAGAAAAATGAGAATAACCCAGAAAAGCAAGCAAACTTGTGTTTTTGAACAGCAGGGATATAAATCTGTAGAGCTGTTTTGCTAATACAGATCTTGGGTTTGTTTCCCATATGCTTCAGTTCAGTGGCACGTTTGGAGTCGTCTCGGGTTCCTCTAATACTTAGTCCTCTGGAATAGGCACAGATAACCTGATAGAGGGTAAACCTCTCAATGTAGGTTGGAAAAATATCCTAAATGTAGGAATCCAGAGAGGGTCTGGCTTCTCTGTAGACATTGTTGATAGGTTTTTACATTTATCTCATATTTGGTATAATTGGCTTTCAGGTGGTTCAACAAGTATGTCAGGCACACCAGGCCAACAAGAGGAACCAGGGAGGAAAGACTCAGAAAAACCTGTGTGTTTGTGTAAAAGGAGGATCCAGCCTGTTACTTTTCCTGGCTTCTGTGTTAGTACTGGGTCCTCTTCTCTTATCTCGCTTTAGGTAGGCTTCAGGTTTTGCTGTGTTGGGGAACTCTGCTGAGGGATGAGCTTGAGGAATAAGGATGCCTTCTGCAGCAGGCTCTGAAGGAAGGAGGAGGTGAGAAGGTAGCTGTTGGTCAGACCTTGGATGGAGTTAAAGGCCATAGATATGTGACTTAAATAGGATAAGGATACAGTGTTGGGGGAGAGCAGAGAAGCAAGATAGAACAGGAGCTGAAGTAGATGGAGGTGTGCTTGTTGTCTCTGAAACTCGTGTTTGTCAGAAACACACACAGTGGAGGTGCTGTGATGCACATAATGCGACATAATGGCGTTTTCCTCCCTCAGGCAATGGAAACCAGGGAGGGCCAAGAGAGTTAATGCAAACAGATCCCAAGCTGCTGTTTTTGAGGGGAAGAATGACCTTGAGCCTAAAGCTGGAACAGATGTTTCAGAGTCGAGATCAGAAGTGGTTAGTCTCAAAGCAGCAGCTGGGAAGAGCTTCAGCATGTCAAAGGGCCCTGGCTAGAGCCTTTTTATTAGCATAAAGATCCCTGGAAAGTTTTAAGGAGCAGAAGGTTTGGGCTTGTTTTGGCAGAACCATACCTGAAAAAGCAAATTTTAGGCTCACTTCCTTTGAAGATGAGATCATGCTGACTCAAATCTTATTAGAGCTTACTAGTAGTTACTGAAATGGCACAGGGTGATTAGTTCTGCAGTGAACCACGTCTGTTCTGGTGCATCATTCAAGGAAGCAAAATGCAGGAAAAATACATGAATGTTCATGGTTTCGCTTGATCTTTATTTGATGTTAAATAAACTTTGAAAAATCATTCAGTCCGGTGGAATATTTTTGTGAGATATTTAAAAAAAGACAAGGTATACACTGGTAGAACCACCACCTCAGATCTTAGTATTTTTAGTGAGTTCAGTTATTCACTAAGTATTGAGAGGTAGAGAGAAACCATCTAGTTAGAAGGCTATTAAATGAGAAGGAAGTCTACATAACAGGAAATCCATTAGAGGTTGAGTTGCTCTTTGTATTTAAAAAATAAAAATGGAGATGAGGGAAAATAGCCTTAAAAAAAAAGTCTGTATCTTGAGCAACGTATGTGAAGCTGTCACCTCATTCCTTTTCTTAACTTGCAACTAACCAGGAATATATCAGAACCTAAAATAGATACTGCAGCATATTTCAGATCTAGTTCGTAGGCCGCAGGAGGAAGTTTTCAAAGACATAAATGTCCTTCTTTATAGCTAACTCTTGTTGATGCAGAATGTCTTACGTGGAAGACATTGATTCAACGGATATGAAATGCATGCAGAGCCAGTTAAATTTGCAGTCGCTTCTGATGTGAAGTGTACATGCTCAGATAGTGGTACTGGCTCTGAGAATTCTGTTTACCTGAGTCTTATCTTTGTATGCAAGGTATTGGAGCTATTGGCTAAAAAGTAGTGCCCATTATACATAATTTGCTGAGTACATATGATGAAGAGTGTGTGCCTTGTGATAGGCCAGAAACTTTGTCACAAGTCAGACAGAGTTACAGCCCGTAGTAGATCTGTATACTAGGGTTTATTTAAGAACAAGCGAGATCAGTTTTTACCCTGCTTGATGATACCACATGCTCATTTGTTTTCCCCACAGTGTTATATACACTAGGTCTCAATTTTCCTTCCCAGTGGGGAGAGTTGGTGCTAGTCCAGGAAGGTTGGACAGAAAGTTATGATGGTTTTGTCCTGTACATCTGCTTGCAGTCATCTGCCTCAGGCCTTACCATACAAGGTCCCTGGGTGTCTCTCAGTATTTGTCTCCACGTATTTTCCTGACCTCCAAGATGTTTCCAGGAAGTCCAGGACTGTTTCTCCAGCCAGGATCTTCATCAGCCTCGTTTTGGGCCCCTAAACCCTTGATATTTACCAATCTTAAATGTGTGTACAGAAGCATTGTGATCCACCTCCTGACTCTTGTGTTTTTTATTAATTGGATGACTCGGGGTATGTCAGTTTTGTTTAGTTGAGATGTTAACAGAATTTAAAACCAGCACATACATACCAGTTGCAGCTAGCTAGTACCAGGCTTGAGCTTGAGAATTCAGACATTCTTCTTCCCCTGCCCCAGTTATTTGCTACCTGTAAGTGTTCGGAATTTAAGCTATTTTTTGCCTACCACAGCCCTCCACCATTCTGAAGAAACCATTTGGAAGTAGGGGAGGTGAGTGAGTGGACTTCCAAAGACAGAGCATCAGCTACACAGCCGCTCTTAAGACCTCGTGGTTCTCAGGCATCCAGGTGAATTGGTGTGGTTGCCTCCTGTGGCAGGATATGATGCCAACGGCACCTCCCAGCTTGCTTTGAAAAAGAATAACTTGCAGTACAGACTAGACTGTCCAATAGAACTATGCATCATGCTGTGCCTGTTACATGAGGAGGCTGAGGATCAAGACTTACATCCTAATATGGTAGAATTTATCTAGTGAAATATTTATTGTTGCTTAGATGGAAGCTGGCTTCCTCTTGGTCCTTGGCACTCTAAGGCATGTTTCTTCTGAGACTATGGAACATTGGGTTCTGTATTCACTCACATGCTGGTTTAACAGCAGTAGAAGCTAGTGTTTTGCTTTGGATGACTAATTATTGAGGAAAAGTATGAATGGAAAGATGTTATTTTTAAAACAAGCTGCATGCTTCTAACATGTCTTGACTTTCAGTTTCACTACTGGTCTATGTGGAGTGTCTCACTTTGGAAACAAGTACTTGACATTTGATAGGATTTTGATGTATTTGTTTTGCAGTTGATGTATTCTCTTGGTGTCTGTAATGCCTTGATGCCTCTAATCATAAAATTGTTCTACAGTGGAATGCCCAAGAGTAGGCAGGGTTTGCTACCTGTGATAGCATTTCTGCCCTGCACTGCTTGTTCAGAACTTCTTACTGACAAAGAATAAAATGTTTAGTGTCAGTGAGCTTCATGTCACAGGCTTTACTCTTACCTACTCATATTGGTTTATTGAGTTTGTAATATTCAGCAAATGGATATCTGATTGTGTTTGGTTTCTCTCTTATCCTATTTCTCATTCAGTAGAAATGTCTTCTGTAGTTCATTTAGTGCCCATACTTCTCTTCCCCTCCCACCCTCGTTTACTTCGTACATCTGCACCTACAGTTCCTCTTACGCCTCAGCAAAATACTATGCATGCAAGAAGTTAACATACTTAGAGGCATAAGTTTGTTAATCCTGTTCCTACAACACTTCTAGTTCAGTTGCGAGGAAAAAGCTGTAATAAACACCAAAAAGCTAATTAGCTTCTAACTAAATTCATAATTCTGTAGGTATGTGAAAAGGAGTGAGAAATGCAGAACGGTTTGAGGTTAGACTCTAGCAACTTGGAGTGATGACTCATGACAGCAGACTTACTTTTGAGATCTTGCAGGAACCTTCTGAGAATACTTCACACCAGATTTCTGACAACTTCTAATATGGGAGAATTACATTATTACAAAGTATCCATGTTGAAAGATCTGATTTAAAAAAAAAAAAGTGTTTCTCTGTTAGATTCCATCCTTACAAAACTAAACTGCCTCTTAGAGAAAACCCTTTGCTGTTTCACTCCAACTTCAGTTAGCAGGGACACATGGACTGACTTGTTTGGGCCCCATAATTGGCTCGTCTTTATCCAAATTCCATTAGAAGAGTCCATCTTCTCTTTAGGCTTCTAAATTCACTGATCAAAATGTAAGAAACTGCTTAATGATTCTGTTGTTCTCAGTGCTATTTACAGGAGAGCTCAAATCACCTAATGTCACTCAAACTCCCGCGCAACTTCATGGGGGATTTGGGAGAGATACCCCTGTCCTTGTGGTAGATTAGAAAGGACACAAGGTGTTTTGATGTGTTCCCACTCTTGAAGGATGTCTCAGAAATTTCCAGTGCTTCTGTTTAAATTTCAGAGCATAAAAATATATGTATAGACTCATCTTCCCTTGCTCTAAAAACTCGCAAGGACAAAAGATGAATGTTCTGGTCATATTTCTTTTTTCTTCTTTCCTGAAAACAGCCCTGTTAGTATTCTGCTCTATATCAGGCTGATTATTATTTTGGTTTGCAGTGTGTGTTAGGACCTGTTTTGGGTGTCTGGCTTTTTGCTGGGTTCGTTTTGCTAAGATGTAATTTTTCTTTCAATATAGAATTCAATGCAGAAATTAGATAAAACACAGAATTACTACTTTTTAAATGGGGCCTCTCCCCTTTCCCACCGAAGAACATCCTGGTAAACATCCTATCTCAGTGCAGTTTTCCATGTGAAATTTCAGCGCTTTCACAATCCAAATCAAAGTGTGTATTTCTAGGCGGGTGTATCTGTCATCTTCTAAGCAGTTATTTGGGTTATGTTATTTAGCACCATTCAGTAAAATCACACTGCAAAATCTACTGTTAGTAAATTCTTAATAAGATGGCTGACTCCCAAAATGGAGTTTAGATATGGCCAACAGTCAAAAATCCTGCTGATAACTGTTTGTGAAAAGAGCTACTGCTGTTCTACAACCCTGCTGGTCGTAGACTGGAACAGACAACGTGTGGTATGTATTGGCCTGTGTTAGCTGAGCACTGATCTCTAACATACTTAGTGTGTGTTATCTTGGGCTCGTTGCAGTTGGTTTTTATTTTTATATTTGCTGTTCTTTCCCCTCCTACAATACTTAAAAAAAAAATTATACTAATGAAAAGAGCATACTACTTGGCACATTTGTGGAAGATACAGCTCTAAATCTCAGTGCCATCTTTTCTTGCTGCTTGGAACTTAATATGCTGTTAGTTATTTTTAATATTGCCTGGTATGTGACTATTAAAATACCACTAAAGATAGAAGCTGATTTTTTGGCTGTGTGAGTTTTAAATAAATCAGTGTGGTAGTTCAAGTAACATGGAGAAGTCTTAGGGTAAGCAAGATGCTGAGCTTATCAGTGGGAGTATACACGTCATATTTCCAGGCCATTCAAATACTGATCTGACAGCTGTCTTTAACATTTTGTATTTGGTTTGTCCAGCATAATTCATTTGTTTTTTCAATGCCAATGTGACTGTCTGGAACTGACTGTTGTATTTTGATATTACAGATCTGTTTCTCTATTGACACATATACCTGCAGTGAGGAGAACGGCAAGAAATGCCAAGACTCCTTGTAAGAAACCAGCCCCTGCATCGTTCCTTTCTTTGAATTTTAGTAATTTCAGCACTGTTGCAGTGATGCTTTCTTTCCTGTCTCTCTAGGAGACAGTATTAAGCCTGTTGCATTTTTTTAGGATCATGTGAAATGGTCTGTGTTTATCAGTAAATTCAGAAATACTGTGGAAGCAAGAGTTGAGGAACTGAGGTGTTTTTTGTAGAGAGTCTGTATGTTTGTCTGTAGAAGAGATCCAAACAACGCATCTCCAGTCTAGTCCACAAACCACTTGTATTCTGTCCTGTTCCAAAGTATGTTGACTACACCTACAATTCGGTGCAAAGTAGCATGGAAGCCTTCGGCAGCCTAACAGTTACGGCAGTGTGCCCCACACATACGAATATGAAACTGAGAAGTTCTAATTTCCAAGCAAGACTTGCATGTTCTCTGCATTCTTTTTTAAAACTATGACCATAACTTTGTTATGCTTCCGGTAAGTTTTGCTCAAGCTTTAAATGTGGATGTCCTATAAAATTTTTTTCTCAAAATTAAACATTTTATCAGTGTGTTTTTCCCTTATAAATGAACAGGGGAATTTAGTCTTTTCCTTTGAGTTATATTTTGATTCACACATAAATTGTTTAGCCCTTTTGGGTTGATACAGATAGATGGATATTATTTGCTCCTGTGTTATTTTCTAGAAAGTAGGTACTGTATTGAGCAAACCTGAAAATTCTCGCTCACAAAAATGAGACTGGATGGCTAGGAAGTGGGCAGCATCTTTTGATGTGTTACATTTTTCAGGTATTGGACTTCAGTTATATATTTTATGTTGCTGTGGCTTTTTGAAGCTAGCAATTCACGTTTTCTATATATTTACTTTTTCATGAGAGAAAATCAATCACCCGTTTTGTTATTTGCTCTGGTACATTAAATGGTGGGGGACACTGAAGAAGTTTTTTATTAGCCTCATTCACTAATACCACTTTAATAACCACAATTGTTTCATCTTCTTGGTTGAATTGCCTGTGTGGAATCTCCTTTTAACTGTCTTAATAACATTTTCTTCAAATACAGCAGTCTTGTGCAAGGACAGAAGCAATGGGGGAGAACATTGTGAACAGTGAGCTCTTTACCATCTGCTGTAAGAGAGAAAAGAGCATCTGTAAACAATATCTGACATCTTCTTAAGTACCATCTCCAGCCTTTCGATTCAGAGATTAATTAAAAGTACATATCATGCCTTAATAATAATATTTCTAAAACTAAAGGGAAGGTATTTTGGTTGAAGTGATACGTTTTTCATGTAGGTTTTCACCATGTTAGCAAAGTCAACACAGAGTGTTGCTGAAGCTAATGAAGAAATTGTCATTAACCTTGATAGCTGTAGTAGTCTGCTTGAACATTCTTGTGTTTAATTCCTTGTCTTACTACCTTTGTTCCACAACCAGTTTAATCTGGTGTACATCATCAGTGCTGCTAGAGACTCGATCTCCCTCCCTACCCTCAAGCTGTAATTTCTACCTTCTTCCCTTGTGACTTACAATCATACAGCTATTAAGTGATTGGGATCAGGAAACTGATGCAGCTGAGAATTAACTTGGGAAGCAATTAAGAAGGTTAGTTTTCATTCAGGTCAGTTGCCTGATGTACTTTGCCCTATGGGCGTATGAACACTGCTTGCTGGCTCAAGGGAAGTAATGAGGAAAAAGGAGTCTAAAGGAGGAGCCGGGCACTGTAGACTAATGCCAAGTTGAGCAGACAGTGGCACAGTTTTTGTGTTAGAAGGTAATGTTTGTCTTCAGTATTAGTAGCTAGCTGTTGTTACCAGTTACTGGTAGACATTGCATGGAAAAAGGTGTTAGTCTAGTCCTCAAGTATCATAATAATATATGATTCTATTTGGATAGATGATCCTTTGCATCAGAACACTGCAGTCTTAATGTGATGGGCAATCTGCAGAAAAGGAACGTGTAAAAAGCCAGCTGTGCTCCAGTTTCCAGTTTGGCTATATGACAAGGACTGAAAATGATACAAAGAAGAAAACCTTTCTCATATCCTCTAGTGTCTTTCACTGACATTAGTAGTTGTAGGCTGTTATCTTTTTCTGCTTGTGGAAATTGAGGTTTGTTGTTTTAAAAAGATGATAAAGTGCGTGGAATTTCTAGGTTGTTGGGATACTATGAAGTACTAAAGCTGTGGGTCACCAAAATGTATTGGAAGACCTAATGCTTTATGCTCTTTTACAAATAGACTTAGCTAGATGTTTGCTTTGGCTTGAACTTCCCCAGTAAACAGTTTGAAGGGGAGAAAAAAATAATACTATGACTCTTAGATTCCCCTGAAAGTCTCGTGTTGGATGTGGCTGCTTGGCTGTTTTGGAGAGAGAATAATTAAGTACAAAATGCCTTGAACTCTTCAGTCTCAACTTTCATCTTCCAGCATCTGTTGTGTTAAATAGAATTCTCAACAAATTCTCAGTTTGTAATTCTAAATAAAAATACCATAGTAAAAAGTTGAGTAGCCTCAACTTCTGTAGCAATACAGAAGCTGCTCTGTTTTATCCTCTCTTCTGCTTGCCCCACCTGCAGTTAGCAGATATAGTACGTGAGAATGATCGAGTTTCTAAAAGTTGCTGGAGGGCATTTGCTGTACATTCATACAGCACAAAAGTGCTATGAATGTTTTATAAACAATTTATTTCCCCCTGTGCCTTTAAAACTTGAAAGTATTAGTCCTGGAAGGGTATTTCTTTTTTATCTCTTCACCTTCATCCTTTTTTCTGAATTTATAAGATTTCCTGAGATGCCACATTTTGTTGGTGACAGTTCTGCAGCAGAATGCTGGGAAAGGAAAGAAAGGCAATAAAACATCATTATTAGAGACTTGTGATAAAAAAACCTACAGAGTCTGGGGAGGAGGGTGGTCATACAGTAGGAAAGCTTAGAGTCGTACAAGACAGCAAAATAATGCCACTGTTAAGAGATGTAGTTTTGCCTGGTTTTTGGAAGAGAGGGGCGGACAGCAATGAAGAGCAGAGAATATAAATAGCTATAGCATGCAGTTATAGAATTAGAGAGGTATAAATAGCATAGGTTGACAAGGGAACACATTCTTCTTGTTGAAACAAGAAGCTGAAATCATTAATACATGGTTCCATTTCGCATGACTTTGTTCTGTGCATTGGGCATATCACAATTACCAGCTTTTTACCTAATTTTTGAGATGTTTTTCAGCTGGAATACTGGGAGTGTGATGGGGATCCTCATGGGTGCTTCAGCACCCTGAAGGCAGCTGGTGATGTAGATGGTGGGGAACAGATGCAAGCACCGAGGGAAGTGAATGAGTTAGATCTAAGTTTGAGCTAGCTATGGCACTGACAGGGTGGGGCTGCATGGTCCAAGTTCTTGTATGTGCATATATGTCCTATGAGCTGAAGCTAAGGAACAACCTTTTTGGCAATTTCTAATGCCTTCTGCACAAGCTTGGAAAGCAAAGACGCAATACTTTTTTTTTTCTTTTTCTTCTTTTCCCTACACACCCACCTTCTCCCTCTGTCACTCATGCAGGGTCAGACTTCAGTGATTTGGGGAAATCCTAGCATCTCTGGGGAAGTATCTGACCCAGAGAAGTGTGAAGAGGTGAATCTTAAATATTGTGGCTGATTCACATCTCTGATGAGCTTCCGGGTTTTTAAATGTTTTCTATAGAAGTAGCATCAAATTCAAGACAGCAGATGATTATCCTTGTGTTCTCATGATTTTTTTCCTGGAAACTAAAATGCTAAAATGTCATTAAAAAAGGCAAAGAGAGGTAACGTGATCTGCAAGTGGATTTTCTGTGTTATATTTGCGGAATGATAAACGCAAAGTATATTTGGCAGTTTGACTATCTGCTTTACTAAATTCTAAATTAAAAGTCATTAGGAAATGTATCAGAGCAGCTTTGGAAGTAATAGTAAAAGTAGCAAGTACACCAGCAGTTTGTTTGATTCCTGTATCTCTCAGATGATTGCACATTATTGTGGATACCGATGCAGAGTCTGTGCTATTTACTGTTCTGAGGTAGAAAAAGCTTCGTTTACCATCCTAAAGCTGTCACTGCTATTTTAAACAGAGCAATTTCAAGCAAAGTTTTCTTTCTGATTTCTTTGGAATGTGCTGCGTGATGTAACATGCTAGCTGTATGTGAACTTACGTTTGCGTTTATGCATAAAATAGGGATAAGGTATGTGTGTTTCTCATTATACCACTTCTTCTATTGCCTTTCCACTTTTTCTGGGAATGTGCAAAATGAATGTTAAATTAATAACTACAGTCACACTTAACTTTGTGTTCTACTATATCATCACTGAAATTCTCGAAGAATGCAGACTCTGTTGCTCTTCATGCTTGATCTGTATTGCCGAGGCAGAATTATTGCCCATACATGCATAGCTTTCTGGGAAAGAGGTTCTCATAAGGAATTTTTTTCTGGATAGCGCACTGCATCCTTCCAACACTCATTTTAACGGTACCTAAATCATGGCATGTATAAATAATTAGTGACGCTTCAAAAATCACCCCATTTCTCATTTTCTTAATGGTACATCTTTCTATTGGACGCAATAGCTTTCCTTTTTCCTGGTCGTATTTTAAATCAATATTCTGCTGGGGTTTCTGCATATGGAAAATAGACTAAAAGACTACCAACATTAGAAAAATAGTACCAGCAACTGGGGGGAAAAAAGTAGTCATTTGATGGTGGATGACATACAATTCAGGTAGCGTTGGGTTCCTCTTTTACAGGATGATAATGTGAATGATGTGTAGGGACCTCGTTTCATTATTATGCGTCTCTGCACTTGGGCTTCAGAAATGATTCTTAATAATAACAGAGGAATAAAGAATCCTCCTTAAACGGGCGGGGGTGGGGTGGAGGGGAGATTTTCTTTATATGGATTTCTTATTAGCTGCCCCGAACTATTCTCATTGTCTGGAAGGTAGCAAGGGTATTTGTGTTGTTTTTTTGCACTTCTTTCAGCTCATAGGATGTACAGTGTGCATATGTGAAATACAGGACAGAGAAAGAAAACTAGAAGGAAATGAGGAAAGACTTAGCTTACATTAATGTCATGCATACCTGCTAAGATATCAATGATACATTGTTTTCAATTGCACCATTTTCTTAATTATTTTTGTTTGGTTAGTTGGTTTGGGTTTTTTGTTACTGTTTGTTTTTAGGGTTTTTTTTGTTTGGCTGCAGGGGATTTTGCTTGAGAGAATTCTGGAAAAAAGTGATTTGAAACTGTCTTGGTGGGAGATACTTCTCTGGGGAAAAAAACCAAACCCCACCAACACAAACCCCTCAAAATAAAGCAGCGAGGATCTTTGGGACTACAGTTGTTTACCAAGGTGACAAACTGTTTTGTTTTATCAGCTCCACTTTGCAGCTGTTTCAGTGTAACACATATGGTGGTGTGACAAAACATTTGTTTTGGAGGAACTTGTAAAATCTTCAGGGTGTTAGTGGGAGTTTTATGCTCTTATATATGGAAGTGTATGTCCCTGAGAAAATGATTATTCTCTTTAAGGTACGGAATACTACCTCATGTAAAGGAATGTAACCGAAACTTTACTACACTTCTGCGATGAAATCATATGATGCTGATTCTTAGGGGCTAATTCCATTTGTATAAAATGTATTACTGGAAATAATTCTCTTATTTTAGAGTCCTCCCTTATTCCTGAATATGTAGAATATATCTTACTTGTGATGCATTTGCATAATGCCCATGATGCAGTCTTAATCTGTTAGCTCCCAGATCTGCAGCTTTCGACTGTTCTCAGTGTTTTCATTGTTGTTTCCTATTTTCCCCCTGTATACCTTTACAGGATGAATTGCTGAGAATTAAATTTCAGTCTTTCAGATGAGGTGATGCCATTATGTACATTGTGGGATTGTAGTGCTTTCAAGACTATTCTTAGGGTTTGCTAGGCTGCACAGACAACTTGATGTGTACTTGTAGAATGTTTTGGGTTTGTTAAGAGCAACCTGAGTGTTGCTGGCTTTCACTTTTTTTTTTCTGAATATATTGTCCATGTCTCTTCCTGCTAGGATATTAAATAGACATCTGTCTTAAATTACCTTATTCAGTCTGAATTTTGACCATCCCTTTCAGTTAACTTTCTCAAATATTGAACCGTTAACCCACATAACTTCTGATACTCAGTAATTCAAGTTAGGTCTGGATAACAAGATAGTGGTGGTTGTCCTGGTAAAGGATGTTTTACCCTGATTAACCTAACAGTAAGAGAATGTACTACAGAGAATGTGCTAACCACATGACTAAAGTAAGAACATTAGGACAGAAACATGTGAATTCATTCATGTGTAAAACCAACTGTAGCTGAAGATTTACTGATACAGTTTCAATGAATGAATAGGCTATCAGAATTTAAATATTTCTAACAAGTATTGACTCTTCTTACTAACCGCAAGCAGGCTCCCTCCATTGCTGGTCCTGCTATTATTGAAGACAAGTGCCACACCTGAAGTGTTGCTCTGGAAGCAATCCTGCTAGAGAAACAAGGAAAATAGTAGGTGTGGGCTCTTAAGCTTTTTCTTCTGTTTGCAGTTATGTTGTTTTAGGTCCCTCAAAAATTAACTGGATGAGAGGATAAGGAAAAGAAGATTTGAGCGCTTGTAGGTTGCAGCAGCGAGAGAAAACCTAGCAAGGTCCTTGGAGACTGCAGTGAGGGGCCAGTAGCATGCAGCCAGACCTCATGAGGACAGAAGAAACTTCCAAGGACCAGAAGGGGCAGGGTGGTGCTTGCTGCAACTTAGATCTTTGACTGTGGTGGCAACAGGTGAAAAGTTCAAGCTGGGCTCTTCTGTCTGCATGAGTGACATGCAATATATTTGAGGATGTCTGTCAGCCCCACTTGTTCACCAGACTGTTTCTATGTATTCTTTCCAGAGGCACTTCAGGGATTTTTGACGTCCATGTTCTCATGTTTGTGGAAAGCTCGTTGTCTTCAGCTCTTGATTTGTTTTGCTCAGACCATACCATAGTTTATAGATGTTATAGGAAATGTAGGGTAATGGCATTTAAACAAATGACTACTGAAGAAAGTTGTCTGTAATGGTGACAGTCTTGTTAGAAATCCCAAGAGGGGATGAGGAACTAATTGGGTGGATTTAATACATTTTTAGTAGGTTGGTTTTTTCCTTGCTGCTGTTTTGGTTGGGTTTCTTGCATAATATACGTGAAAATGTACAGGAAGCAACAGTTGGGGCACACATACTGATGTGTCTTTTTTTTTTTTTTAAATCTCAGTGTATAAACTTAATCCATATGTGTGTTCGTTTTACCAAATAGTCAAAGACTGTAATTGTAGCATAGTTACACTACAGTTGTTCTGGTTCCATTGCAGTTGTATTTCATATGTATATATGAAATCCAGGAAACAGAAGGTTAATTACATAAGCTTCATTTCTATATTGTCATTTCAGTATGCAACTTACTTAATTGGTAATTAGGGGTGTTGTATTCAGGCACAGGGGTTTTTAATGCTTAATGCCTTTTAAGATCAAATCCCGAGACTGCAAACTTCCATCGAGAGTTTCCTTTATGCCTGCATACTCCAGAAGGCTTTACTGTAGCTATATGAGTATAACTTGTGCTGTTGACAGTATGGCTTATCCCAATTTGGTCAGCAAACTCAGCTATCGCCAGTTGTCCTGGTTCCGGCAGGGATAAGATTAATTTTCTGGCCGGGACACAGGTATTCTATACCATGTGATGCCATGCCCAGTCCATGGGGGGGAGCTGGCCAGGGGAGGGGGAGGAGGAGAAAATTGTGGCTTGGGAGCGGGCTGGGGCTGCTCGGGGTCTGGTCGGTGAGCACTGGTACAGTAACTGTGTGTGTACATTCCTCCATCAGCGTTATTGTTGTTGGTCTCTTTTTTCCGTTGCTGTTGTGTTAAACTGCCTTTATCTCAACCCATGAGTTTTGCCTTTTTCTTCTGATTTTCCCCCACTGCCGTGGGTGTTGAACGAACAGCCGCGTGGTTCTTTGTTGCC